>SJYX01009922.1:201938-283383 GCA_006410675.1 Oreotragus oreotragus
TTTTTTTTTTTTCAATGATCTGAGTTTGTAATTATTTTTACATTTCACTCATTAGCCCTGAAAAATCTGTTTTGTGGACCACTCTTTCACAGAGGGAGCCTGGCTGGCCTGGGATTACCCTTCTTCCTTTTCCCTGGGAGGAAGGCAGTCATTAGCCAAAAGCCTGGGCTTGGGGAAACACAGATGTCTGCCTGTTTGGCCCATGAGTGAGGAAATGCACACAGAGAGGATGAGCCCCAGGCCACAAGTCCTGCAGTTCAGCAGGCATTTCAGCCAGGCCGATCTGAGGCACAAGGTGGACAGTGGGACAGGCTTGGGACCTGCGGGCTTCATTCGGCACCTGCTGTGGGCTTCGTGCCCGGCCCTGGTGAGCGACACCAGCTGACAGTCAGCAGGAAGAGGGGTGGGAGGAAGGCAGCGCTGACCTAGCAGCAGGACACGGCACAATGGGCAGCTGGCAGGCCCCTCTCCTCCTGCCAAAGGAAACGCTCTGAGGAAGCCATGCACAGGGCTGGGGTAGCCCACTGGGTTGAGAAGCCTGGCACAGGCTCAGATACAGCTTCTTCCAGCCCTCCCAAAGAGGCTGGCATGAGGGTAGGTGCTTTATATTCTTTATCTCACTTTATTCCAATAATCCTGTAAGGCAGTCATGCTTCAAAGATTATTCTCATTTTAGAGATTATGAAACTGAGGCTCTAGAACCCAGGAGGTGTGGTTCCAGAATCTATGCTAAACTCTGCACGTTCTATATTAGGGCTCGCCGAATTTATTCCGTAAAGGCAGACAGGAAATACTTCAGGTTCGATGGTCACATACGGTCTCTGTTGCCTATTCTTATTCTTTATTACAAGATTTTAAAAATCATTCTTAGCTTGCGAGGCCATACAAAACAGGCCATGAATTAGATCTGGCCCGTGGCCTGTAACCCACCAGCCCCTGGTACATATATAACACATACTATGGATGACTGTGGACTATGCTACACTTGCCTGGTTCTCACATCACCACATAGCTATGTGACAATGGCACGTCTGTCCCTACCTCCCTCACGGGGCTCCTAGGAGGAGGCCCACATGTGCTAATATACATTAATGCCCTGGTACCCTGCCTGACACATGGGGACAGCTCACACCCACATGAGAAGGAGGAAAAGGCAAGGAAGGCCATGCTTGTGGGAAACCCTCCCTGCAGATGGGGAGGCTGAGGGTGGAATGACAAGTCAAGGGTTCTCCAACACTGCAAAGTAACCTCCTGTAGAAAAAGACCAGGCTGCTGAACTTGGAGAGTGAAAGACGGGCTGCCCTGTAATAGAAGGGCTCACCCAAGACATGTTTAAGTTCTGAGCTCCTCCAGCATTTTAGAAGATGTTTCACACACACAGCCGCCTCCCACCCTCACTGACGGCCACCTATTCAGGGCNGGAGAGTGAAAGACGGGCTGCCCTGTAATAGAAGGGCTCACCCAAGACATGTTTAAGTTCTGAGCTCCTCCAGCATTTTAGAAGATGTTTCACACACACAGCCGCCTCCCACCCTCACTGACGGCCACCTATTCAGGGGCACAGTGAAGACGGGAGGGCCCTCTGGACTCAGCAAGGTGCTACTGTTGTCATGTGGAGGTGGGAGCCCATGACAAGTCTCCTCCTAAGCTAACTGGCATACATGACAGCCAGTTTTCAAAACGAGTGCATTCATGACTCCTGGAGTTACATAGGGATCTCTGCAGTGTGTCTGGCACTCGCAAGGCTCTCGAGGACACTGAGATCCCACCTGATTGACCCAGAGCTGCTCCACTGGACCTGGGACACCTGTCTGAGCCTTGCGTCTCAACCACTTCAGTCGTGTCCAACTCTTTGTGACCCTATGGACCAACCATANGTGCATTCATGACTCCTGGAGTTACATAGGGATCTCTGCAGTGTGTCTGGCACTCGCAAGGCTCTCGAGGACACTGAGATCCCACCTGATTGACCCAGAGCTGCTCCACTGGACCTGGGACACCTGTCTGAGCCTTGCGTCTCAACCACTTCAGTCGTGTCCAACTCTTTGTGACCCTATGGACCAACCATAGCCTGCCAGGCTCCTCTGTCCATGGGATTCTCCAGGCAAGAATACTGGAGTGGGTTCATATGCCCTCCTCCTGGGGATCTTCCCAACCCAGGGATCGAACCCCTGCAACTCCTGCATTCCAGGTGGATTCTTTACCACTGAGTCACCGGGGGAGCTCCGAGCCTTGGGTAGAGCGCTCATAGATACAGAAGGATTCCTCAACCTCTAGAGTTCAGTGTCCTGCCTGCGGGGCTCAGTGGAGCTGATTCAGGCTGTGACAAGTGACAAAGCTTAGGGCCCACCACACTTGCATTAGTCTAAGAGCCCTGCGGGCAGCAGAATCTTGGGGTGGGATGGTCCCCGGCACAGGTTGGACACAGCACCTCAATCTGTTCAGGTCTGTGGCACCTGCCTGAGCTTCTTGGCAACCTGGGTCCTCACAGGGCCTTATGGTGCTGGGACTGCAGCCCAGCTCTAGGAAGGGGGCAGCTTTTCTGTGAGAGAGTACCTGCCTAGAAGAGGCAAGCACCTGAGCATGTGTGGCAGAAACCCTCGGTTGTCCCTGAACCACAGAATGGAGACTACATTTCCCAACTTCTTGTACAATGGAGTGTGGCCAGTGAGTTGTTCATTGCTCAGTTGCTAAGCCGTGTCCAGCTCTTTGCAACCCCATGGCTTCCCTGCCCTTCACTATCTCCTAGAGTTTGCTTAACTCATGTCCATTGAATCAGTGATGCCATCCAACCATCTCACCCTCTGTTGTCCCCTTCTCCTCCTGCCCCCAATCTTTCCCAGCATTGGGGTCTTTTCTAAGGAGTCAGTTCTTCACATCAGGTGGCCAAAGTATTGGAGCTCCGGCTTCAGCATCAGTTTGGAGCTTCCACTTCCAATGAATATTCAGGGTTGATTTCCTTCAGGATTGACTGGTTTGATCTCCTTACTGTCCAAGGGACTCTCAAGAGTCTTCTCCAGCACCACACTTCAAAAGCATCAATTTGTTGGTGCTCAGCCTTCTTTATGGTCCAACTCTCACATCCGTACGTGACTACTGGAAAAACCATAGCATTGTTGATATAGACCTTTGTCAGCAAAGTGATGCCTCTGCTTTCTAATATGCTGTCTATGTTGGCCATAGCTTTCCTCTCAAGGAGCAAGTATCTTTTAATTTTATTTGCAGTCACTGTTTAATTCGCAGTTACTGTTCACAGTGATTTGGGAGCCCAAGAAAATAAAATCTGCCACTGTTTCCCCTTTTTCCCATCTATCCATGAAGTGATGGGACTAGATGCCATGATCTTAGTTTTTCTAAGCAAGCTGAAATGTTCTGTATTAGTTTATAGAACTCTTCTTCAAAGACAGGTGGCATGTGCCCTTTGCCCCTTTCTTCTTTGTCCCTTCCTCCATCCTGTCACTGGAAATGTGGATATGATGGCTGGAACTCTAGCTGCCTCCTCTGACCATGAAGACGAGGGCTACAGCCTAGGGATGGTGTCTCTCAGTTTCATATAAATGTTACCTTAATTCTCACGGCAGCCCTCTGAAGTGTTCTTGCCTCCATTTTATAGATGAGGTAACTACGCTCAGAAAGGTGAAAGAACTTGCCCATGGCCACCCGGCCTTTCTAGTCAGGAATAGAATCCAGGGCTCCCAAGTCTCAGATGGTAATAAAGTCCCTGAATACTTAGTGTCCACCAGGCCCTGTGATAAACACTCGATGTGTGTTAATTCACTGAATCCCCACAGCAAGCCTGTGAGATACAACCTAACACACCTGGTGAGAAGTGGACCTGAATTCCAAGCCAGGCAGAAGGACTCCAGAATCTCTCTTGTCAATATGTCATCCTCTCTAGCAAAAGCCCTGCTCCTCAGGTGATGAAGACAGGTTCAAAGTCATGGCCCAGCTGGACAGGGACAAGGTCAGTGATGGGAGGCAAGAGGTGTAGCAGGTGGGAGGAGCACCCTATGGAAGAGCAGGATCCTCCCTGAGCCTTCACGAGCACTGGGGATGAGGCCGCAGTGGCTGCAGAAGACCCTGCTTCCTTCTGCCACCACTCACCCCACCACATCTTGGGGAGGGGGGAAGAGCAGGGAGAGATGGTGCCCAAAGCCAGTGGTTCACCTTGTCTGCTGCCTGCCAGAGGCCACATATGGACCTTGGGCCTCAGGCAGAGCTGCTCTTCTGCAACACCAGGCAGAGACAGAGACAGGAGGGGTGAGGTCTGAGCACCTCACGGAGAGGAAGGCTCTGGATTGAGGAAGGTGGTAGATGTCAGTGTGGATGGAGCTGGCCTCAGGGCTGGGCAAGTTTCAGAGAAATGTCTGAGTATCTAGTTGCCCAAGTTCATGGGTATCTCACCATTTGGGCCGTAACTGGTGGTCCCTAGGTCCTGCTGTGAGAAGGAATTCAGGCTTCCTGATGTGTTTTGGGTCCAGGTGGCAACCTCAGGACAGAAAGATGAGATTCAGGGCCAGAGTCTCTCTTGCCTGGACAATTACAACAGCTGGTTTCTGGGTGCCCCCACCCAGACAGGGACAAGTCAGGCTGAAACAGCGTGGACTAGGTCCTCTCGTGGACAATCTCCTATCTCCCCACCATCTACAAGGGACCTCTTAACTGACTCTCACTGCAGCTTGTCCCTCTTGGCTGCATCAGTGCTCTTTCCTCTGTTCCAGCCCCACAGGCTTGCCATTACTTCCTGAGTTCACCCAGATCTTTCACACAGTCATAATTCTGCTCAGATGAGTCCATTTATTTCATCGTGTGGACGCCTCTTCTGGCTTGGACCCGTACTAGACACAAGACCCTGAAGAGGAAATTCAGTTTCTGCCCTGGGGCTCCCAGGCCATTAGGGTACACATCATGTGCGTGCGTGCTCAGCCACTTCCACTGCATCCGACTGTGTGACTCCATGGAACCTTTGAGGCTCCTCTGTCCATGGAATTCTCCAGCAAGCATACTGGAGAGGGTTGCCATTTCCTTCTCCAGGGAATCTTTCTGACTCAGGGATTGAACCTGAGTCTCTTACGTCTCCTGCATTGACAGGCAGGTTCTTTACCACTAGTGCCACATGCTGCTGCTGCTGCTAAGTCACTTCAGTCGTGTCCAACTTTGTGCGACCCCATAAACAGCAGCCCACCAGGCTCCTCTGTCCCTGGGATTCTCCAGGCAAGAACACTGGAGTGGGTTGCCATTGCCTTCTCCAATGCATGCATGCATGCTTCAGTCGTATCTGACTCTGTGCAACCCCATGGACAGCAGCCCAGCAGGCTCCTCTGGCCATGGGATTCTCTAGGCAAGAACACTGGAGTGGGATGCCATTTCCTTCTCTGGTGCCGCCATGGGGAAAGTCAATTATGGAGACCAATGGCAGGTACAAGAGGGCTGGCACAACAGTGTTTACTGTGGTATTGTTTCTAATTGTGAAAGATTTGAAGGGAAACCCCAAAATACCCATCAACAAAGGGATATGCAAAGAAACTATGGTTTGACCCTACCATTTGAACCATATATGGGCCAAGTATATTGAATAATATTATGAATTATTTATAATAATTGAATAATATTATGAATAATATTGAATATTATGAATAATATCGAGTACTACTGAATAATATTATGAATAATATTGAATAATATTATGTCAATATTATGTCTTGAATAATACACAGCTATTTAAAATAATGAGGTAGCACTCCGTGGCCTGACATGGGACAATACCTCAGACATTTTTAAGAGAAAATAGGATCCAGAACAATATAGAGGGATTACAACTTAATTTATGCAAAGCCACTATATATTTCTGTATGTAAAGATTCTGAAGAAGAATACATCCCAAACTGAGAACATACAGTCTCTGAGGAAGAGAGGGAGACATGGGGAAGGATGACTCTGTTGTGTGTTCATATATTTTTAAAACCAATAATATAGGATGATAATAATAAAAAAAAAAGCAACAGTATTTCTAAAGGACAGAGGTAGCACGGAGGAGAGAATTATATGCTCTGTTGTGAACACGAGGCAGGTGTCACTGAAAGTTCCAGGAATTAATTTTGAGCTGAGTTTTGAAGGATGAATAAGAGTTCACCCGTCTTAAGTAGAAGGTACTCACTGAGATTTGCCTACTTGGAGCAACCTTCACTGATCTTGCTGGCATGTTTTTGGCTGCAGGAGTAAATTTTGGCCCAGTGTAGGGCTGGGTTCTCCTGCGCTGTTGGAAGGCTGTTAACCTCACTTCCGCTGAGTTCTTAAGGTACCCAGAGCTCTCTAAGCACACACACCACACGCCTCCTGGATCTAGAGGTGTTTCTCTTTGTAACTGTCTCACTGGTCTATGAGCTGGGATGAGAGCCAGGCCTGGGGAGCAGATCACACTTGTCAACCAGCCCTCCGGTACACAGTATGGGCACCTCAGGATGGAGCTACTGAGTGAAAGTGGATGCATCTGGGCCGCTCCCCTGCCCTCGGTCTTTCTGAGGCCCCTGCTCTGTCTGGAGAGCAGCAGAGCTGGAGCACACACCTAACACCGAGATCCAGTGCCATCGACGCCAGTCCTGTGCCTGGATCCTTATCTTCATCTCCCTATCTGTGGCCAGAGCCACCTCCTGGCCACTGGCCTCCAGAACAGAGAGCCACGGTCACACTGCCCAGAGAGGGGCAGCTCCTCTACCAGAACAGCCTAGAGAGTGGCTGCGAGGACAATGGTCCCACCAGGCCAGTCTGAGGGAAGAAGCACTCTCAGTGCAGGACATGTCTAATAATGAGTCCACTTGTCCCTCTCTGGGGCCAATGATGCCCTCAAGGCAGGATCTGAGGCAGCAGGAGGAAGCAGGCTTCCAGAATCAGGACGGGGAGGGCCTGCTGGCCCACAGTGTGACTCTGGAGATGCTTTTGTGACTGCAGCCCAAGAGGCTAAGTAGAAGCTGACTGGCCTGGAGTCCTTTCCAGATGAGGATCCACGACAGCGCTGAGAATGGGGTGAGAGGAAGAGGTGGGGTTTGGGACTGAAGGTGAGGGGGCCAGAGAGGAGGTTGTGGCTGTCCACCAGGTAGGAACGATGAAGGATTTAGGAAGGTAATGTTTAAAGGACATCCGGGATCTCACCAGCCAATCACTCTGCACGGGTGCTCCTGCAAGGGTGCCCTAACTTCTCTCTCTGCTGCCCCTGTTGTATTCTCTACACAAAAACTGAGTGAGGCTGTTCAAACCTGGCAGTAAGTCAGCACGGCACTGCTCTACTCAGATCCTCCGATGCTTCTTCACTGACTCAGATAAATAACAGCTGGTGTCCAGCTTCTTCCTGGACCTCAGGTTCTTTCAAGTTCCACCTTGCTGACATCACCACAGCTACAATGACTGACTCCCTTCCTGTTCCTCAAACAGCACTGGCCTCTGGGCCTTTGCTGTTCTCGCTGTCTGGAATGCTCTTGCCCTGATATCCACAGGTTCACTCCCTCATGTTGTCAAGTATTTGTTCAAATGTCACCTTATCTGGGCTTCCCGGGTGGTGCTAGTGATAGAGAACCTGCCTACCAACGCAGGAGATACAAGAGACGTGGGTTTGATCCCTGAGTCGGGAAGATTCCCTGGAGGAGGGGGCATGGCAACCCACTCCAGTATTCTTGCCTGGAGAATCTCAGGGACGGAGGAGCCTGATGGGCTGCGGTCCATAGAGTCACAAAGAGTCAGACACGACTGAAGTAACTTAGCACACACGCACACACATTATCTGAGAAACCTCCCCTGACAACTCTATATGAAATAGCCGTCTACACCCCTCCCCATCTCTTGTCTCCTCACTTGCTTTATTTTTCTTTGTATTTTTAACTTGTTACTTACAATCTCTCTCCTGACCAGAATACAAGCCCTTCTGCACCTGAAACAATACTCACAGTACACTAGCACTCACACCTGTTGTTTGAATGAATGGACACTCGAATGAATGAATGGCTGGCAAGAGCAAGGAGCTGTCAGATCTTTCCCAGAGGCTAAAAGAGCCCACAGATGTGGGGAGGAGATGCCACACACAGGCCAATTTCCGCTTACCATCAGGAAGAACACTATAAGGACTGCCCTGGAGAGGGGCAGGTCGCCTGTGCCAGAGGTTCTGAGCCTCCAGCTGGTGGCAGCATTCCTATGGTGGGCAGAGGCTGAGAGGAGACAGAGCATGAGTCCTTCCAAGTCTGGAGCACTTGCGTGGTGGTGTGGGTGGGTTTGGATGTGAATGAGAGAGAGAGAGAGGAGGAAGATGGAAGTAGAAGAGCCGAGGACGGGGGACACTTGCCCTGGGCCTGAGGCTGGCTTCCTCGGACCTGACAGAGGAACGGCCTTGGTTCAGATGATAAGTAAAAATGGGTTGAATGGATGGGGTTTGCCCTCAGAGGTTTCAATCTGAGGCTGCAAGGCTGGGCCTGATCTAGCACCTCTGTTAGAATCTGATCGCTTAAACTGTTGTTCAGTTTTCCCTGTTGATCTTTCTCCCTTTACATAAGAGGAAGCAGGCCCAGAGTGGGGCAGTGTCACGCCAAAGGTCCCCACCTGCAAGCCTTCTACTGCTAAGTCCCCCTCTGCATCTCTGCGGCGCCACATTTGATGGCGAAAACAGCCCAGTGAGGAAGGGTTGGCAGGGGAGGGAAAGCCGAGTCTGAGAAGGTTCAGAAACAGCCAGGCTGAGAGAGACGGAGGTCAGCTGTATGCACCCTACCTCCCAACACACACGCAAGGGTAAGGAGGTGCTGCGGCTGCCATGGCGGCCTGGGTCACCTGTAGAGAGAGTGTGCTGCGGCACGTCAGCCCCACTGGGTGACTATTCTTAGATCTAGGGAGCTAGGAGCGATAGATTTAGAACTTACGAGGTGGAAACGTGTTGGTCTGTTTTATAAACAACTGAACTCCTCCCCACAGACTGCCTTTCTGAATTCTGTGTTCTCCGTCAGAACTGCGGGCTTTCTGGGCTTTTTGGCTGCACTGGGAGAAGGAACAGAAAAGACAGCTCGCCCTCTCGAGGGCCTGCCAGGACCCTGAGTGCAGCCAAAGGCTCTGTGCGACCCCCTCATTGAATAGAGCCGCCCTGGGAAGGAGGTATTCTGATCACACTCTATGGCAGAAGAAACAGAGGCTGGGAGAGGTCCCAGATCAGCACACCCTGGGAGGGCGAGGCTGTGAGTGAGGAGGCCCAGGGTGGAGTCTGTTGCTGCCAGCAGGGGTCTGCCCTGGAGATGGAGTGGTAAGGCCACAGCGTGGTGCGGTGGGGCTTAATCCCTTTCAGTGTTTGCACATCGCCCTCCTGTCCTCCAGACTTCTCCACTGTAGGTAATAGGGAAAGACTGAATGGGGGAGGAGAAAGGGATGACAGAGGATGAGATGGTTGAATGGCATCACCAACTCAATGGACATGAGTTTGAGTAAACTCTGGGAGTTGGTGATGGACAGGGAGGCCTGGCGTGCTGTAGTCCATGGGGGTCAAAAAACTGGGGCACAACTGAGCGACTGAACTAAACTGAACTGAATTCAGATAACCTAGTGGCCGGTCCCACAGCCCCTCCTCTTGGTAGGTCCCAAGTTGTCATCATCCCTCCTAGAAGTTTGGTCCCTAGAGCTGGCCGAGGGCTCTGTCTAGATGCCCACTTGGTTCCCAGGGGCTGCCTGCATCAGTGCATCCTGAACAATAGCTGTGTTGTCCAAGTCGGCTGACTGTCCCCACAGCCCCCTTCACCCCAAAACTGTTTCCACAGGAGCAGCTGCACTGTGATGTACAAACACTGGCCTCAGTGCTGGTGTCTGGACCTGACTGGGAGTTTCAAGATGTCTCCATCAAATGTCACTTTCCTAAATGGACACAGGCACTTCTGAGGGGCGCAGTGCAGCACTGAGGCCTGCAGCCTCCTGACTCTGTGCTCCCCACGCCTGTTTGGGAACCCCCAGGGTTCATAAGAGGAGGCAGGGCCCTAGTGCATTAGCAGAGTGGGAGGAAGAAGGCCTGCTCTCACATCCAGCAGCAGGTCCAGAAGGAACCTCACGCAGGTTTGGAGGTTCTGGCACTAGAGTCTGTTGAGAAGCCACGGGATGGCACAAACCTGACCAGGAATTCTCCTTATGCTTTCCAGCCACTTCATAAATACCTGCTGAGTGTCTACTCTGGGTGAGAAGCTGTACCCGGTTCAGCCTGATCCGTTTGGTCCACGACGACCTGGCCCCCACACAGATGGGGTGCTCATCCCATGGTGACAGTGCCGGGAGCTGGGTGCCCTGGAGAGGGTACACCCAGAAAGGCGGTGGACAGTTCTTCAAAGGGGCCACACTCTTTTGGGAATAGGGTCTGTCTCTTTTTGATCTCTTTTTATTCCGGATGGTAAAATTTTCTTGAATTTCACATTACAAAAAAATTATAGCACAATATAGGAAACAACTAAGGGATTAATACTTTCAATTTACATTAGTGCACTTTTTTTCCTTTTTTAAAAAATGTTATTTTTTAGAGCAGTTTTAGGTTCACAGAAAAATTGGAAGTGAGTCTACGGTCCCCTGCCCCCACACTCACAGCCTCCCCGCTGTCAACATTCCCTACTTGAGCAATACATTGTCATAGTCAACAAACCTACACTGACATCATCATGACCCAAAGCCCAGGGTGTACATTTAGGGGTCACTCTTGCTGCTGTACATTCTATGTGTGCATGTGTGCTAAAGTTGCTTCAGTCATGTCCAACTCTTTGTGACCCTATGGACTATTGCCTGCCAGGCTCTTTTGTCTATGGGATTCTCCAGGCGGGAATGCTGGAGTGGGTTGCCATTTATATTCTATGGGTCAAATAAGTAGACAGCTATCCACCATTATTATTTAATTGTCCTAAAATTCTGAGCTCCACTTATTTCCCTCTGGTTTTATCTACCAGAGATGAATGAATGAGTGAATGAAGAGTTACAGAGTGTCCATAAGGTTCAAGCTCAGTTCTAGCGGGAGGGGTATAGCAGAGAACAAGGCCCAAGGTTCCGGTACTCAGAGGGCTTACATTCCAATAGGGGACCAACAGGCAGACACATAACTCTTCAGCACGTGGCAGGTGACAGGAGTTGTGCAGAAACCAAAATAGAGTGATAGAATTAGAAGGACAGGTTGTAAGAAGTCTTTCCAATAAGGTGGCCTCTGAGCTATGACCTGAAAGATGAGGAGGGGCCAGCCACACAGTCACCTAGAGGAAGGGGTTTCCAGGAAAGGCCCAAAGCCAGAGGGAGTTCTGCTGGTTCCAGGAACAGGCAGGAGGCCGGTGGGGTCTGGGGATGAGAGCCAGGGGAGAGGCAGGCCTCTGAGTGAAGGGGAGGCAGGGCCATGTGGAGGCGGGGGAGAGGGCCGGAGTGTGTGGCAGGTGGGCTAAGAAGCCACTGGAGGGTTAAGAAGGAGGTGATCAGCTCTGACTCACATCTGAAAGGGCCGCTTGGTGACGGGCAAACAAGGAGGGAGACGGGTCAGGAGGCTGCCGGGCAGGACGGGGTGGTGCTCGGAGAGGGCCGGCAGCAGTGGGGACGGAGGAGCAGACAGATTCACAATCTATTTCGGAAGCAGGGTGTGTAGGACCTGCTGATGGAATTTCACAGGGAAAGAGTGAAAGAAGGGGTCAAGAGGGACTCCCCGAACGACGGGCAAAGAAAGTGCTTATTAAGGTGAGGCAGCCTGCGGGGAGTGGCCAGCCTGGGAAGCATGTCCGGAGTTCTGCTTTGGACATTTTGAGATGGAAGGACTTTAAAGAAATGAGTGAGTGACCTGAGTGAGGAGTGGGAAACCGTGGGAATAACAAAAGGCAGGGGCTATGAGATGTGGGAATGACTAAAGGTAGGGGCTACCAGGTAAGTTTATGATGTGATGGGGCCCAGGTGGTGCCTTTATCACTCTGAATTCGTTTTCTGAATGAAGCGCACGGCTGGGATGTATGCGTGCTACATGGGCTAATATATAGATTTCTTCTGTGAACATCCCTACTTCATAAAAAACACATTACACTGGAGACAAAATTACCACTTCGGATAATTATAACCCACCAGCCCAAGTTCTCCCACTGGTCCCATGGGAAACGGTATTCTTCGCTCAAGTCTGTGAGCGGCCAGGCTGCTGGGCTGGGGTGCACAGGCTTGGGGTTCTCCCAGGGCCAGGAGTCAGCAGAAGCAGCATTCCCAGAGGATGCAGGGCTGGCACGGGAACACTTCAGCCCTGCTGCCAAATTCTGCTTGGGGTGCCTTCTAACTCCCAGGGAGTGTAGGGCCACCCAGAAGTGAGGGCCTCGGGGCAGGCAGCTCCCTGGCCCTGAGAAGAAACACAACCGCACCCAGGGATAACCGGCGGGTCCCAGGCTGTGTGACTGTTCACGTCCCCAGAAGGGGCTACTCAGCCTCCTGTGGTCTCAGTCCCAGGTGACAGACTCCCCTCTCAGATAAGAGGAGTGGAGGCTGTAAGGGTGAAGCCAGGCGCAGGGCGCTCATCCTCCAAAGGCGCCCTAGCTGGCTGTAAGGGTGAAGCCAGGCGCAGGGCGCTCATCCTCCAAAGGCGCCCTAGCTGGCTGTAAGGGTGAAGCCAGGCGCAGGGCGCTCATCCTCCAAAGGCGCCCTAGCTGGCTGTAAGGGTGAAGCCAGGCGCAGGGCGCTCATCCTCCAAAGGCGCCCTAGCTGGCTGTAAGGGTGAAGCCAGGCGCAGGGCGCTCATCCTCCAAAGGCGCCCTAGCTGGCTGTAAGGGTGAAGCCAGGCGCAGGGCGCTCATCCTCCAAAGGCGCCCTAGCTCAGAAGAAAACCGGAAGTCTGGCTCTTGGCCTCTAAGGTGCCACACCGTCTGGTCCCCAGGTCCCTCCCTCATGCCCACTGCTGCTACTCTGGTCCTCACTCACTCCTCTCCAGCCACACTGGCCTCCTCGCTATTCCTCCAACTGCCCAGGCATGCTTCCTCTATTAGCTTTCACACTGGCGGTTCCTTGTGTCTGGAATATTCCTTCTTAGACATCCACAAGGTTCTTCCTCTCCCTCCTTTCACTTGGCTCTTAGTTCAAATGTCACCTTCTCTGACCACTCAACCAACCCTCCACCCCTCACTCTGCTGTTTTCCTTCCTAGTGTGTCGTGTGTGCGTGTGTGCTAAGCTGCTTCAGTCGTGTCCAGCTCTTTGCGACCCTATGGACCAAGCATAGCCCCCAGGCTCTTCTGTCCATGGGATTCTTCAAGCAAGAATACTGGAGTGGGTTGCCATTTCCTCCTCCAAGGGATCTTTCTGACCCAGGAATTAAACCCACGTCGCTTACACCTTCTGCATTGGCAGGCCCACAGCATTATGAGGAAAAACTAAATGAGCCCCCTAGTATGTCTCACACACACACACACACACACACACACACACACACACACACAAAAAAAATCATATACCTGTCTTCCCACTGGAATGGACAACTTCAAGAGAGCAAAAATTTCATGTTGTTCAACTGCAGCATCCCAGCACTTAGAACAGTGACAGGTACATAAAAGGTGCTCGATGAACATCTAGGAATGAATGGGTGTCAGTTGCCCCAGGAGGAACTCATCTCCTTGAGGAGAAGCCAACTCTGAGAGCTGGGCAGGCTGTCCACAGGGGCCATCAATCCAGAGGACCTGCAGTGGGTATGTACAGAGGGGCAGTCGGGGAAGCCCATGTTGAAGGCACCTGCAGTGTGAAGGGCACTGGGGCCCCCACTGTGGGGGCAGGGAGACATTACAGCTAAAGACTGGGCAGACTCCATCTCCAGCTCTAGGAGCACCAGGGCCTGGCACATCTCAGCTCTTTTCAGGAAACACCAGAACTCATCCAGCTGCCTCCAGGCCGACCCTCCCCTTCCTGAGACAAGGAGAGGCCAGCTGCGGAGCAGACATCCCAGTCCTCACTCATTGACCAGAGGCTCCGAAAGCAATCGTTGCTCACTGGCTATGGAGCCTGCCAGACTTGGATTTGATCTTGCCTCTGTCACTTACTATGTGTCTGAGCTTCAGCTTCTTCATCTGTAAATAAGGATGATCGTCTTTCTTTTCTTTTTTTTTTGAATGAACAGGTAGCATGCAGAGAGTCCATCACACAATACGTGCCCAGATGGCCCTCGCTCCCATCCACATCTCTCCATCCACTGGTGGACAGCCGCATGCCTCCTGCCCAGAATCCACTCCTACCCCACCTTGGTCTGCTCTATCTTGCTGCCAGCCGCGGGTAAACTTGGGAGAATCCCCCAGTACAGGGCGCATGACAGAAGCATGCCATCCATCCTCCTCCTTCCTCCTTTCTGCCAGACTCCCCGCATGGAGCCAGTAGATCAGATTTCACGCAAGTTCTCGCCAAGGGTTCACATGAGTGTTTATCTGAGGTGTCCTGACAGGCACAAACCGTGAAGCGTTGCCACGGAAACCATTCTGTTATTCTCTGTGGTGTCATTTGTTTTCTGGCTGAGCTGCAGCGGTGGTGCGGGGGGAAGGGCAGCAGATGCCGTACCGGGGGTTACAGTCCCCACAGGGGCCTCTGCTCCCACAGGGCTGTACGGCCCAAGGGAACACCCCGCTTCTCCTTGGATCTGACTTACCTCAACTCCAAGAAGCAGGCCACTGTTTCTCAAAGCATGGCCTGATGACCATCTGCACTTGTAAACAGTCAGAGTCCTGGCACCCACCTCACACCAACTGTCAGAGTCTCCCGTGGAGGCTGTGATACACACCAGAGTTCGAGAGCCACTGGTGGAGGAGTCAGATTAGTTAAGATGTTTTCAGCCTCCCAGTGGGTAAAAGATAACACTGAAGCTACTCTGGTTGGAGCAGGGGTGAGTGGCTCAGAGCCAACACAGCCTCCCGGTACCCTCAACTGGTTCCAAGGAATCCTAGGTTTTCCCAGAGCACAGTTTGAAAATCACTGGACCAGATGATTTCCAGTGCCTTCCCTAAAGGGGAGTCAAATATTCATTCATTCATTTACCAATATTTATTAGGTACCTTTTGCTTTCTTTATCCCAAGTCTTAGTTTGAAGTCATAGCTCTGCTACTTACTAGATGTGTAATCTTGAGCAAATTACTTTATCTCCCTGGGGCTCAAATTTTTCATTTGCATTGGGAAAATAATACTTGTTTTCCTACCTCACAGGACTCTTACAATGATCAAATAATCAAATGAGAACACCTATGAACAAGTGGTTTGTTACTTGGAAAAGACTCTATAGATGCCAACAACTAGTGTTAGCCTATCTGAAATCTGCAGAACTAAATTAAGTCTTTTCAGGCCCCTGTGGACTGTTACTTTCCTACTTTTTGCAGCTAAACCTGCAGAAAATGTCACAGGGTATAGGGGACCATTGGTCTAAAAGCTTCCATTAAAAAAAAAAAAACAACTAGCAACAAATATGGCTCAGCTTGTTATCTTCTAAATAGAACATTTCTATATTACTCATATTTTCTTCAGTGATCATATAAACAATTTGAAAAACTAACATTGTTGAAAATATTGTCTGAAACACACAGTTCTTTCCCAAAAAACTCTTTTTAAAAATCTGATTCTTTAAAATGATTTCAAACGAGGCACCCAGAGCAAGGGCAAATGCCAGGCTGGGCAGGGCTGCAGCATGGCCCTACAGGAGGAGCACGGGGCGGCTCTGCCACCAACTCAGCTCATGATCTTGGGTGAGTCACCACCTCTCAAAGGGCCTCTCTCTCCCCACCTGTAAACCGAAGGCAGCAGCTTTACTGATCTCCAAGGGCCCCACCAGCTCTGATGGTTAGTGTTTTTAGGACAACAGTGGGTAGCTTCCAGCACCCCCAGGCAGTCCTCCATAGCACAGAAGCACCTGCAGTTGTGCTGGGCTTGAGATGGCTCAGGGAGACCACCTTTGCTGAAAACAATGTCTCTCCCCCCAGTTACTAAATCAGAATCTCCGACTTTCCAAAGCACCTTCAGCCCTACTACAAACCCAAAGAAGGAAGATGAGGGAGTGAGCATGTAGAGGAGAGAGGTGGCTCACCTAAGAGCTGCACCTTTGGAGGTGATGGGGTCCCAGGAAGAACTACAGACCCAGAGAGGCTTCATCCGGTGGGAAGACCACCAGAGCTGGCGTCAGAGGATAGGACTGTGCCCCTCCTCCAGCCCTTCCTGCTGTGCGCTTTGGGACCAGCCACTCCCTGCTACCAAGCTTCAGGGTCTCCACCACAAGCTGGGCTATTACACAGGACAAACCCAGTGCTATGATGAGGCTCATGTGAGAGTGAATGGAAACTTCTTGTATATTGTAAAGCTATACGTTAGTTACCAGCAACACCATATATTGTGCCCAAAGATTGAGAGAGACCGACTCTACTGGTCCTTTAAGAAACACATAGCCCTGGGGAGTATAAGTCCTGGGCCTCAGGACAGGTGGGTATGGGACCCGAATGGCAAGTTACTTCACTGTGCGAGCTGAGCTACACAGGAGAGACTCTTGGCCTGGCCTGGTTCCAGTCCGATGGAGACCAGGCAGTACTGAAACTGAAAGCAGTCAATAGGAGCACAGAGCCCATCAACATGGACAGTTCTTTATTCCGAGCACTCATGTGTTCACCCAGTTAACAAACATCCCTCTTATATCAACTTCAGAGAGAGTACTACTTCTCTGCCTTGGGTGTGCAATGAAGGAAAATGAGGGAAGGAGCAAAGATGAATAAGATAGTCCCCATTTTTAAGGAATTTCCAGTCTCTTAATTAATAACATTTCCTGAGCTCTTACTATCTCATTTCACACCCATAATACCCCAACAGGGTAAGAATGTTCAGGATTCCTATTTTACCTCTAAAGAAGCTGGGACTTAGGCTCACTGGAAAACTAAGTGATGCAGCCAGGAGTCGAACCAAGGTTATCTTGGTTCCATCTCCAGATCCTCAGTTCTAACCACTATGGTCCGTGGCCTCTGTGTTACTGGGGACCTTAAACAACCTACCTTCCTCTGTGGGTCTCAACTCCCTCTATGAACGTAAAGGATCAGTGATTCCAGTGGGCACACACCATACTGCAAATGACTACAAACCAGGACAGAAAGCAAGATATATCCACCTGACATGAGATGTGGAGATTGGTTCCCAAACCTCAGGAGAGGAAGGGGTACGACATAATCTGGGTGAAACGAGGCCAAAGGCTAGGCTTTTGTCAAATAGGGCTCAAACCAGCAGGTTTCAGAGAGGCACCTCCACCAACCTCAGTTTTCCCATCACACTGAATTGCCTACCCCATCCCCCTACTCCAGCCACCTGCCCAGGGAGGCCTCTGTCATGCAGTCCCCCTACGCTCCCCTAGCTCCCCTTATTTTTCTCCTCCAGGAGTTCTCTTCTGATCCTGCAGCTTTCCCCAGGAGACTATAACAGACATTCAAATTCTATTGCATCAGGAAGACATCACATCACTGGAACAGCCTTTTCCTTTAAGACCCTGGTCCTCGGTGCAAGGCTCCCTGTCTTCCCAATTTGCTCTGTCTCTAATGGAGAAAGAGCAGTGGCCCTTCTCCATCTGAATCGTTCACAGCAGCAGATGCCGGTAAGGTTGCCTGGAGAGTCTGGAAATGCCATGTTGCCATGGTAACAATAGACCAAGGTTTGGGATGCTTTATCCCCAGTGAGCTGCCCTGGCAGTGCTACTCCAGGCTGCTGGTGGAATCTTCCTTGAGGGACAACAGTAACAACAAAATCCCATTAATGGACAAAAACTGCTCTGTTGGTGCTGAGTTTCAGCTCCTGCAAACACACTTGTAGGCTATTTCCCCAGCCCCTCGGCTGTAAAAAGAGGCCAGGCCCTGGCTGTCTGCACTGTGCCTTGCTCAAAGGGTAATATGGTTTTCAACTGGCTCAGCCAACAAAGCAGGCCCTTCCCGACTCCAGCCCCCAAATTACCACTTCTCTTGTTTGATGCCACCAACCAAAGTTCTGCCGGCATGGACCCTGGCAATTAGCACAGCATCCACATTTGTTGGGGAATTAAGAGCCACTGATTAGCCTAATTCCATGCCATTTACAGGCAGCCAGTGTCAGCCTGAGATTGGCTTTTCCAAACGGTAGCCCAGAGGGAGGCACGATCATGGCTTGGGCTTGAAATGGAGGCAAGGGCCTGGTGGGCCAGTCAGTGACCCAGAAGGAAGGCAGGACTCACCTCTGAGCCCAAGAATGTATCAGCCATTGCCTCCCCTAGAACTACCCACTGAAAAGGAACTGAAGCCCAGAAGCTATTTCCAAACTGAGATCATGCCTATTTCCAAGCCAATCTTGTCCAGAAAGGGAGTCCATTTCCCTTTAATAGCATCCCTGCTGACTCCTGCTGGGAACGCCCAGCCACAGGACCAGTGAGCCCTACACTAGGGGCTCCTGAAGTTAGAGGCCTGAGTCAAACTCTAGCCATCTGGGCAGGACCCTGACACCCTGCCTAGACTCTCCTGCCATCCCACCACCTGAGCCTTTTATCTGGACCTTTTATGTATCCCCAGGTTGCTCTCTGACTGGAGCCTCTTGGAATTTGAATGCCCGGTGGTGATTACCTTAAGATTCCCCTGTCAGATCCATTACACTCCTATTGGAGGACCCCTCAATGGGCCCTCCAGGATACTGACATTCCCAGGCTCACACAGGCCCCTACACCTAGACTGAGCCCAATCCCCACCTAGCAGGAGCTAACTGATATGAGTCCCCTGAGTTTCCACCCTCTTCTGCCAGTTTGCTCGTACACCGAATAAAGGGGTCATGACCACATGGAACTAGCTAACTGAATACGTGCCCACAGACCCTGGGGAACTTCCAAAATCTTCAAGAAAATATACAAGCATCAAGACCTGGCTTGACAGGCCTTGACCACTGAACCTCCAATGCAAACTCTAGCTGCTTGAAAACAGGGACTTAACCAGGTCTTTCTAGTCATTCATAAAGCACTTATTGAGTTTTATTTGGTAGATGCCACCAGGAATACAGAACGAACTGTTTGTGGCATCTGCCATCAAAGGGGATCAGTAGAGACTTCCAAGCAGAAAAAGAAAGTGAGAGGACAGGAGGGGAAGGGCATTCCAAGAAGGAAGCACAGGGCAAACAAAGGCTTAGCTGAGATGGAGCCTGTAGATCTAATGGTGGTAGTTAAGCTTGGAAGAAGTGTAAAAAGAAGTAGAAGGAAGTAACTTTGGGATAGTAGGTAGGGGGGAAATACAGTCCTCAAAATGCTTGACTAAAGATATGGATCTCAGGAACTTCCCTGGTGGTCCAGAGGTTAAGACTCTCTGCTCCAGATGCAGGGGGCATGGATTCAGTCCCTGGTAGGAAGATCCCACATGCCAGACAGTCAAAAGAAGAAAGAAGATATGGACTTGATTCAGGAGCTTTCAGGCAAGAGAGTAGCAGAACCAGAACCTGCTGACTGGATGAGAAAGTAAAGACCTGGAAAGGGTTGGCCTCTCCTGGCTCTGATCCCGTGTCTTCCTGGTGGAGGTCCTTCTGCCACAGTGTACATCAGACTTGGGGCCCCTAGGTAGGGAGGAAACCCTGGTTTCCACCTGTCTCATTTTCTTCTCTGTCTGGTGGCTCAGATGGCAAAGAATCCACCTGCAATGTAGGAGAGACAAATTTAATTCCTGGGTCGGAAAAATCCTCTGGAGAAGGGAATGGCAACCCACTCCAGTATTCTTGCCTGGAGAACTCCATGGACAGAGGAGCCTGGCGNTTTCTTCTCTGTCTGGTGGCTCAGATGGCAAAGAATCCACCTGCAATGTAGGAGAGACAAATTTAATTCCTGGGTCGGAAAAATCCTCTGGAGAAGGGAATGGCAACCCACTCCAGTATTCTTGCCTGGAGAACTCCATGGACAGAGGAGCCTGGCGGGCTACCATCCATGGAGTTACAAAGAGTCGGACATGACTGAGCGACTAACTTTCCTGTGGGTACCACCAGTGCCCCAAGCAAGCTCCTGGGGACAAGTGTCCTTGGGTGGAAGGCAAAAGTGTTCTCTTCAGAGACTGCTCTGGTGAGTAGGCCTTCCGCCTCACTCCACCCTCAGCCTGTGCTCCCTCAAGAGGTCTCTGCCTCTTGTTCCTGCACCCTCCTTCCCCCTCTCTCTCCTGGGCCAGGCCAAATGCTAGCCTAGCCTTCAAGGCTCAGCTCAAGTTTCCTTCCTCACGAAAGTCTACAACAACCATTCCTTCACTGAGCACTTAGAATGGAAGTTTCAAAGCGGGAAGGGAATGACGTGATCATAGGCCCAGACGTCTCAACTACACAGAAGAGGAAACCTGGGTCTGGAGAAGGGAAGAACTTGCCCAAGACAGAAGAGCTATTGATAGATTCTCTGGACAGCTTCCTGTGACCTTCACAGTTCTGCTTTGTGTCTCCCATCCACGTCACAGATTGTGAGACCGTCTGTGGGGACAATGACTTCCACATCTTTGCATTCTTCTCAGTGCTGAGCACAGAGTCCTGGATTGCAGGGAGCTTGGGAAATAGAATTCTCAGTAGCTGAAGGCTCCCAAAGGCAACAGGTCTGTGGAAAAGCAAGACATGGGTGAAGAAGGAAAAAACCCTCCTTCCAGCAACTCTCCACTGTTTCTGGGATGCAAGCCAAGCTCAGCCACTGGATTGGGGGTGGGAACAGAGATGATGCATTCAAAGGGACTTTTATATCCGAAAGAGATTTTCTGCATCCAGTGCCAGTGATCTAGCCCAGAGCTTCCCGGGAAAGTAGCTTCCAGAGGCTGGCAGAAGGGTTCATGCTGAGGTCAGCTTCCAGCCTGGGGCACTGGGGATGTTGGTAGCAGCAGCTGAGGGAAGACTTCTCTTTTAAAGCTGAGTCTTCAGATTTTTAGAGAAAAAGAACCCTTCAAGATGACCCACTCCAATTCCTGAATTTTTTGAACAGGGTAACTGAGAGTCTTGGTAAGGAAAGAGATTTGATCAGGTCATACAGCTCATCAAGGGTCACAGCGAGGACACGGTCCAGGGCTCTCAATCCCAACCCAGGGCTCTCTGCAAAGCACCTTTCTCAGTGGGGGCCCACATGGGTGTAGAAGAAGACCACCTGATGGAATTAATGGCCACCGGTAAGTTCTCCATTGTTTATTTAAATGTCAAAACTCAGTTACTGAATCACTGACAGGTGATGCGGATGTAAAGAAAAGTACTGGGTTTGACTAAGCTTCCAACTGAAGAAGCCTCCTGCTTGAGATTACAGAGCTAGGAAAAAGTGGAAGCAAAGTCAAAGATACCCTGGTCCCGAAGTCCTTCCCTTTTCCACTGGCTCACACTGCCACACATGCTGTCTCTGTGCTCAGAAGTGAGGGAGAAAGACAGGATGGATGGACATCTGAGGGGTCCGACGAAGCATTCCGTTAGACACACGCTTCCAGGTGATCCCCGTGCTGGGCGTGGGGGACACAGAGAAGAAACGAGACCCAGGAATGCAGAGACTAGGAGGTGACTTCCAGGAAGACTCTAAATGAGCAGCTTTCGTGATTGAAAGAGAAACAAACCCTGTCCTTTAAATTCTGAAGCAAGAATGAGGCTGACACACAGGGATGGTGTGACGGCATGCTGGCAGGTCCTGCCTGGGGGTGCGTGTCCCCTGGCCACGGTCGTCACCCTCCTCGCAGAGCCCAGCATGGGGTGAGCCCCGCATGGGGACACAGGAAGGCACGCGGGGCAGAGCTGCTGGGTTGACGCATGGATGAGGGAGGTTCCTCCCCGGCAGGGAGTCGAGACACAGCTCCAGGCCTCTCAGAGGAAGGGTCTGTCCCCCCACCCCACCCCGAGGTGAGGAGTGCTCTCTCCATCTGTAGAAGGAGCAGGAGGCAGCTGGCAGGTCCAGAAATGCTGACACAGAGAGGGACAGAGCTTTCAGCCGCAACCAACTTCTCCATGGCAACGAGCTGACAGAAAACTGCACAGGAGACTGGGAAGGCCATTTTATTTTAAAATAAAGACACTCTCAGTCTAAAATCACACATGCAGAGCAATAGCTCCTGCCTCCCAGCCCCTTAGGAAGGG
The DNA here is from genome assembly GCA_006410675.1 of Oreotragus oreotragus. NCBI lineage: Eukaryota > Metazoa > Chordata > Mammalia > Artiodactyla > Bovidae > Oreotragus > Oreotragus oreotragus. The sequence goes on from SJYX01009922.1 coordinate 223,990, forward strand.
TGGGCATAACCCCTAGGAAAGGTAGCTCCTTCCGACCCGCCATCCCCTGCCCAGGGCCCCGGGTGCCTCCGCTCCTGCTGTGAACCTTCCCAGAGCTGTCAGGCAGAATTGCTCTCGCTCTGCAGTCCACGTTTCAGGGCACCACACCAACTCTGACAAGCGAGGATAGGGGGCTCTGCCAGGGTCAGGGCTGGCCAGGACCTGCAGCAAGCAGGCCGTGGCAGCCGGCATCCTGGCACACCAGGGCAGGGGTAGCTGCAGCGGGGTAGGGGGTTGGCAGGGAGGATGAGCAGGGCAGAGACCCCTCTCCTCCTCTGTCTCCTGATAGTCATATCCTGCTTCAGCCTTCAGGGCTCAGCTGTGTTTGCCTTCATCTCCCCGGGATGGCTTAATCGTACACACCTTCCACTGTAAATCCAAAGCCTTCTGTTTATATTTCAAATATAAAACTTTTCATTATATATGTCTGCTTACAGAAGCAGACAGACAATCTGCTTTGCATTACACTTCTACTCACCTATTCTGCTCCCCAGTAGAGAACCTGGTCTGTGATAAAGCCTCAATAAATGCTTTCTGAATGGAATCTACAGCATGAGAAAACATTTTAATTTTAGTCGCTAAACCGGCCCTCTGTCAGTTTAAGGGCATTCACTCGTTTCCCTCCAAAGCCTTGGTGTTTTAGGGGCATGAAGCAGTGTCATCCCCTCTTCTATGCTGCTGTCTTTCTTGCTGGGTCCCCCCACTAGCTTTCTGCCAACTCCAATGTGTTCCTTCCCTTAGAGTTTCATAGACATCACTGTACTCAAAAGGGGACCCAAGAACAAGCTGGACTACGGATCCTCTGTGGGTCTCAACTCCCTCTATGAACGTAAAGGATCAGTGATTCCAGTGGGCACACACCATACTGCAAATGACTACAAACCAGGACAGAAAGCAAGATATATCCACCTGACATGAGATGTGGAGATTGGTTCCCAAACCTCAGGAGAGGAAGGGGTACGACATAATCTGGGTGAAACGAGGCCAAAGGCTAGGCTTTTGTCAAATAGGGCTCAAACCAGCAGGTTTCAGAGAGGCACCTCCACCAACCTCAGTTTTCCCATCACACTGAATTGCCTACCCCATCCCCCTACTCCAGCCACCTGCCCAGGGAGGCCTCTGTCATGCAGTCCCTCTACGCTCCCCTAGCTCCCCTTATTTTTCTCCTCCAGGAGTTCTCTTCTGATCCTGCAGCTTTCCCCAGGAGACTATAACAGACATTCAAATTCTATTGCATCAGGAAGACATCACATCACTGGAACAGCCTTTTCCTTTAAGACCCTGGTCCTCGGTGCAAGGCTCCCTGTCTTCCCAATTTGCTCTGTCTCTAATGGAGAAAGAGCAGTGGCCCTTCTCCATCTGAATCGTTCACAGCAGCAGATGCCGGTAAGGTTGCCTGGAGAGTCTGGAAATGCCATGTTGCCATGGTAACAATAGACCAAGGTTTGGGATGCTTTATCCCCAGTGAGCTGCCCTGGCAGTGCTACTCCAGGCTGCTGGTGGAATCTTCCTTGAGGGACAACAGTAACAACAAAATCCCATTAATGGACAAAAACTGCTCTGTTGGTGCTGAGTTTCAGCTCCTGCAAACACACTTGTAGGCTATTTCCCCAGCCCCTCGGCTGTAAAAAGAGGCCAGGCCCTGGCTGTCTGCACTGTGCCTTGCTCAAAGGGTAATATGGTTTTCAACTGGCTCAGCCAACAAAGCAGGCCCTTCCCGACTCCAGCCCCCAAATTACCACTTCTCTTGTTTGATGCCACCAACCAAAGTTCTGCCGGCATGGACCCTGGCAATTAGCACAGCATCCACATTTGTTGGGGAATTAAGAGCCACTGATTAGCCTAATTCCATGCCATTTACAGGCAGCCAGTGTCAGCCTGAGATTGGCTTTTCCAAACGGTAGCCCAGAGGGAGGCACGATCATGGCTTGGGCTTGAAATGGAGGCAAGGGCCTGGTGGGCCAGTCAGTGACCCAGAAGGAAGGCAGGACTCACCTCTGAGCCCAAGAATGTATCAGCCATTGCCTCCCCTAGAACTACCCACTGAAAAGGAACTGAAGCCCAGAAGCTATTTCCAAACTGAGATCATGCCTATTTCCAAGCCAATCTTGTCCAGAAAGGGAGTCCATTTCCCTTTAATAGCATCCCTGCTGACTCCTGCTGGGAACGCCCAGCCACAGGACCAGTGAGCCCTACACTAGGGGCTCCTGAAGTTAGAGGCCTGAGTCAAACTCTAGCCATCTGGGCAGGACCCTGACACCCTGCCTAGACTCTCCTGCCATCCCACCACCTGAGCCTTTTATCTGGACCTTTTATGTATCCCCAGGTTGCTCTCTGACTGGAGCCTCTTGGAATTTGAATGCCCGGTGGTGATTACCTTAAGATTCCCCTGTCAGATCCATTACACTCCTATTGGAGGACCCCTCAATGGGCCCTCCAGGATACTGACATTCCCAGGCTCACACAGGCCCCTACACCTAGACTGAGCCCAATCCCCACCTAGCAGGAGCTAACTGATATGAGTCCCCTGAGTTTCCACCCTCTTCTGCCAGTTTGCTCGTACACCGAATAAAGGGGTCATGACCACATGGAACTAGCTAACTGAATACGTGCCCACAGACCCTGGGGAACTTCCAAAATCTTCAAGAAAATATACAAGCATCAAGACCTGGCTTGACAGGCCTTGACCACTGAACCTCCAATGCAAACTCTAGCTGCTTGAAAACAGGGACTTAACCAGGTCTTTCTAGTCATTCATAAAGCACTTATTGAGTTTTATTTGGTAGATGCCACCAGGAATACAGAACGAACTGTTTGTGGCATCTGCCATCAAAGGGGATCAGTAGAGACTTCCAAGCAGAAAAAGAAAGTGAGAGGACAGGAGGGGAAGGGCATTCCAAGAAGGAAGCACAGGGCAAACAAAGGCTTAGCTGAGATGGAGCCTGTAGATCTAATGGTGGTAGTTAAGCTTGGAAGAAGTGTAAAAAGAAGTAGAAGGAAGTAACTTTGGGATAGTAGGTAGGGGGGAAATACAGTCCTCAAAATGCTTGACTAAAGATATGGATCTCAGGAACTTCCCTGGTGGTCCAGAGGTTAAGACTCTCTGCTCCAGATGCAGGGGGCATGGATTCAGTCCCTGGTAGGAAGATCCCACATGCCAGACAGTCAAAAGAAGAAAGAAGATATGGACTTGATTCAGGAGCTTTCAGGCAAGAGAGTAGCAGAACCAGAACCTGCTGACTGGATGAGAAAGTAAAGACCTGGAAAGGGTTGGCCTCTCCTGGCTCTGATCCCGTGTCTTCCTGGTGGAGGTCCTTCTGCCACAGTGTACATCAGACTTGGGGCCCCTAGGTAGGGAGGAAACCCTGGTTTCCACCTGTCTCATTTTCTTCTCTGTCTGGTGGCTCAGATGGCAAAGAATCCACCTGCAATGTAGGAGAGACAAATTTAATTCCTGGGTCGGAAAAATCCTCTGGAGAAGGGAATGGCAACCCACTCCAGTATTCTTGCCTGGAGAACTCCATGGACAGAGGAGCCTGGCGGGCTACCATCCATGGAGTTACAAAGAGTCGGACATGACTGAGCGACTAACTTTCCTGTGGGTACCACCAGTGCCCCAAGCAAGCTCCTGGGGACAAGTGTCCTTGGGTGGAAGGCAAAAGTGTTCTCTTCAGAGACTGCTCTGGTGAGTAGGCCTTCCGCCTCACTCCACCCTCAGCCTGTGCTCCCTCAAGAGGTCTCTGCCTCTTGTTCCTGCACCCTCCTTCCCCCTCTCTCTCCTGGGCCAGGCCAAATGCTAGCCTAGCCTTCAAGGCTCAGCTCAAGTTTCCTTCCTCACGAAAGTCTACAACAACCATTCCTTCACTGAGCACTTAGAATGGAAGTTTCAAAGCGGGAAGGGAATGACGTGATCATAGGCCCAGACGTCTCAACTACACAGAAGAGGAAACCTGGGTCTGGAGAAGGGAAGAACTTGCCCAAGACAGAAGAGCTATTGATAGATTCTCTGGACAGCTTCCTGTGACCTTCACAGTTCTGCTTTGTGTCTCCCATCCACGTCACAGATTGTGAGACCGTCTGTGGGGACAATGACTTCCACATCTTTGCATTCTTCTCAGTGCTGAGCACAGAGTCCTGGATTGCAGGGAGCTTGGGAAATAGAATTCTCAGTAGCTGAAGGCTCCCAAAGGCAACAGGTCTGTGGAAAAGCAAGACATGGGTGAAGAAGGAAAAAACCCTCCTTCCAGCAACTCTCCACTGTTTCTGGGATGCAAGCCAAGCTCAGCCACTGGATTGGGGGTGGGAACAGAGATGATGCATTCAAAGGGACTTTTATATCCGAAAGAGATTTTCTGCATCCAGTGCCAGTGATCTAGCCCAGAGCTTCCCGGGAAAGTAGCTTCCAGAGGCTGGCAGAAGGGTTCATGCTGAGGTCAGCTTCCAGCCTGGGGCACTGGGGATGTTGGTAGCAGCAGCTGAGGGAAGACTTCTCTTTTAAAGCTGAGTCTTCAGATTTTTAGAGAAAAAGAACCCTTCAAGATGACCCACTCCAATTCCTGAATTTTTTGAACAGGGTAACTGAGAGTCTTGGTAAGGAAAGAGATTTGATCAGGTCATACAGCTCATCAAGGGTCACAGCGAGGACACGGTCCAGGGCTCTCAATCCCAACCCAGGGCTCTCTGCAAAGCACCTTTCTCAGTGGGGGCCCACATGGGTGTAGAAGAAGACCACCTGATGGAATTAATGGCCACCGGTAAGTTCTCCATTGTTTATTTAAATGTCAAAACTCAGTTACTGAATCACTGACAGGTGATGCGGATGTAAAGAAAAGTACTGGGTTTGACTAAGCTTCCAACTGAAGAAGCCTCCTGCTTGAGATTACAGAGCTAGGAAAAAGTGGAAGCAAAGTCAAAGATACCCTGGTCCCGAAGTCCTTCCCTTTTCCACTGGCTCACACTGCCACACATGCTGTCTCTGTGCTCAGAAGTGAGGGAGAAAGACAGGATGGATGGACATCTGAGGGGTCCGACGAAGCATTCCATTAGACACACGCTTCCAGGTGATCCCCGTGCTGGGCGTGGGGGACACAGAGAAGAAACGAGACCCAGGAATGCAGAGACTAGGAGGTGACTTCCAGGAAGACTCTAAATGAGCAGCTTTCGTGATTGAAAGAGAAACAAACCCTGTCCTTTAAATTCTGAAGCAAGAATGAGGCTGACACACAGGGATGGTGTGACGGCATGCTGGCAGGTCCTGCCTGGGGGTGCGTGTCCCCTGGCCACGGTCGTCACCCTCCTCGCAGAGCCCAGCATGGGGTGAGCCCCGCACGGGGACACAGGAAGGCACGCGGGGCAGAGCTGCTGGGTTGACGCATGGATGAGGGAGGTTCCTCCCCGGCAGGGAGTCGAGACACAGCTCCAGGCCTCTCAGAGGAAGGGTCTGTCCCCCCACCCCACCCCGAGGTGAGGAGTGCTCTCTCCATCTGTAGAAGGAGCAGGAGGCAGCTGGCAGGTCCAGAAATGCTGACACAGAGAGGGACAGAGCTTTCAGCCGCAACCAACTTCTCCATGGCAACGAGCTGACAGAAAACTGCACAGGAGACTGGGAAGGCCATTTTATTTTAAAATAAAGACACTCTCAGTCTAAAATCACACATGCAGAGCAATAGCTCCTGCCTCCCAGCCCCTTAGGAAGGGTGGGCATAACCCCTAGGAAAGGTAGCTCCTTCCGACCCGCCATCCCCTGCCCAGGGCCCCGGGTGCCTCCGCTCCTGCTGTGAACCTTCCCAGAGCTGTCAGGCAGAATTGCTCTCGCTCTGCAGTCCACGTTTCAGGGCACCACACCAACTCTGACAAGCGAGGATAGGGGGCTCTGCCAGGGTCAGGGCTGGCCAGGACCTGCAGCAAGCAGGCCGTGGCAGCCGGCATCCTGGCACACCAGGGCAGGGGTAGCTGCAGCGGGGTAGGGGGTTGGCAGGGAGGATGAGCAGGGCAGAGACCCCTCTCCTCCTCTGTCTCCTGATAGTCATATCCTGCTTCAGCCTTCAGGGCTCAGCTGTGTTTGCCTTCATCTCCCCGGGATGGCTTAATCGTACACACCTTCCACTGTAAATCCAAAGCCTTCTGTTTATATTTCAAATATAAAACTTTTCATTATATATGTCTGCTTACAGAAGCAGACAGACAATCTGCTTTGCATTACACTTCTACTCACCTATTCTGCTCCCCAGTAGAGAACCTGGTCTGTGATAAAGCCTCAATAAATGCTTTCTGAATGGAATCTACAGCATGAGAAAACATTTTAATTTTAGTCGCTAAACCGGCCCTCTGTCAGTTTAAGGGCATTCACTCGTTTCCCTCCAAAGCCTTGGTGTTTTAGGGGCATGAAGCAGTGTCATCCCCTCTTCTATGCTGCTGTCTTTCTTGCTGGGTCCCCCCACTAGCTTTCTGCCAACTCCAATGTGTTCCTTCCCTTAGAGTTTCATAGACATCACTGTACTCAAAAGGGGACCCAAGAACAAGCTGGACTACGGATCCTGGGTTTAGCGCCAGCTGTATCACCTTCCGTCTTTGTGATCTAAACCAAGTCATTTAATCTCACTGGACCTTCTCTGCAAAATGGGAACAATTCATCTCCATACCTATATCTTGCCTACCTCATGAGTCTGGTATAAGGATGATGAATCGTGAAGATGCTCTGGAAGCCATAAAGTGGTCTCTGGGCAAAGGTAAGGAGGAGTGTGGCTTCCAGCCTCTTATGAGGGAGGCATCTGAGGCCCGCACGGGGCAAGTGACTTGCCCACGACCACACAGGGAGACTGTGATGGAGCAGAGTCCAGGTCTTCCAATTCTTGGTCCAGAGCTCTTTCCCAACCTCATGCTGCCTTAGAGGTTCCATCCAGGCCTTCTTCAACTTTGGCAAAACCAAGTCCACATTCCATTAAAACAAGAAGCATTCTAGATCACCTGGGGGAGGATAAGTCTCTGACCAGGAACAGCTCTCTACTTCCAGGCTGAATGACACTTGAAACACTGTAAGCAGGAAGGTAACTCTTGAGCCCCCATCAAGGCTTTCCTTCCAATTTCTCAGTCACTGCTAACTTACCCACGCCAGAAAGGTCATTCTGGCAGTAACACAGTTTTGCTGCGGCAGAGCCCAGGTCTTCTGATTTGACCCTAGAAACAGCAACACTGCACATATCAGAGAAGCAGATCAGAATAACCTGGACCAGATATAGAGGAAACCTGATAGGGCTTGGAGCACAGACTTCGATAGAAAACCACCAAGGCTACTCTAGGCTTGACTCAGGAAGTAGGGACACTGATTCCCTGGAGTGTGAGGTCAGCAGAAACAGATCTGAGGGTCACAAGAGGGACACACAGGCCCTCAATCTAACAGCTTCCAGGCCCTCATGTCAAAGATGTCACTGAGTGAAGCTTCTTCAGACCTCTGTAAGGATTTTGAAAAGGAGAAAAGGTGGAAGAGAGGGAAGGATATGTCCTTGTCTAGAACCCTAACCCATTCATGGTGTGATGGTTAATTTTGTGTCACCTTGGCTAGCCCGTGGTGACCAGTTGTTCGGCTAAACACTAGTCTAGATGTTGCAGTAAAAGTATTAAAAACATTAGTTTGGCTGCATTGGGTCTCAGCTGCAGCATGTGGGATCTTCATTACATCACGTAGGATCTTTTGTCGCAGTGCACAGACTCTCTAGTTGTGGTGTAGGCTCAGCAGTTGTGGCGCATGGGTTTAGTTGCTCTGTGGCATGTGAGATCTGAGTTCCCTGACCAGGGATTAAAACTGGGTTCTCTACATTGCACTAACCACTGGACCACCAGGGAAGTCCTTGGTAAAGGTATTTTTTAAGATGTGATTAACATTCATGATCGATTACAGTGGGCCTTTTCCAATCAGTTGAAGGCCTTAAAAACAAAGACAGAAATTCCCCGAAGAAAAAAGAATTCTGCCCCAAGGCTGCAACATAGGAAATCCTGCTTGTGTTTCCAGCCTTTGGACTCAAGACTGAAACATCAATTCTTACCTGAATCTCCAACCTGCTGGCTTGCCCCAAGGATTTCAGACTTGCCAACCCCCACCACAATGGGAGACAATTGTTTAAAATAAACCTAGACAAATAGGTATAGTATATCTTATTGGTTCTGTTTTCTGTTCCTTTAGAGAACCCTAACACAGGTAGCAGAGAAGGCAATGGCACCCCACTCCAGTACTCTTGCCTGGAAAATCCCATGGATAGAGGAGCCTGGTGGGCTGCAGTCCATGGGGTCGCGAACAGTCGGACATCACTGAACGACTTCCCTTTCACTTTCCACTTTCATGCACTGGAGAAGGAAATGGCAACCCACTCCAGTGTTCTTGCCTGGAGAATCCCAGGGACAGCAGAGCCTGGTGGGCTCCCGTCTATGGGGTCGCACAGGGTCGGACACGACTGAAGTGACTTAGCAACAGCAGCAGCAGCAACACATCGAACAGTCGGACATCACTGAACGACTTCCCTTTCACTTTCCACTTTCATGCACTGGAGAAGGAAATGGCAACCCACTCCAGTGTTCTTGCCTGGAGAATCCCAGGGACAGCAGAGCCTGGTGGGCTCCCGTCTATGGGGTCGCACAGGGTCGGACACGACTGAAGTGACTTAGCAACAGCAGCAGCAGCAACACAGGCAGAGCTGAGTGTTTTCATCTAGTTTACCTTACTGAATCCTCCAAATGAATGGAGGGGTAGGTTTTGCTATTCTGATGTTTGTCCACAGATGAGGAAACTGAGCCATTTAGTAAGGAAGACTTCAAAGCCCGTTCTTTCAGTTTTACCACAGGGCCACGAAGAAGCAGAATTTCTCTAAAGAATGCCGGGACAAGAATTCCTGGCCAAACAGTGCTGCTGGTTCCTCTGAGTTCTCCTTCTTGGAGTGGGGTAGCCTTTCCCTTCTCTGGGGGATCTTCCCAACCCAGGGACTGAACCCAGGTTTCCTGCATTGCAGGCAGATTCTTTACCAGCTGAGTCACAAGGGAAGCTCTTCTTGGTGGAGAGGCAATTAATGCCAACAGAAATTGAGAAGGAAATGGCAACCCACTCCAGTATTCTTGCCTGGAGAATCCCATGGACAGAGGAGCCTGGGGGGCTACAGTCCGCAGGGTGGCACAGAGTTGGACATGACTGAGTGACTTAGTAGCAGTAGTTGTAGTATAGGCTGAGTCCTGCTCACTCAAGCAGGAAGCCTTGATTTGCAGAACGCTGGCTTTCGGATTTCCATCCTTTCCGGGATCTGTATCTGGACCCAACACTTGGGTCTGTATGAACACTGTGGGGTCTCATCACTTCTACACCTGAGCCCTCACTGGTGGCCTTTGAGGGAGTGGGCTTTGCTTGTCTCAGTAAGCTCCTGCCGGGAAGCAGGAAGGCTGTGCTCAAGCGATGAGCCCTCACTGGGGGCTTTCTCTATGTGAGCCGCAGCCTTCCTCCACCTCTCAGCTGTCCTTTCTCCCATCCCCAAAGGTTTCTCACCACTACAGTGTCCCCTGGGGGAGAGGAAGCATTCTTCTCCTGAACAACTTTTACCGGAGGATCGAAGAGCCCTCTTGCTTCCATTCCCGTTAAAGCAGCTGAGACGGAGTGGGATTTGCAGGAGGAAGTTTATTAAATGCAAGGGGGGCCCTGAAAAGGAAACCATTACAGCAATTCAAACACATCCACTGGCAGGCAGGGCTGCCAAGATGAGCCTCTGACTTTTTAATAGCTCTCTCCTCTCTCCAAAGGGCTGGGGCATACATCTGCAGCAGCCTCCCCTCAGCTTCCAGTCATTTCAACATGCAGTAGTTTCCTCTTGATTGCTATTTGGCTTACTGCCTCAAAGGCATGGCCTCCCGGGTAGAACCTCCCAACATGTTTTCAGGTCCACATCAAAAATGATACTGTTTGGGACGTCCCTGGTGGTCCACCGGTTAAGAATCTGCGCTTCCATTGCAGGGGGCACAGCTCTCTCCCTGGTCAGGGAACTAAGATCCTGCATGCCACATGGTGTGGCCAAAAAAGAAAGAAAGAACTGATACTGTTTGGGTAAATGTGGAGGTAGATGTGCAGTCCGAGGACTGGTTTCTGCTAGCCCAGGCCTGGCCACCACCCTTAAGTGCTAAGGGCATCGCTGTCTTGACGCCCTGGCTGGGAAATCTGTCCTGCAAAGTCTTGTCCCACTCGGGCCCGTCAAGAGATCCGGAACCAATTCAGCCTCCTGGCTGGGCCAACCCCTTCATTCCTGGGACTGGTCAGAGGGTCATGCTTGCTCCACAGTAATGGGCTGGGACGTGGTGATAGGTAAAAGACATCATCTTTCAGATGAAATCTTATCCCCCCTCAACAGATGAGTAACCTTGCACATTATAGACCAAAGAGTCCTCAGAGGACCAGGAAAAGCGCTACTCCCCCAGGAAGCCTGCCTGGCAGACACACTCTCTCCTGTGTCGACTGAGACACCAAGAATCCATCCTCTCTTTTGCTACTGTGTCAACACAAAGAGTTGTCTGCATGTTCACACAGCTGCTAGAGCTTGGGATCACCAACAACCAGCACTCCAGTGAGACGGACACAGAAGCTAGTGACAATAATAACAATAATAACTAAAATTTACTGACAGTATACAAGGCATTGTGCTTCCCTGGTGGCTCAGACAGTAAAGAATCCATCTGCAATACAGGAAACCCAGGTTCAATCCCTGGGTCGGGAAGATCCCTTGGAGGAGAGCATGGCAACCCATTCCAGTATTCTAGCCTGGAGAATCCCATGGACAGAGGAGCCTGGCCGGCTACAGTCCATGGGGTCACAAAGAGTTAGACATGACTGAGTGACTAACACTTTAACTTTTTTGCTTTTACCTCATACAAGGTACTAAGCACTACTCTGAGCACTTTACATGCTTTAATGTTTACTCATTTACCTTCATCATAACCCTTAAAGGTAGGTACCATCATCACACTCATTTTATAGTCAAGAAAACCAAGGCACAGAGAGATTAAATTATTTGCCCATATTACATATCCAATAACTGGCAGAGCGGGGATTCAAACTGAGGCATTCTAGCTCCATATCATTTAATCCCAAACAACAACTTTGCCAAGTTGGTTTTATTAATTCTGCTTTAGAGGTTGAGGAAACTGAGGCATGAGCATTGTCAGCTAAGACCACATAGCTATAAAGCAGCAAATCAAGTATTCAACCCAAAGGCTGAATCCTTTCTCAAGCTCTTCCTTGTAAGGATTGTGTTACAGACACTGCAGGCTGAATTCAGGGAGGCCAGCTGACCTCATCTGTCCTCTGGGATGAGAACCAGCAATGGATGTCCACTGTTCCTCCAGCAGGTCATTTTGAATGGGTCTCCACAGTACTTCTTATAGATGATTATGTACACAGCCCGTTTCCCCTTAGAGAAACAGAAGACTGAGATGAGCCAGCCTCCTGGGACAGTGGGGACACTTCTATTACACCGCATGGACTCTGTATGGTTGCAGGTTTCTGCCCAGGTGCTCTTCTAGAAATAGTCTAGTCACATATGAACATTCTCGTACCCAGTACTGAGTGAGATACAGGAAGCAGTGCTTCCCAGCAGAAGGGCAAAGGCTGAGAGAGTCTGAGAGCTACTGTTCCTTTCTGGTGGGGATTTAGGCAAGTTTCTTAATCTCTAAGAGTTCCAATTTCCTTCTCTGAAGCAAAAAAAAAGTAAACAACATTCTTCCTTTTGGGGTGGTTATGAAAAAAAAAGTATGAAATTTTATAGCAGAGAAAGAAAACATGTTTACTAAGCACCTATAATGTGCTAGGCTCTCTGTGTATGCATCTCACTTATGTTTCATAAAAATCACACAAGAGAGATATCTCCACTTTATAGACAAAACCGGAACTCAGGGAGGTGAATGCTGTTCAAAGCCACACCACTAGTGAGTGCCATAGCCGAGCGTGAACCCAGATTGCCTGGAATGCGCCTGGAAGCTTTACCACCTCACCGAACTCCTCCCTGAAAAGGCACGATAGGCTCTCCAACTCCACTGCGGTGGGGAGCCCCAGGCTTTCGCCTGCCAGCTTGGCCCTCTTCTGCAGGATTTGTTTCTGTGAGGTTTCAATAAAATACATGAAGAGGACTTTCACGCTTGGACTTAAGTGATCGAACAGAAGGTGAAAGACCCTCCTGTGTCTTCCCTCAGGTTTCCGGTGGCACTCCTCTCTAGCTCTCAGATCTCAGGGGAAGGAGGAGAGGCCGTGATGGTTAAGGTCCTACAGCTTGATTCTGGGGACATGGAGGCACTCCCTCGCAGAGCCTTGAGCCACCAGGATCTGGGATGCAGCAGGTGCTCTCATCTGCAAGATGGGCACAGAGCCTGGCCTGGGCAGCTCCAGGCCCAGTGGGTGACTCAGCACCAGCTAGTCCTGGCCTTCTGCCATGGCAGGACATCCTTCAGAAATTCATGGGTCTGAGAAGTCAAAGCTGGGTCTTCAGAGTGTCTCTGATGGAGGTCTGTGACCGGGGGCTGGGCTCTGCGGAGTCCCAGTAAAACTGCTGTGGTCCTGCCTCGTGTTCCTGGCTCACTGTCACCCAGCCCTAGGGGCTCTGCCTAAAAAGAGCCAGGTAATGTTTCCTCCTCTCTGCCTTCATTCTTCCTGTCCTAGTTTAGGCCTGCATCCTCGTTTACCTGGCACAATAATATTAACTAATACTCACTAATTTCTTCCTATGTGCAGACACTTGAAATACATTTTAAAAATTCTTATTCTTTTTTTTTAAACTATCATAAAATACATATGACCCGAAGTTTACTAACTGAACCATTTTTAAGTGTTCTGTTCAGGGATATTAAGCATCTTCACACTGTTGGGTAACCATCGCCACCATCCATCTTCAGAGCGCTTCCTATCTTTTCATAAGGAAACCCTGTGCCCATTAAACAATAACTTCCCATTCCTTTTCCTTCTAAGCCCCTGCCAACCACTATTGTACGTTCTGTCTCCTATGAGTTTGTCTACTCTCAGAACCTCATAAAAGTGGAGTCACACAGCATTTGTCCTTTGACAGCCAGCTTCTTTCACTCAGCATAATGTTTTCAAGGTGATGTGTGTCAGAACCCCTTCCTTTTTTAAGGCTGAGTTAATATTCCATGAAATACATTTTCTTATTTAATCCTCATAATAGTTTCTATGAGGTAGATACATTATTATGTCCATTTTACAGAAAAGAAACTGAGGAACAGAGAGTCTAATTAAATGAGTCATTTATCTGGTAGGAAGCAGAGCTGGGGTTTGGGCCCAGGCTGTGTCACTCCTGAAACCTTATGCTTTCCCACTCTGCTATGAGTCCCACACCTTCTCTCCTACTCACAGGACTCCCAAGTTCCATCCTTCAAGCCAGTGATCTTTCTAAAGGCCAATTTAATATTGTCACTCTACTTCACACCTTTGCTTCCCTCTGCTTACAGTCATCTTAAACTCTGGCATGGCATTCAGGCCTGGCCCTGACCCAATTCCTATCTGCTTTTTCTGGCCTTTCCCCTCTCCTAACACCCACTAAAACTCAAGTCTTCACCAAATGGACTCTGTGCCTTTCACCTTACTATTCTCTACAACTGAAATGCCCACTCACCAAATGAGGCAAACTCCTATTCATCTTTGAAGGCCTAGCCTAAATGTCACCTCCGCCTTCCCAAATTTCTCCAGGAAGTGTGTCTAGCTTTTCCTCTCTCCTTTCTAGAATCTGAATGTAGCTCTGTAAAAGCACTGATTGCACATAATCTGATTTGCCAGTTTACAAATCTGTCTCCCACACTATACCTGTGGTTGCCAACATATTTGAGCATGAAGACTCCTTTTTAACATCAGAGAATTTCAGGCTTTTTCCATATACACCAATCAAAGCAACATTTAATGACAAAGTCACCATGAATTCAGGAAAGCTTTTAAATTAGAGTCACCACGATACCATCTACATATAGTTGAAAACAATGCTTCCTGCAGGTGTACAGAGGAATCTGGGGGCCTTGTGGTAGACTCTGGATTCTAAGGCACCAGAGCCTACAGTTTGGGAACCACTGCTCTGGCCTGAAGAGGCGGTTTTCTGATGAAAAGGAAGTAATGTCCATCGACCCTATTATATTCCAAGGCTGTGACAGTTACTTTTCATCTTTATCTCCATTAAATCTCAAAAGTGTCCACATTTTCCAAGTAAGAAAACGGAGCTTGGAAAGGTACAGTACCTTGTGGGAGGTCACGCAGTGAGGGGCAGAGCAGAATCTAGTTCTGGATCTTTCTCTACTCTTGTCACTCTGCCTCGGGGCAAGGACCACAGGTGTTCATCTCTGAGTGTCCGGCGCCTCACTTCTGGCTTTGCTTGGAGATGTCAGGGAACAAATGACTCAGACCGAGAGCCCTTCCCTACGTTCTCAGGCCCTCCAGCTTGTAGCAGGGAGTCTTTGGTCAGAGACCACCCCCAGCTGCGGGCAAGCAGCGAGGTCTTCAGACATCAAGGAACCAGAGAAGGCGCTGGGCAAAGCTCTAAGACAGCACAGCATGGCTGCATCTCGTTTAGGTGCTGTTTCCCTTGTTTAGCAGGTATTCCTGCCCCAACTCTGGGCTCTGAGCCCCTTCTTCACAACCAGCGCTCTGCCCCCACTCCCTTCCTTCCCACAAACTTCCTGTCTGGCTGCACAGCAGTTGCTCTCAGCTAACAGTTCCCTCAGGCTAGTTCATATTTGATACCAATGCCTGGTTAAGCTAGGTGTGGTCTGCATAACAGCCACTTGTGTTTGAAACCAAAAGAGAGATTTCTCAGAAATTCTGGTTGGTCAGGAGGCCAGGGGAGGACAGGAATGGGCTTCAGTGTCAGAGACCTCCAGGTGTCCCTCCCAGGCTCTGCTGCTTCCTTTCCGAGTGACCCTGGGTTAATCATGTAATTTCCCTGGGTCGTAGTGTCCTCCCATGGAAAATGAGAATAAAATCGACCTCCTAGGGTGAATATGCACAGGCCTTACACTCTCATACCGCATGGTAGGATGAACAGTGGCCCTCCAAAAGACACCTCCACATCTTAACCCCCAGAACCTCTGAATGTGGCCTTATTTGGAAAAAAGAGTCTTTACAGATAAGATTTTAAGTTAAGGATTTTGCAACGAAATGATTGTCCTAAATAATGAGCGTGGATCCTAAGTGCCACCACAAGTGTCCTTGAAGAGAAAGGCAAAGGGAAGCCTGACATACAGAGAGAAGAGGAGGAGGCAAGGTGACTGCGAGACAGAGACTAGAGTGAGGTCAGGGAACGCCAAGAAACAGCGGAAGCTGGGGGAAGCCAGGAATAGGTTCTTCCCTAGAGCCTCTGCAGATGTACCTAAATTAAGGACCCCAAAGTAAGATCATCCTGGATTATCCAAGTGGACCCTAAACCAGACACGTGTCCTTAAACGGACTGAAGAGGAGAAAGACACAGAGAGAAGGCTGTGTGGGGAAGAAGGGAGAGACTGGCGCTTGCATTCACAGGACAAGGGATGGCTGGAGCCAGCAGAAGACAGAGGAGGCAACGGAAGATTTGCCCCTAAAGTCTCCAAAAGGAGTCTGACCCTGTGAAAGCCTTATTTTCAGGCTTCTGCCTCCAGACCTATCGTGAATATATTTCTGCTGCTGTGAGCCACTCAGACTATGGTACTTAATTACTGTAGCCCTGGGAAACGAACACACACTGCGTATCTCCCTAATACCACATGTCATCCCTCATCTCCTGCATTATGTCAGAACCATACAAAGCACGTGCACAAGAGCCATGCAAACCACGTGCACAAGAGCCATACAAACCACGTGCACAAGAGCCACACACACCATACACACCACGTGCACAAGAGCCACACACACCATGCAAACCACGTGCACAAGAGCCACACACACCATACACACCACGTGCACAAGAGCCACACACACCATGCAAACCACGTGCACAAGAGCCACACACACCATACACACCACGTGCACAAGAGCCACACACACCATGCAAACCACGTGCACAAGAGCCACACACACCATACACACCACGTGCACAAGAGCCACACACACCATGCAAACCACGTGCACAAGAGCCACACACACCATACACACCACGTGCACAAGAGCCACACACACCATGCAAACCACGTGCACAAGAGCCACACACACCATACACACCACGTGCACAAGAGCCACACACACCATGCAAACCACGTGCACAAGAGCCACACACACCATACACACCACGTGCACAAGAGCCACACACACCATGCAAACCACGTGCACAAGAGCCACACACACCATACACACCACGTGCACAAGAGCCACACACACCATGCAAACCACGTGCACAAGAGCCACACACACCATACACACCACGTGCACAAGAGCCACACACACCATGCAAACCACGTGCACAAGAGCCACACACACCATACACACCACGTGCACAAGAGCCACACACACCATGCAAACCACGTGCACAAGAGCCACACACACCATACACACCACGTGCACAAGAGCCACACACACCATGCAAACCACGTGCACAAGAGCCACACACACCATACACACCACGTGCACAAGAGCCACACACACCATGCAAACCACGTGCACAAGAGCCACACACACCATACACACCACGTGCACAAGAGCCACACACACCATGCAAACCACGTGCACAAGAGCCACACACACCATACACACCACGTGCACAAGAGCCACACACACCATGCAAACCACGTGCACAAGAGCCACACACACCATACACACCACGTGCACAAGAGCCACACACACCATACACACCACGTGCACAAGAGCCACACACACCATGCACACCACGTGCACAAGAGCCACACACACCATGCACACCACGTGCACAAGAGCCACACACACCACACACACCACGTGCACAAGAGCCACACACACCATACACACCACGTGCACAAGAGCCACACACACCATACACACCACGTGCACAAGAGCCACACACACCATACACACCACGTGCACAAGAGCCACACACACCATACACACCACGTGCACAAGAGCCACACACACCATGCACACCACGTGCACAAGAGCCACACACACCATGCACACCACGTGCACAAGAGCCACACACACCATACACACCACGTGCACAAGAGCCACACACACCATACACACCACGTGCACAAGAGCCACACACACCATACACACCACGTGCACAAGAGCCACACACACCATACACACCACGTGCACAAGAGCCACACACACCATACACACCACGTGCACAAGAGCCACACACACCATACACACCACGTGCACAAGAGCCACACACACCACACACACCACGTGCACAAGAGCCACACACACCATGCAAACCACGTGCACAAGAGCCACACACACCATACACACCACGTGCACAAGAGCCCCCCACACCATACACACCACATGCACAAGAGCCATGCAAAGCATGTGCACAAGAGCCACACACACCATACACACCACGTGCACAAGAGCCACACACACCATGCAAAGCACGCGCACAAGAGCCACACACACCACGTGCACAATAGCCACACACACCATACACACCACGTGCACAAGAGCCCCCCACACCATACACACCACGTGCACAATAGCCACACACACCATACACACCACGTGCACAAGAGCTACACACACCATACACACCACGTGCACAAGAGCCACACACACCATACACACCACATGCACAAGAGCCACACACACCATGCACACCACGTGCACAAGAGCCACACACACCATACACACCACGTGCACAAGAGCCATACACACCACATGCACAAGAAAGCATGATTTGGGGAATGAAACTTCCTTTGATTTGGTCACTGCTGTAACCCTAACGATTAGCATGGTGTCGGATCCATGGTAGATGCCTGAGGCATTTTTTAAAATAAATGAATGAATTATAGTTCTCAGAGAAAAGGAGCTGTCTATGATTTACTTCTATACCCTCAGCATGTCGAGGACACATGCTCCATATATGCGGAACTTCCTCCTCTCCCCTATATTCCAGCACTAAAGGGGCAACAATGAAAAAAGGGGCAAATCTTCTCGGCCTGGAGCCCAGAGATAAGCTTCCAGGCTCCAAAGAATAGACCTGTTTCCAAACTACCTCTAAACAGAAGGCTTGGAGAGAACCCAGGACTGCAGAATCCTGGGGATGATGTTGTTTAATTAAACCGAGACTCAAGTCACCAGCGTCTGGCCCGGGCTGGGCCTCTGGGACCTGAGCCGGCAACATTTCATCATTAGGAGGAAAGGAGATGACAAATTCTTTCCTGAAAGAACCCAGCAGGCAGGCAGAATTACTGGATGTGGTAAATAAAACCATTATTTCCAAATACATATCCTAGGCAGCACTAAATGCATTCTCCCTATCACAGGCAATACTAAATTTAGAACTGGCAGTTTGAGTCATATGCTGATTCCTGAAGAGAAAAACTAAATTCAAGGAGGGGAGAAATGAAGTGAAATATGAAAATAAAAATGCAATCTTAGTCTCTCAGAGCAACCTGTCAAGAGAAGTTCCTGCAGGGAATTCTGGCTATAAAGGAACTCCAGTGGTGTGGGGTTGGGCCCTGCTGGGTGCCACAGCGGCAATGGCCTCTGAGGAAATTTCTGGAAGACTCTTGTGTGGAACTGCAGAGGCAGGAGGGAATGCTGCATGCAAAGCCGCACCAAGGGGATACTGTCTCAAAGTCCTGTCACACAGTCTCACTAAAGCCGTTTCTCAATCTTGCAGTGAAGGTTCTATCACCCCATCACACAGCTGAGGTACTGAGCCTAATGGGGTGAAGCGACTTGCCCAAGTCATTCAGTGAGTAAGTAGAAGAGCAGGGATTTATTTCAATAAACTGCTAATTTTAGAAGAGTGTTATTTTACAGAAAACTTGAAGAGACACAGTAGTTTCCAAACACCCCTCCCCTAGTTGCCCCTACTGTTAACATCTTAGGTCACTATGGTATATTTGTCATGCCTAAGGGACCAGCACTGGTACATTACTATTGACTAAATGCTATACTTTGTAGAGATTTTGACTTTTTTCCTCTAATGTCCTCTTCTGCTCCAGGGTATGGATACCACATTATATTTGGTTGTCATGTTTCCTTAAGATCTTCTGGTCTGTTAGAGTTCCTCTCACTTTCCTTGTTTTTTGATGATCTTGACAGTTTCAAAAAGTACTAGTCAGCTATTTTGTAGGATGCCTTCAACTTGGGTTTTTCTGATGTTTTACTCATGGTTAGACTATGCTTATGGGTTTTGGAGAGGAAAATCACAGAGAAGTACCCTTCTCATCAGGTCATATCAAAGGTACAAAACGATTTATTACTAATGATGTTATTATAACTTCGTTCACCTGGCCAAGGTAATATTCACCAGGTTTCTTCCCCGTAGAGTTGCCCTCCCTTCCACCACTCCCCCTTCCGTGGTCTACTCTTTGGAAGCATATTACCAAGCAGAGCCTATACTCAAGGAATGGGAAGTCAAGTTCCAGCTCCTAAAGTAGGGAGCCTCTACATAAATTATTTCGAATTCTTCTGTGTGGGAGAGCAGGGATTTAGAGACTGGTGGTAGCTCACAGGCTCTGAGAAGTGGAACTGTTCTTGTGAGCGAGAGGCTCACTTCCAGCTTCCTCGTTTCCAAAATGCTCATGTTTCTTAGGCATAGACTACTGGTGATCTACTCAGCTCTCATTCTCTCCAAATTTTATTCAGAGCAGTCAAGTGCCCAGCTGAAAGACTAACTTCCCAGCCTTCATTATGGTTAGGTGTGGCTATATAACTAGGTTCCAGCCAAAAAGTTGCAAGCGGACACGGTGGGGTACCACTTCAGAAGTGTCTTAGTGCTTGTGTGCTCACTCGCTAAGTTGTGCCTGACTCTTTGCAACCCCATGGACTATAGCCCACCAGGCTCCTCTGTCCATGGGATTTCCCAAGCAAGAATACTAGAGTAGGTTGCCATTTCTTTCTCCAAGGGATCTTCCCAACCCAGGGATTGAAGCTGCATCTCCTGCACTGGCAGGTGAATTCTTTACCACAGAGCCACCAGGGAAACCCCAAGTATCTTTGTAGGTCCTCTTTTTGCCTTTTTTCCCTTCTGTGTGCTTCCTGCCTGAATGTGAATGTGGCAGTTAGAACTCTAGCAGCCATCCTGGGCCATGAGGAAACCTTGACCATGAAAATCTCTGCTAAGGATAGTAAAATACAAAGATGGAGATTACTGGAAACAATTTTTGCTATCCACAGGGCTTCTACACCCTACTGAGCTGGGTGAGCTGAGTATCCCTAGACCTGAGCTGAGTATCACTAGACCTCTCATATGTGAATGTATTAGATTCCTTGGGCTGCCATACAAAACACCACAGCCTGGGTGGCTTAAAGGACAGAAGATTTTCTCACAGTTGTGGAGGACAGAAGTCCAAGATCAAAAGCTCCCTGGTAGCCTAGTGGGTTAGAATTCTGGGCTTTCACTCCCATGGCCCAGTTTCAATGCCTGGTCAGGAACTGAGATCCCACAAGATAGGTGGCAGAGTCAAGAAGAAAACACCAGGGTTGGTTTCTGATGAGGCCTGTCTCCGGGCTTGCAGATGGCCCTTCCCCTGTGCTTACAAGAAGGCAGGGTGAGCTCTAGTGTCTCTTCCTCTTCTCTAAGGACACCAGCCCTGTCAGATTAAGACTCAAGCTCTATGACTCAATCTCTGTTATCTGCTCGAGGCCCTCACTCCAAGTACAGTCAGACTGGGGGCAAGCGCTTTGACCTATAAATCTTGGGCAGACACAATTCCGCGCATAATAGTCACAGAAAACTGACTTATCTTTTTTTTTTTTTAGTCATTATTATTTCTGGTGTCTGTTGCTAGCATGTGCACAGAAATCCTTAATGACAGGCCATCAAAGTCTAAGGAACGCTTTCTAAAGCTTCCACTTTGATGACCCTATGAGCTGAGAGTCCAGAGGAAAGTACCAAAGATGCCACCCTTCAAGTCACTCTGAATGCTGATTCATTAACATATTTGATTCATTCAACTGACAAGACATGTATTCAGCACCTACCACATGCCAGATCCTGGACTATGGGCTGAGGACACTGCCACAACCAAATATGGTCCTTGACTTCAACACATTTATAGTCTTTACTGATTGACTTACCCTAAACTCATCTCTTTCCAAAGGGAATTTCTATAACACAGTGAGTAAAAGAGAAATGGAGATGCAAAATCAGGAAAAGGAGGAGGACCAAACATGTTAGCCCTGGAAATTGATGTACATGCTACATCAATTGACTCAAGCATTCAAGCTGGCCTTGAGCTTCCTAGGAGTCGTGACAAAGTAGAGTGATTTGGTCCTGCGTGGAAGCCAGATGTAAGTGTTTTCTTTTCTGAACAAATTCCAGCCAAGTGACTTGAATGTTCTGCAAAGCACTATTTCCTGACCCAAACCCCAGTGATTGCTCTAAATTCCATGAACAATGCATTAGCTCTTAGGTGCTCATAGAATAAAGCCAGAGAGCTCCATGGTTTACAGGCATGGCTTCAGTTTCCTATTCTGGAGCAGAGGGCTTACTGAAGACCCTGAGCGATCCCTCTCAGATGGTGCAGAGAATGGGGGCTAGTAAATTCGCAAAGCTCTGAGGCTTGGACATTAGGTGAATGATTTAGGAAGAAGAAGAAACAGCAAAGGAGAAAAAGGGCAGGGTAGATGGAAAGATGTAATACTGAGAATGAAGTCAATATGATTCACTCACCCATAGAGTTCTCTTCTTGGTATATCACATCAGGTGGCATCTTACTGAGTATGGGTTTGAAGGGCAGCTCTGTTACTCTGTTACTAGCTCTGTAATTTCAGGGGTGTTAACAGCCCAGAGCCCTGGTTTCCTCATGTTAAATGAAGCAGATATCTACCTACTGTGGGGATTAAATAACAGAACATACATAACAACTTTGCCACAGTGCAATCATAGCAACAACAGTGTACATATAAAGACGCTATCCATGCCAGGCACTGTATTACACACATAACATGAATCAGCTCATTTAATCTTCCCCATGAGATACATGCTACTGAAGAATTCAAAAGCTGTTGGTTTCTGCCCAAAGCTATGCCAAGCCACATCCTTGGATATCTTTGGAAGGAACGTACCAGTCCTTGGAAGGCTCTTTGAGGATCCATTCCATGCAAAGCAGCTTTGCTTTACATCCATTTTGTAACTATCTGTAATCCCCAAAGTTTGCTGTAACTGACATAGAGCTTTAACTCTTGGGCTTGCTGGTGGGGGTTTGTAGAACTCAAAGAAAACCCTAGCAGGAAGCTCTTTCCAAGCCCCATTTACAGTAGGAAGAGAGACGCTGAAGAACCTGGAGAGTGCTTTTCCAAGACAGTGACCACTCTGGGAGGCTGGCAGGAATGGGGAGTTACT
This sequence comes from Oreotragus oreotragus, assembly GCA_006410675.1. Lineage (NCBI taxonomy): Eukaryota > Metazoa > Chordata > Mammalia > Artiodactyla > Bovidae > Oreotragus > Oreotragus oreotragus. The sequence continues at coordinate 246,498 of SJYX01009922.1, forward strand.
GTTTAATGGGTACAGAGTCTCAAAGTGGGTGGATGAAAACGTTCTGGAGATTAATGGGGGTGATGGCTGTACAGCAAGGTGAATCTACTTAATGCCACTGAATTGTACACATAAAATGGTGAATTTTATTATGTATATTTTACCACAATAAAAACAGTAATAGTAATAACATTGCTACTAAAATAACCAGAGTGGTAAGGGGTCTCAAAAGAAAACCCCTGGTTTTCAGGATAATGATAATATTAGTCACTACTTATCAAGCACATCATATACACAGGCACTTTATCTGTATCATCCTTTATTCTGCATTATGGCTCTACCAGGCATTTCCTGTTTAGAGGGATCAGGTGATGAGCCCAGGATCACACATTTTGTTGAAAGTGGCAATGATGATATTTGAACTGAACCAGTTCAACACACCACATCCTCCTATACCACACTGCCTCATTCAAATATGAAACAGCTACCGGGATCTTAACATGCTGAGATTTCTTTTAGTCTTCAGAGCTTATTCTGAATTGGGGTGGAGAGTGTGGGAGGAAGGTCAGACGTCCATCTTCTTGAAGGCTCCCTGGATTGCCAGGGCATGTGGGTAAACCTGAGCCTACTGACTGGTACCCTACACTCCAGGGATAACCATTCTGATGACAGGAACCTGGAAGACCTTTGAGATTAGAACTGGAGACAATACAAGCTGATGCTGCCACAGCTGCAGCAGCACCACGGATCACAGAGAGCTCCCATGGCTGGGGAGGAGGCCGTCAGCCAACAGAGAGCACAAAGCAAGTTCCAAATACAGCGAGAGCTCCTGAGAGTATTACTCCCCCACAGCGTAGTCACCACAGCCCAGAAGAGAAATTTGGAAGAGTAAAGAGGATGGAAGACGGTGGAGCAGGGGAAGGATCAGAGGCAGATGCGAGGGTTCTGAAGCCTCTGCTCGAATCCCGGCCTTCTGTAATCACTACTTCTAATCACTCTGAAGCTGGACAATCTCACGACTGCCTTGGGTGTCTTCCCAAGTCTCTTGGCACCCCTTCTATTTCTCAGTGACCTCCCTCCTGTCACTGAGTCATGGCTTCTATAGACAAATGGACTTGGGAAATAGTCCTCAGGTCTAAGTCAGTACCACAAGCCCCCAGATAACAAAGGTATTATGGCAGAGTCAAGGGACGAGTGCCAGGGAAATGGGTGTTCTGTGATGCTGGGTGTTGATGTGAGAACCCTGGACACTGACTGCCTCTTCCCCACTGGGCAAAATGCTGACTTGCTGAGTCTGAGGTTCTTTCAGAAAGCAGGAGAGCCTTTTGTAGGAGAGATGTTGTTTGTAAACATTCTCTTAAAGGAAAACAGAGAAATTGTTTTAAGTTCTTCAAGAATAATGAGCCAAGCCTTGAGTCTTCTGAGAAGGACCCCTGGCATCCTGAGCAGAGCGTGGCTGACCACCCTGCCACATGGATCTAGCTGAAGTCGGCTGGGCTCCACTCCACACTGGGCTTGGCTGTCGCCTGCTTACTTTGAGTGGAGGATCCAGCACTTATTTTAGGCCCTTATAAATAATACATTCTGTCATCTTGATTCTTCAAGGCCTTCTCTTAAGCTATTTTTTCCCTCTTTGGGAAAACCACTTTTACTCTACGAGGCAGTTGTTCATAAATCAAGAGGAGCTCCAAGTGACCGAAGATTGAATTCCTGAATTTCTGACTTTGGAGGCAGTGAGCAGCCACCAAATTTGATTAGTTGAGGAAGAAGCTGATCTCATACAGGAAGAGGATCTTACTTCAAGGATGAAAAAACATTCACAATCTCTCGGATCCCTTGACCTCTGATCTAGGAAGTCCCAGTATCATACCTTTAAATACCATCTTCAACCCTTCCCTTTCTGAGTCCCTATGGGTCGTTTTCGCTCAGTAAAAGGCTAAGGATTCTCACCGTCTGTAAAAAGGAGACAAGGCTACATGCCTGGCATAAAGTCAGAGCTCACTTGGTGAGCTCTTTGACTCTCCTTGTCTCCTGAAGCTATCAAGAAGACACATTTATACCTTGAAAAAATATTATTTTTCCCCCTCTTAATTTATCATGAACTACTGAAGAAGCGTTGTTAATTAATACAGTACAAAGAAGCTAAGCTGTACAGTGGACCAAGTGTTGAACTTGGAATTCAAGTAATCAAGGCTTGAATCCTGGCTTCACTACTTTTTACATGATCTTGAGAAAGTTCCTTAATCTGCCTGGACATGAGTGTCCTAATCAATAAATGGAGATAAATCACTAACTTTGTAGTCCTTTTCAAACTTTAATGTGGATATGAATTGCCAGGGAATTTTGTTAAAATACATATTCTGATTCAGCAGATCTCAGGTAGGGACTCAAGTTCTACATTTATTTCTTTTTATTTTTATTGGAGTATAGTTGATTTACAATGTTATATTAGTTTCAAGTGTACAGCAAAGTGAATCAGTTAAACATATACATAGATCCACTCTTTTTAGATTCTTTTCCCATATAGGCCATTTCAGAATATTGAACAGAGTTCCCTGTGCTATATAGTAGGTCCTTATTAATTATTTATTTTATAGTTTATAGTAGTTTGTATATGCAAATCCCAATCTCCTAATTTATCCCTCTTCCCCTCACCCCCTAGTAACCATAAGCTAGTTTGAGATTCTGCATTTAAACTCAGAGCTAGCCAAGGCTGAGGTTGAGGACTTGGTGATCACCTTTAGAGTAGGAAGGATATACCTGGTCATGACACTTTGTGCATTTTGAAGGGCTAGTTCAGGCTCTGATTCATTATCCATTGTTCTTCTACCTTAAAACACTAAGAAAGCAGTTCTACAAGTCAACTTTGACTATGTATTAACCCTTAATTCTTTACAGATAAGGAAAGTAGTAATCATTTATCTAGTAAAACAACAAGGGCTGCGGAAAACCACTTGTCACCAATACTCTTCCCCCTAAGGGAAAAAAAAAAATCTAACCAATCAAGCACAACACCTCTCCCATCAGCTGGCTGACATAAAAGGCAAACAAACCAATCTCCAGTTGAGCTTAGTTAGAGGGTAACAATGTACATTGCATCCCTTCCCCCAAAAAAGCATTGTTTTAAACCCCAGTGTTTATGACTAAGCCTAAAAATTGACTTAGAGTAAAAGAAGATTTTGGTGGAAGAAGGAAAGAACTGAATACCTGAAACTGGTTTGATGGGGGAGGAAACTGATGAGAGAATTGGATGGGATGGAAGGAGGCAGCCAGTGAGTGACGAGGACTATGTATGGGGCTTTCCTTCTTGGAACAATGATACTTGTGTTCAAGACAAAGCTCTAGGATCATCTCCTTGGTGACACCTTTCCTGACACCTGATATCTGCTCTTGTTGCCAGAGTAGTAATACCCAGCCTCTACCCACCCTGGAGCCAGTGCTTATCACATCGTATTGAACATTCATTTCCATATTGATCTCCAGCCCCTCGAGGTTAGGGACCATGTCTTATTTATCTCTATATTCTTAGCCTGGCATGGTGCCCTGACACGTATTAGGCACTCAGTGAATGCATGAGGTAGAGGATATTGAACAGAAAGCTTAATGATTTTGCTTCGGGTTTATCTTTCCTGGAGTATTCATTCATATTGTCTCTTACTTGGTAAGCAGACATGCTCCAGATGTGAGCACTCAGATCTTTTACCAGTATTCAGTGTATTTCAGTCTGAGAAATATTGCAAACTTTCTTGATCCCAAGACTGTAAACTGAGCAATACACATAATAATTTTATATACATGTAGGCTATGTTGTGCTTAGTCACTCAGTCACGTCCAACTCTTTACAACCCCATGGATTGTAGCCCACCAAGCTCTGTCCATGGGAATTCTCCAGGCAACAATACTGAAGTGGGTTTCCATGCCCTCCTCCAGGGGATCCTCCCAATCCAGAGACTGAACCCAGGTCTCCCACACTGCAGGTGGATTCTTTACCATCTGAGCCACCAGGGAAGCCCATTAGTTTTATAAATATATGTACTTAACTTTTAACACTTTTTTTTCCAAGTGCATTTCTTTTTTCACAGTAAATTGAGTACATAGTTTCTCAATTTTCAAACAAGGAAACTGAGGCCCAGAAAAAGTATTAAGTGATCTAAGGCAGAGTCTCAAACTTCAGGTACATAAAAATCATCTGGGGGCACTTATCCAAAACACAGATTCCTGGCCCCGACTCTGCAGTTCTGATTCAGAAGGAGTTAAGGGAGAACCCAGGAATATGCATTTTCATGCTTCCAGGTTCTGAGGCAGGTGGTCTCGGCCCAGATTGTCCTCAGGCCAGGAGTCAGGAGCTTAGTATTTGCTGGAGGTAGTCTCAGGGCTTTGGTTCCAAACCTAGAGTGATGTGATGGGAGGTAAGTCACATGCACAGACCTTCCCAGGGTCTGGCAGGAAACCTAAAATCGGGGACACTCAGATGATGATGGCGTGTCCCATATGTAAAGCCATGAAGTCAGAGTGCTGGCTGGTAAATGGATAGCATTGCTGAGGACTTACAACCTGGAAGGTCAGGCTCTGGAAAAGGATCAGGACCTCTAGGCAAGAAGCACCAAAAAACAAACAAACAAACAAAAACAAAATTACAAAAAAAAGGGTTAACACAGGAAACATTGAGAGTGTTTGATGCATTTATGTTCTATTTGTTTCCCATCCTGCATCTGGGAAGGGAAAACTTGAAGGTAGTTTACCAAATTGTTACCAAAATGGGACAACTCGGTAAAGAACAGAAGCCAGAGCACATACCAGTAGACCCCTCCCTTCCATCTGTCTTCCACACCCAAGCCCAACCAGCTGGACCTCTGTGTTTCTCCCCCATCAGCTCCTTCCTTGTCAGTCCACTGTCAAGGCCCTAAAAGCCTCAGGTGTCGCCTTTCATCCAAACTTGATACAAAGTCTCCCAAAGCTCTACCTCTCTCACTCTTGCCTCTCCTTTCCCAGTTGACCTCACAGAGTCGGACACGACTGAAGCGGTATAGCAGCAGCAGCAGCAGAAAGACTCACGAATCTCTCCCTAGTGCAGATCTCATCCTGGTGGGCAAAAGACCACTGTATTTGAAGCTGGAACATCTGGATCCGGTGCTGGCCCTGGCTCCAGAACTAGTTGTCTGACTTTGGGTTAGTAACTTCCCCTTTTTGGGATTCAGTCTTTATGTGTGAGATGGAGGGCTGGACTGAGTCGTCTCCAGAGTCCTTTCCAACCCTTGGATTCTAAGCACGCTGCTGCTTAAAAACTATCAGGGACATCTTAGTGCTTATAGAATTAAATATATAATTGCTTTACCCTGGAACACCTAAGGAGGCCCGCTATAGTCTGGCCCTGAGAGACAGATAGTGAAGTCATTCAGTTGTGTCTGACTCTTTGCAACCCCATGGACTGTAGGAGTCTACCATGCTCCTCTGTCCGTGGGATTTTCCAGGCAAGGGTATGGAATGGGTTGTCATTTCCTTCTCCAGAGGATCTTCCTGACCCAGGGATTGAAGCCAGGTCTCCCACATTGTAGGCAGACGCTTTACCGTCTGAGTCACCAGGGAAGTCCAGTCTGGCCCTACTAAGGACTAAATGCTTGTGTTCCTCTAAAATTCTTCATGTCAAAACTCTAATCCTTGATGTGATGGTGACTGGAGATGGGGCCTTTAGGAGGTGATTAGATGATGAGGGTGGAGTCCTCATGATGGGATTAGTGCCCTGATAAAAAGAGAGTTTTCTTTCTCTACCACATAAGGACACAGCAAGAAAGCCATTTGTGAATTAAAATGAGAGTTTTCACCAAGAACCCAACCATGCTGTCAGCCTGGTCTTGAACTTCCACCCTCCAAAACTATGAGAGATAAATGTGTGCTGTTTAAGTCACTCAGTCTAGGGAACCCTGTTATACAGCATTCTGAACTGGCTCAGATGGGCCTCAAATTTTTTTTCCCAAAGCATTGTTCTCCTTTATGTTCCTTTTATTATATATAGTCAGACTGAGGTATTCCCTGTTCCCTAAACACGCCTGGAATTTTTTTTTTTTTTTTTTTTTTCCTCAACGCTTTGGTCATCATTTTATCTTAGAAAACCTACTACATCTATTTCAATGTGTATGGTCCTCACATTTTTTGAGGCCCAAATCCCATGGATCTCTTTTAGGTTTTCCCTTTTTATAGCCTTAAAATAAGTTGCTCCTCCTCTGACTGCGAGCACTTCATTTGCCCCCTCTCACAGCTGGGATTACAATCTTCCCTTGGCCTGGTTCATGCAGCCTTCTGTCAGCTCCTTGAGGGCAGGGCCTCTATGATTTGCTATCCACTTGGCACAGGGCCCTACACAGAGAAGGATTTGACAAGTAATTGATGGATAAATATCAGAAAGCATGTGCCCCCATTTTAGTTAGATCTTGAATTTCAGTGGGAGCTGAGGCAGAAAGGGTAACATGGGCAAAAGAAAAAATAGGAATTCCTATTGCAGTAAACATCTTTTTCTTTGAATTGGCCCCAAGGATAAGAGCCATGAAAAGGGGCCCCTGAGCCTGGTGGTGTGGTGTACCCATTGCTCATAAAGACCAATGGCTGAATGCCTGGGGTGGTTTTTCCTGCCAACCAGAGCTCGGGCCAAGGGGCCTGACTCAGTGGCTGCAGGCTAACCAGGAGTTCTGGGCAGCTCCATCCCATGAGAGTATATCCTCATGGCCACGATGGCTCAGCGATGGCTCCATGACTTCTAGGCCCTACACAGTGTATTAAGAGGCTGACTTCCTGCCTGTATGATGTACTTGAAGGGGTTTCCTCCTCCAACCTCCCCTAGTCCTGTCCCGATTAATTCTCAGTCTACCTGGGGCCACAGTCAAGTGTGTGTGTTTATCTTGCTGACTAGACTGTCAGTTTCTGCCTAGAAGGCTCTCGTACATCTTGTGTCTTGTTCATCTCCCTCTCTCCCACATGCCTAGCACAAAGCCCTTCTCATAGCAGATGTCAATAAATGTTTTCTGGATGGATGCTCAAATTTAGATCAAATTGACTCAAATCCCAATTAAAATCCCCAGTCAGGAAGACAAGATTTAATTCATTTTCCTTCCTACCAAAAGGACAATCTTGCTGTTTAATATAACCTAATACATTTTCTTCACAACTCAGAGACAGACGCAGGTTCTGTTTTTAGAAGGCATATCTGAGATGTTGTAAAGTACTGCTTGATTTTGGTATTTTATTCTGATTAAATTTGAGGCATATCAGAAATATGAGTGATGACTTGGCTTGCTCTGAACCATTCTATTCATCATCCTAGAATCTGAGGACAGCAGAATGTCTTGAAGGGACACGGAAACCAACCAGGTCGTTGTATAGCTAAGAGAAACAAAATTCAAGAGCTGGGATTAGAACCCAGGTTGGATGTTTGGTTGGCTGGTTATTTTCTTTTCCTAGTTAATTTACTCAACAAACATCACTGAGCACACACTGTGTGCCAGGTCTCATGCTGAGTGCCAGGGATATGGAACTGGCAGAGACAATCCCAGCCACCACTGAACTCTCAGAAGAACGGCTACTTCCTGGTTTCTCAGCCCAGGATATTCTGCCTTCTTCAAAGGAGCTACACGACGTTTTCAAAAGAACTTCCTGGCGAAAAGGATCAATGTCAGTTGGACAAGGAAGCCTTACTTACATTTACTAAAACACTGTACTTCCCTACAGATCAAAGGCATCCATTTAGGGACTAGTGAAGCAGAATTCCTTGGAAATCTGGTACTTTCTGCTCAGCACTGCCTCCTTGGCGTTCATACAACCATGGCCACACTCAGAAATATGTTCCTACAGGCTAGATGGTTATTTCTCCCATCAGTCCAACAGCCATTCTCCTATGAACAGCAGGGACACTGGGTTCTCTCTGACTGTCCTCCAGGTCTTGCACAAAGAAGGCAATTTGTACTTGTGGCTGATGAAGTTACTGTAAAAGATAGTTTTTGGTCCTAGAACACTTCTCTCTTTAAACTCATCCACAGATTCATCTTCTTTCGAGAATGGCAAATAGGCCTCATCCCCTGCCAATTCTGGCTGACTGGAAGTGACTGCCTGGAGTGCTGTGTTAAGAACGTTTCTGAGGCTGCATCCAGATGCAGCAGGAAATGAGGATTTGATTGACTGGCAGTCTGTGGGGCAGCTATTTGCTTTGCATTATCTAGTCCCTGGTTTTAAGACCTCCAATGGTTCCTGGATGCATAAAGGATTAAGTCCAATATACTCACTATGGCACACAAGGCACTTTGCATGCAGTCAACAACCTTACATAGCAGTCCATAAACCTCCCCATACCCCCTAAACCCCAGCCACACTCAGCTGTTTTCTGTTTCTTGGATGTAGCCCTCTCTTTCAGGAGTCTGGCCTTTGCACATACAATTCCCTTTTCTGGAATGTACTGCTAGCTCCATTTGATGCCTGATTTCTCTGTGAGGCCTTCCTTTATTTCCTCTATGAAAAGTCCTGTCCTTCATATTTCCACATCCCCTTGTTTATCCCTTTGTCATTATCCTTACTCACTAAGATGTATCTATTTACATTTCTACCTCCCCCAAGAGAAGGGAGGTGCTAAAGAGCAGAGCCTATCTCACTCACCAGGGACAGAACACCAGCCACAGATAAGGCTCTTGCTATAGGACTGCTGAATGAACCAATTCTTTGAAAATCTCCCCGTGTCACTCTTCCGAGCTATCTTTCAGAGATGCAAGGACTAGCCTCTCTCTATCTTCGGTCTCTCAGACTTGCAGAGGCACATCCTGGCAGTCAGGTCTGCAGCCCTTCCAGTCTACCTACTGCCAGGTGTGTGTCATCCCCCACCACTCCCAGTTTAGAACTGAAGCTAGGTATCATCTGGGTTTATACTAATGGGGCACTGAATAGATGGAGCAGAATGGATTATTTCATCTAGTTCTTTTACTGAGCCCTGCTGTCCTAACCTCAACATAATCACAAATTCAGGTCATTTGTCTCCACTGTCATAACCTAGGCCAGGCCACGGTCAGCTCTCCTGGGCTATTCTAATAGCGGCTAACTGGTATTGCTTCACTGTTCACGTTTTACAATCCATTCTCCATTTGGCCGCCTCAGTTTTCCTTCAGATCACATCACTCCTCTGCTGAAAGTCCTTCGGTGGCTCCCTGCTGATCCTAGACATGCAGTCTCCCCATGGCCTCTGAAACCCAATATCCTCCAGCTCCTGCTCTCTGAGCTTCAGCCTTCTCCCTCTGCTGTCCGGTGCCCCTAGTTGTCCAGATCTGCATTTCACTCCTCGAATGGCCAAGCCCCTTCCACCTCCAGGTCTTTGTTCTCGCTGCTCCCTCAGCCTGGGATGCTCCAGCTTTTCCTTGAAGATCACAGCTCAAAATGGGACCTTCTCAAGGAATCCTTCCCTGACACTCTGTCCAACCAAAGTGCACAACACACCTCCCAGATACTCTCTGCCCCACAATCCAGTTAATTTATTTCATGGCACTTAAAATCTAAAATTCTCTTACCAATTGACTTTATGTTTTTCTTAAATTATTTATTTTAATTGGAGGCTAATTACTTTACAATATTGTAGCAGTTTTTGCCACACATTGACATGAACCAGCCATGGGTGTACATGTGTTCCCCATCCTGAACCCCCCTCCCACCTCCCGCCCCATCCCATCCCTCAGGGTCATCCCAGTGCACCAGCCCTGAGCACCCTGTCTCATGCATCGAACCTGGACTTTATGTTTTTATTCTCCACCTCTCACCCTAGAATGTGAGTTCCATGAAAGCTTCTTGAAGGACAGACCTGCCTGCCTCCTTTATGACCACACCTAGGGCTTGGCTGAGAGCCGGTGCTAAATAAATAAATTTACTGAGAGCCCAATAAATACATTTCTCAGGATCTCCAAAGATGCTGCTGCTGCTAAGTCATTTCAGTCGTGTCCGACTCTGTGCGACCCCATAGACGGCAGCCCACCAGGCTCCCCCATCCCTGGGATTCTCCAGGCAAGAACACTGGAGTGGGTTGCCATTTCCTTCTCCAATGCAGGAAAGTGAAAAGTGAAAGTGAAGTCGCTCGGTCATGTCTGACTCTTAGCGACCCCATGGACTGCAGCCTTCCAGGCTCCTCCGTCCATGGGATTTTCCAGGCAAGAGTACTGGAGTGGGTTGCCATTGCCTTCTCCCTCCAAAGATGGGGCTCCTGTATTTTCCCCATGACCTATTGTGTATGCCTCTTAGACTTTAAATAATAAGCTGTAGAACATGACGCTGGAAGTCAGGAGACCTGGTTTCAGGTCACTTCCATATGTGGGCCCTCATGAGACACAACATAACAACATGAGGGACTCAGACAAGATGCCAAAATAAGAAGAACAACCTCTATTTGCCTTAGAGAAAGTTGGGAAAGGGGAGAGCCCCAGCTGGAGAGGCCAGGACAGGCTTTAGCGTTCCAGAACACAGCCGTGGGGCAAATGTCAGGGGTGTGTAGCGTCATGCCAGGAGGGGATGGTGTCTCCTGAACTGGCAGAAGACTAAAGAGCCTGCACCTGGCAGAGAGCTCAGTGCAGAGACTTGAAGTGACCTTCTGAGGGGTGTGGGGATAGCGAGAAAGAAAGTTATGAAAGGACTCCAGCATGACCTCAGCTTCCAAATGGGTTAAAGGGGCTGCAACGGAAAGACCTGGATTAGGAGTCAGAGGAGGAGCTAGAGAAAGGAAGGAAGCAGTAACTGAGTGCCTCAGCCATCACAGCCCTGTGCTCTGAGTCCCTGGTGGCTCAGTGGGTAAAGAATCTGCCTGCAAGGCAGGAGACCTGGATTCAGTCCCTGGGTCAGGAAGATCCTCCGGAGAAGGGAATGGCAACCCACTCCAGTATTTCTGCCAGGAGAATTCCACGAACAGAGGAGCCTGGAAACTAGTGCCCACAGGGTCACAAAGAATCGTACACGGCTGAGCGACTAACACACACACACGTAGTTTATGCACATTCCTTCAGTCCCTGTAATCACCCTTCCAGGGAGGTATCCATATCCTTATTTTATACAGAAACTGAGGCGCAGAAAAGATACTCTAGCTCTCTGAATTTCAGGATGCTTATCTGTGAAAGAGAGAGTAGCAAAACCCATCTCTCATGTCTAGTGTGAGAATGCAGTGAGACATGGTTTAGAGAACCTACCACCATGCCAGATGCTTTGGAAACTTTACTGTTATCACCAATATCAATAACCACCTATAATACTAATGACTAGCATGGGTGAGGGCACAAGCTCAGGAATGTCACAGGTGAGAGGTGCAAATGCTGGACAGTGTTTTCACTCTGTCAGGCTGCCGCTTACGAGGCCATGGTTTGAAAAACTGCTCTGCTAATCAATAGTTGCATGACGTCAGACAAATCAGTGCACCTGGTAAGATCTATGTCCTCTTAATCTGAATAAAGAGGCCAAGAACTCTTCCCAGGTGGCACGCTAGTGGTAAAGAACCTGCCTGCCAACACAGGATGGGGTTTGATCCCTGGATTGGGAAGATCCCCTGGAGGAGGGCATGGCAACCCACTCCAGTATTCTTGCCTGAAGAATCCCATAAACAAAGGAGCCTGGCATGCTACAATCCATGGGGGTCACAAAGAGTAAGACACGACTGAAGCGACTTAGCACACAATCATTAGTTGCATGCATCAGACCAATCAGTGCCCCTTGTAAGATCCATGTTCTCTTAATCTGAATAAAGGGGCCAAGAACTCGACCCTACAGAGTCTGCAAGGATGCTAGAGGAGAAAATAACCAATTAATACAAATCTGCATTGTGTCTGTGCAGATGGAAACTGTGATGACTGGGATGGGCACCCTGAACTGGGACAAGCATCTTCGGGCTGGCGTGATTCACACGGGTTAGATGCTGACAGATGAAGCCAGAGTCAGGCCGAGGGCACCAAGGATCTTGCAGGCAGCAAATGGCCTTGAGCTGACAGGGACTGTGCTAGCTCTATCTAGCTAGTCCATATTTTGCTAATGCTCCCCTGGAAAATAAAAACAGTGTGATCCTCCTAAGACACCATCAGAAACACGCACTGGGATTTTATCCAACATGTTAGAAAATAGCTCCTCATAAAACCAGCTTCAGGAGAGAGCTGGCATGAGAAGAGGACATAGCCAGAATTCTTACAGGGGTCAGATTGAGCAACACACCACCCTCAGAACCCAAAAGGATTTCTCTGTAATGAGGACCGAGCTTTCCGGAGAAACTTAAGCCAGGTGGGCTAACTACTTGTTGAGCCCATGTCTCCTCAGGCAGAAAAAGGACAGTGTGTTCCGGGCCACCGCAGGCTGCCAGTGAGCTGACACATGCCCTGCATTTGTGCTCTGGGGAGCAACAAATGTTCTGTCTGAGCAGAGGGTGCAGACCCAGGCCATGCGCACACACCACAGTTGACGGCCGATGCAAAGCAGCTGAGTGGGAGCTCCTCAAAGCTTCTCCCTGTTTTATGTCCTGGGGTGCTGGCTGCTAGGCTTAACTCAATTGACCCTCATACACACAAAACTCGGCAAAGTATTATGGACCTGGTTTTACAGACCAGGAGAAGAAGGTTCAGACAGTGGCTCGCCCAAGTCACACAGTTAGGAGGCGTAGAGCCGAGATTGAGCTGTGGTCCTCCTGATTGGCAAAAGTCAGTTTTTATTCCAACCCCAAAGAAAGGCAATGCCAAAGAATGTTCAAACTACCCTGCAATTGCACTCATTTCACATACTAGTAAGGTAATGCTCAAAATCCTTCAAGCTAGGCTTTAACAGTGAACTGAGAACTTCCAGATGTACAAGTTGGATTTAGAAAAGGCAGAGGAACCAGGATCAAATTGCCAACATTCACTGATCATAGAAAAAACAAGGATATTCCAAAACAACATATACTTCTGCTTCACTGACTATGTTAAAGCCTTTGTGTGGATAACAACAAACCGTGGAAAATTCTTAAAGAGATGGGAATACCAGACCACCTTACTTGCCTCCTGAGAAACCTGTATGGCGGTCAAGAAGCAACAGTTAGAATGGGACATGGAACAACAGACTTGTTCAAAGTTGGGAAAGGAGTACATCAAGGCCGTATATTGTCACCCTGCTTATTTAACTTATATGCAGAGTATACTGTGTGAAATGCTGGGCTAGATGAATCACAAGCTGAAATCAAGATTACTTGGAGGAACATCTACGACCTCAGATATGCAGATGATACTACTCTAATGGCAGAACGTAAAGAAGAAGAACTAAAGAGGCTTTTGATGAAGGTGAAAGAGGAGCGTGAAAAAAAAAGCTGGCTTAAAACTCAACATTCAGAAAATGAAGATCATGGCATCCGGTCCCATCACTTCATGGCAAACAGATGGGGAAGAAGTGGAAACAGTGACAGACTTTATTTTCTTGGGCTCCCAAATCACTGCAAACAGTGACTGCAGCCATGAAGTTAAAAGATTCTTGCTCCTTGAAAGGAAAGCTATGACAAATCTAGACACCATATTAAAAAGCAGAGACATCAATTTGCTGACAAAGGTCCACACAGTTATAGCTCTGGTTTTTCCAGTAGTCATGTATGGATGTGAGAGTTGGATCATAAAGAAGGCTGAGTGCTGAAGAATTGATGCTTTTGAATTGTTGCACTGGAGAAGACTTTTGGATGTCCCTTGGACTGCAAGGAGATCCAACCAGTCAATCCTAAAGGAATTCAACCCTGAATATCCATTGGAAGGACTGATGCTAAAGCTGAAGCACCAACCCTTTGGCCATCTGATGCGAAGAGCTGACTCACTGGAAAAGACTCTGATGCTGGGAGAGATTGAGGACAGGAGAAGAAGGAAGCGAGAGAGGATGAGATGGTTGGATGATATTACCGATTCGATGGACGTGAGTTTGAGCAAATTCTGGGAGATAGTGAAGGACAGGGAAGCCTGGTATGCTACAGTTCATGGGGTCGCAAAGAGTCAGACATGACTTGGCAAATGAACAACTTCTGACTTCAAGGACACTTCCACTTGGCAGACTTGCCCAAGGCAGACTTACTTTTCAAGATGAAAGGCAAAGCCAAGACTCAGAGAATCTTAGAGATGCAATTCTACCACCCCAGCCTGGGAAGGAGTGGCTCGGCCCCACCTGACACATGGTCATTCTCTGCAGCAAGATCTCCTCAAACATGGGCTCACCATCCACTCCAGGTGTGTCAAATTCCCCTGAGTGCCTAAACGGCATAGTTTTCCCCTCCCTCACTCTGAATGTGAGCTCTCTGAGGTCCCATGGACTGTGGCTCGCCAGGCTCTTCTGTCCATGGGATTTTCCAGGCAAGAACACTGGAGTGGATTGTCATTCCCTTCTCCAGCGGATCTTCTAGATCAAATCTGCATTTCTTGTGTCTCCAGCATTGGCAGGCGGATTCCTTACCACTAGCGCTATCTGGGCTTCCTCACTGTACTGCATGTTAAATATACTAGAGGATTTCTGCAAGGACACTATGCTCCCTTTCAGGATGGTAATCACTGTCCTGAATTCATGTGGCTTGTGAGTTTAGATTTTCACAAGGCAAATGTTCTTAGAGCACATGGGTATTCACAGATCCTATCACATGGTGCCAGGGCTGGATGAGTCACTCCTCCGCTCTCCCCCCACTGCCCATCAGCCCCACTTCCTCGGCCATTTCAGAGGAGGACACAGAGCCGGTGCTGCCACGTCTCTCACCCTCACCTGGACACAAAGAGATGCTCGTGGACAACAGACCAGAGCACATGGCCCAGACTTAGGCGTGGGAGGTGGAGCTCCGGCTGTCCAGCTGTGCCCCTTTTACAGTGAAGAACTGGCATTGATGCAGATCCTGTCTAGGAAGCCTCTGCGAGAGAGGAGAGGCCCAGAGACAGACTGAGGGTGGGGGGGTTCTTAGCTGCAGAGGGAGCCCCTCTGACAACAAACCAACTCTCTGAAGTCAAGGACGAGTCCCCTTGATAAAAGTCAGCAGGCAGCATCCTGGAGATTCAGTGTTCAGAGAAAGGACAGTATCCTGTGTGGTTTCTTTCTGATCATAAGAACAGAAATGCCAGGAAGTTTCTGGAGATGACATTTCCCAAAGAACAAGGGGTCCTTTCTGACTTGGCATCATGCTTGCCATATTAAAGATATATATTAATAGGAAATATTTTAATTAATAAATGAATAAGGAAATAAATACATCTCAACTACAAATTTGGAGGAAAAACACCTATGATAACATGTATCAGTGCCTAAATCCTTTCCCCTCGGGATGCTGATTCTCTCCCTAGATTGTTCATACCCCTCCCTTAGGCTGAATTCTCTCATGACACCCCTTTTAAGTCAGTTAAGGAACCAGAACTATGAAGGGTTAGAAGCAGATTCACGAGTCCTCAGACCAACTGGACTAAACAAGCCTGAGCCCTAAAGAGGCTGGATCTGGGCCAGAGCACCCAAAAATGTTCCAAGGTCAGTGTGTCCTACCATTGGCAGCCTAGCCCTTGGCATGGATCCTCTACATTTGGATATCTAAAAGGCACCTCAATTGTAGTGCGTTCATAATCAGATCAAGATCTTTCTACCCAAATCTAGGGGTTTTTTTGGTTGTTTTTTTTTTTTCTGCCTGTTTTTGTTTGTTTCAGATTAGAATGGCAGCTCCATAATCCATTTGTCTCTACAGAAACCTGGGAGCTGTCCTACATACTTTCTCTTTCTTCATCGGTCCATCACGAAGTCCTGCCAATTTTACTTCCTAAATATCTCAAAGCCCTTCTACTCTGATGTCACCACTCAGCCCAATCCAGCATTCTTTCTTTCTGGGACTAACGCAAAGCATCCTGGTTTCCCCACAGGCACTCTTATAACCTCCCACCCATTCTCAAGACCACTGCCAAAATATCTCTTTTAAATTCCAATTGTTCATATTGCTCCCCATGTGTGCAACACACACATACATTAGCCTCTGCTTCAAATCCTTCAATGGCCTCCAAGCTCTTAGAGAAGAAACAAAAAAAGACAGATCTGCGAGGCCCTGAGCTGTCTCTCCAGCCTCACACTCTTCCCCATTGTCTATACTCAGGTCCCACTGATTTCCTCAGTTCTCTGAAAGCACTAAGCTGCCTGTCACCTTAGGGGCCATATTGGTTCATATGCTTAGGAAGCCTTCCCTCACTTTATTCACTCCCTCACCTAATAAACAAATGATCCTTCAACTCTCGGCTCAGATGTTACTTTCCCAGTGAAACTATCCCTGATCACCTGAAGTAGGTCAGGACCCCTGTTATATGTTCTCATGGCAACCTGTCCCTTTATCTCATAGCATTTATCCTAGTTTGCAATTTTATAATTATTTTAATAATTATCCTAGTGTAAGTATTTTAATAGTGTTTGACTCCCCCATGAGACTGCAAGCTCCTTGAAGGCAGAAATCATATCTGTTTTATCGTCATTGTATCTCCAGGTTTTAGCACAAGGCCTGACACAGAGTAAGTAGTCGATAAAAACATACTGAATGAATAAAATACAGCTCTTCTCTGATTTTATTCTAACCAATCATACCAGGTTCCTTCCAACACCATTTCTGAGGTTCTCCTGAGTTTATCTTAGGAACTTCTGGGGGTTTTTCCATCTCTCCTCATCTCTCTAGAATCTACTATGATGGCCAACCTTCTATAGATCAAGAGATCATACCACTGTCACCTTCACTGTAATGGGTCATCACCATACACTGATGTCCCTGGTCACTGAAAAAGTGTTGAGCCTCCTGGTGCTGACTTCTCTGCACTGAGCTCAATCCCCCTGCCCTACTAGATCATCTGAAAGATCTTCTCTTCATCCCAGCTTGAGGTTCTTTCCACGGGGCTAAATGGAGAACTCAGGCAAAGGGCAGGGATACAGAGGGGCTCTGCAGCATGAGGTAATGCTGGTCCCTCCATGGGGCTCCAGTGAGCTGCTCACCAGCCACCTCCATCAGCTCCCCTCTTTCTGGTTCACTGTCATTTGCCCGTATCTGTCTGTTTGAGAACTCACAGCAAACTCTACCTGCTCTTCTTCCTCTCCTTCTTGGCCATCTTCCTGGTGGTCTTGGCAAAAGGAATTCCAATCCTATTCACCTTCTAAGGTTCACCTACCAGATTAGCCACCTCTGAGACAGAGCTGATCTTTCCTCTTCCACTTGCAGGCTGAAGGCTCCAAGGCTGGTAAGAGAGCCCAGAAGCAGGGGTCAGAGATGTAGGAAGGAGAGACTCAGGAGAGCTCAGCATTCAAGGAGCCGGATGTAGAAAGGGTTCTGAGGAGGGGCTCATCAGCAGTGCTGAGAGAGGAGGCAGCCTCGGAAAGGCTGGAGGTGAGGTTTGGCTTCACCTGGCACTGGCCACCCCAGCCTGCTCTGCCACTGGGCCAAGTCCCACTCTTTTTTCTCTCTCACATTTTTCTCATCTGTAAGTGAAGAAATTGAACTAGCTTGTGTTCATTGTTCTCATTTCTGATTCTGATCCAATTTCTGATTCTGAAATTCTAGATTTTCATTTTCTCCCCCTTTGGCATTGTATACGAATGAATAAGATTGACACTAGGATTCAATAATAAATGTTTATAATCCAGGATCACAGATTCTGAAATCTTAGAGCTAGAAGAGATTGAGCAATCCATTTCTCTCTTTCCTACTGATGTGATGACAAGTAAAAGAAAGCCCAGAGAGGGACTGCAAGTTTGGTGAGGGCAGGAACTGTCAGTCTTATTCTCTGTGACATGCCTGGCGCATTTTCAAAAATACATGTTGAATAAATGAAAGGACCCCCCTCCCCCAGATGATGCAGCCTGGGGCAGAGGAAACATCCTCACCGCTTGCTTGGAGGGAGGGAGCAGGATAAGGTGGGAGCCTCCGACTGCTTCTGGCCCTGAAGGTACCATGCTCTCCAGCTGGAGAGCCCAAACAGAGCCAGGAACAGATTCTCAAGGCTGGCAGTGCCAGCGGCGGCTGGCCACAGAGTGGGCTTCTGCTCGAGTCCTCCGTGCTGTGCATAATGAATCACGATGTGTCAATTACTGCATTCTGTTAACAAGCTCGCGTCGGCCTGTGCATCGCCAATGAGCGCCCTGCAATTTGCCACAGATCTGCAGTTAATATGTGGCAGAGCAAGTGGGACAGAGCATTTTGAGACACCCCAGGTCCAGGGAAATCAGGTGGCTGGTTTGTTTTTGGCAGCTGCTGGCTTCGATGATTGGGCAGCAGCATGGAGAAATGTGCTTTCTCCTCTCTAGGGAAGAGGTCGGTATACCCTTTCCTGTCCTGGAAGGAGTAGGTTGTCTGACTCGGGTAAATCCAGCTAGAGAAAGCCGTCTCTGTGCTGTTTTCTCTGAAGTGCCAAATAAAACGGGGCAGTAGTAGAATGGTAATTTAAAAGCCACCTCCAGCATGGCTTGATGAGCTGGCCATTTGGTCATCAGCTTTGAAGCCTGACGTGGGATTCAAGATCTGGGTCCACTGCACATGAGCTCTGTGATCTTCAGTAATTCTCAATTTCTCTGTGACTCAGTTTCTACATCTGTAAAATGGGGACAATAATACCTACTTTGCAGTGGTATTTGCAAGGATTAAGTGATAATACATATCAAACCCAGAACAGTAGCTGGTATGTAGTGGGAACACAGTATAAGAACCCCCCATCATATTCCCTGGAGGGATTCTAACCTCCTGAGGAATCCTGGGGCCAGAACCCTAGGCAAAGCCAGACAAGAACCTCTGTCTTAGATGTGTGTGTGTTTTCCCTGGAGTGGCTCCACACTGACGCCTGCAGTCATGTGAGGATGCCAGGTCGCCCCTCCTCACCTCCACACCAGCTGTGTGAGAGATGAACAAGCCTCCCGGTGAGAGGGGAGGCTGCTCGTTTCTCAGGCAGCACCGCTGCAGCCCCTGACCTACTTTCTTACTAAAAATAGCCCCTCTTAGGTCACTGCCACAAATTGAATTCCGCTGCTTCACTGCGCCCGGTAGGCAGGTGGGTGGGTGTCAGAGCACATTTGGTGAGCAGGAGCCCCCGCTTCTGTGGCGCACGGCTGCCCAAGTCTGCTAATCCCACACGTCTGCAGAGGACAGGGGCTCCAGGGCCCACCCCACTGCACTCGGCCTCTCCTCTCCACACACAGCAGGCTACACCTGGCCCTGCCGCCAGGGGAGGCAGAGAAGGGGCCGGAAGGGAGGTTCTGGTTCCTGGGCTTTCATGTCTGAATGAACTGAATTCAAATAGCAGCTCCACTGCCTTCTTGTTATTCAACCTTGGGCCAGACACTCAGCTTCCCAGGTAGCTCAGCTGATAAAGGATCCGCCTGCAATGGAGGTAGACCCCAGTTCAATTCCTGGGTCAGGAAGTTCCCCTGGAGAAGGGATGTGCTACCCACTCCAGTATTTTTGGGCTTCCCTGGCAGCTCAGAAGGTAAAGAGTCCACCTGCAATAAGGAGATCTGGGTTCAGTCTGTGGGTTGGGAAGATCCCCTGGAGGAGGGCATAGCAACCCACTGGACTTCCCTGGTGGCTCAAATGGTAAAGAGTCTGCCTGCAATGCAGGAGACCCAGGTTCAACCCCTGAAAAAGGGACTAGCAACCCACTCCCATATTCTTGTCTGGAGAATGCCACAGACAGAGGAGCTAGGAGGCTATAGTCCGTGGGGTCGCAAAGAGTCAGACATGACAGAGTGACTAACACTTTCAGACATTTAACTCCTCTTTCCCTCATCTATAAAAATGGAGATAATGAAACTGATCTGAAAGTATTGTTGTACAGATAAAAAAAAAAAAAAAAAAAGCAGTCATTGGCCCAGAACAGGTGCTCACAACACAGCTATCACAGTTATTCCTGTTGTCTGGCCTGCTGCTCCACAGTGCCTTCATACTGACACTGCTTGTGGCAGGCACAGCAAGGAACAGGAGATGGCTAAAAGCACCTTAGAGGTACTTAGGTCAAGGGGTCCCACCCATGACTAAGCATCACAATAACCAAGTGGCTTGTTAACAACACTGATTCCAGACTGGGATACTGATAACAAGACTGGGTTCAGGAAGCTTGTCTAGGGGTGTGGGAATTTGCATTTTAATAACCTTTCCTAGTGATTCTGACGTACTACTAGGTTTGAGAATCTTTGAATTAGGCCAGTTATCTCCTTAAAAATAAATGGACGAATGGATTATTGGGTTTTTTTCCCCTTCCATTTTGAGCATAACGTAAGGTCATTACAAAGTATGCAGAAAACATGGAAAAACAAAAAGTAAAAGTAAGAAGTGAAAAATAATCAATACCTATTGCATGCCCATTAAACGCCAGGCCCTCTTCTAAGAACAGAGAATTCGGCCATAAGGCAGTTTTGACTCTCAAGAAATGTCCAGGCTATGCATGGAGGCAGAGGACAGAATCAGATACAGAAGACTAACACGATACCCAGGGGTGAGAGGCCCCTTATGCAGTGTACCAGAACAGAGGTGAGGGAACAAGTGACTCTCTCTAGGAAGCCGGGGAAGGCTAAAGCTGGACTGGAACGTGAACAGGTGACCATCTGCTGGACAAGGGAGGGAGGGGCACCTCAGGAGGGAAGTCAGGACACGCAGACACAAAGGAGAAAGGCGTTTGTTAAAGAAACGTCCTAGGTTTACCCTATATGGTAAATAGTGGTGGCACAGGGATGCTGGTGCGAATGCCTGGGGCCAGATCGTGAAGAATCCTGGAGGACATCAAGAATGTTGCCTACATCAGGGAGTATGATTTTCCTAGTACTTCATATATCCCTTTTGGTTTTCCTGTTTATGTGTCCAAGGTTGTTATTCTTAGTAAACACAGCAAATTAGTCGAGTAGATGGGCCATAAATTTATCTAATCCCAATTACTAGATGTTTAGGCAACTTCTAATTTTACTAGATTATGAAACACTAGGATTAACATCTTTAATCATAATGACTTTTTCCACATTTAAGATCTGTCCTTAGGAGACAGTTTTAGGATATGAATCAGTCGACGAACGGACATCTTTGAGGCTCTTGATAAATAGTTTCAAAGGATTTTCCAAAAGTGGCCCATTTTTTATAAATGAGGAGGTAAAGCCCAGAGAGGTTACATGTCTCTTCCAAGTCACACTGTTGAAAAGAGATGGAACCTAGAGCAATTCTGGAGTCTCCTAACCCCAGGCCTCCTGTTCTTTCTTTATATACATTGTCTTCCTACAGATCAAGGAGGACAGTAAGATTTATTCAGCCAGAGTCTCTGATCACTTCCAGCTAAGGAAGTGGCTTTAGATTAGCAATGTATATGGGTGAAAGATGAGAGTAACGTGTGTGTTCACATGCGAGCCTCTACATATGAGCTTTTCTCCCCAAGCTTATCGTGTATGCTCCAGTATAGCATAGTTTCCAGTCAAGTCAAGCATATCTTACATTGTCTTACCTTCTTACCTTTGACCCTACATGAAATGTGTCCTGTTCTCCTAGTCAAATTCTATGCATATTTTAAAAGACAGACCTACATGATCCAAAAAGAATTTCCAGACTATGAGCATTTACTATCAGCAACATCCATATATGATACTATATTGCTTTGCAGCACCTCTTGTACTGACGGTGACCTCTGTCACGTCTGACCTCTTATATTAAAATTATTTAAGTTTACCTATGAATAAAAATCTCAAAGGCCTCTGTTATTAGAAAGAGATTTAAAAAAAAAAAAAACCCTCCTAAAGCTAATGAGAATATATTTACTTCAAAAAGGCACTTCTAGAGTTTGATGGGCTCAAAGACAGTTCAATCCATTCCCTCTGACCTTCCACATCACACCAATGGATATCTTGGTAGAACAGAAAGAGCGCTGGACTAGGAGACAGAATGTTTCCATGTGCTAAGGCTGGAGAAGGAAATGGCAACCCACTCCAGTATTCCTGCCTGGAGAATCCCATGGGGAGGGGAGCCTGGCAAGCGATAGTTCATAGGGTTGCAAAAGAGCCGGACACAACTTAGCGACTACACAACAACAAAGTGCGCTAAGGACCTACTCTGACCAGGCACAATACCAGCTACTTTATACGCACTACACACTCGGAACAACTTTAAATAATGCCAGCAAGGGCACTATTATTCTCCCTGTTTCTACAGATGAGAAATGTTGGGACCAGAGAGACTGAGTAACTTGCTCAAGGTCAATACCATTAGTAAGTGTCAAAACTGAGATTTAAACCCAGGTATGTCTCACTCAAAAATCTGTTTGTTGGTTTTTTGGTTTTTGGTTTTTGTTTTTTTCTGCTTTACTGCACTGTCTTGGCAAATGTCACTTCAGTTCTAGCTCTGCTAATCTCAAGCTAGATGGACCCTGATGAAGCCTTCCCGCTGAGCCTTAGTTGGCTCACATGTGAGATGGGGATAATGATGTCCCCATCCTGCCCCTCACTCCCACCCAACACACCCAGGGCTGCTGCCATGATTAAATAATACAATGAGTGTGGCAGACCTACACAGATGCACAGATTGCTATTCGAGTCCTGAACATCATGACTGGCCATTGTGATGATGCCTGGAGACCCTGCCAAGATTCTCTGTCATTTAAGGAGGATTTAATTATGCTCACCAGACAGCCTCTTCTATCAATAGCATCAGAAAGTGGATGGCTGCAATGCATTTCAAAATCATCTTCAACAATGACTGAAGCCAAGGGGTTAATACTCGTGGAAAATTCATTAACCAGAACACTGCACCCCGGAGCCCTCTGGGGAATCGTGGTCTCCCAGGACATTTTCCTACCCTGTCATTTTAGATGTATGCATTTGTATACCAATGTGTGTGCACCCACACACATCTATCACCAGCAGTCCAGGTCTAGGAAGAGGGATTCAGCAGAAGGAAGGTTGGGCTGGGACTCCACCACCACGGGGCCAGTTATAAATGAGTTTGGGGTATTTAATCCAGCTTTCCAGAGGCTTCTGGCAAAATATCAGGAGACCTGGTTTAAGGTTCAGACTCTGCTGCTTAGCAGTTGTATAATCTTGGGCTAGATTCTTGACCTCTCAGCCTCATTTCCTTTTACATAAAATAGGGATAATGTCTATCTCAGATAAATGAGTTAACCTCCCTGGGCTGCTGTTTCCTCTGCTATAAAACCGATGCCACAGTCACTTTGCGTGACATGCTTACTGCGTCCCTGGCCTGTGCTGAGGCTCCGCAGGTATTCTTTTTTTCACTTGTCTTCACAGCTCTGTGGGATGGGAACTATTATCTCCAGTTGACAGAAATGGTGACCTGCACTCAGAGGAGTTCACTAACTTGTCTTAGGTCACAGTGTTAAGCTGCAGAGCTAGGACTCAAACCCTGGTCTCTTTGATTTGAAACCCTGTGCTTTCAGCCACTAAACCACATTCCTGCCCACCAGAGAGGTGCTACAAAGAAGACACGAAACAACATCTGCTGTTACTATTGCTCTTAAGTCACGGGGAGCCCGTGGTCTGCACTCCTCCTCTATGTCACATGAGAGCTAGGAGGCTGTCTAGAGCTCTGAGCTTGGAGGGGGCCCTGTGGGGCATTGGGCATTGTGAGAACAAGCCCTGCTGGAAAAACATGTACTGCTGTGCTCCCCAAATTCATGAAATCAGCCACACTGTGGACACGGGCAGGGGTGATGGATGAAATTCCTCCACAGTTTTGGTGGTGAGAGAACCTAGAGTAAAAACTAGAAGACTGAAGACTAAAGGAAAACACTCATGTCCCAGGATCTGCACAGATTTCCTTGAAGCTGACGGTAGATTCCAGTGAGGAGAAAGATGGATTGTGAAGACAGGGGAAGCTGGGCAGCGGCCTCCTCACCCTGATCCTCCACTGCTTACCCTGAAAAGGAGGAAGGGACACATGCGGAAGACACCACATTCTCAGGATGTAACTAAAAATAGAACTTTGATTCCAATGTCTATTACTGAGTCCTCTGCCTTTGCACTCTGGAAACCAGATAGTTTCACCCCTCATCAAATCAACCTCCCCAAGGTGCTGGTTCCCCCAGCTCAGAGACTCAGGGCAGCAAGAATCACTGAGAGTCTAATGACCAAGTGGTATAGCTGCAGGGCCCCTTACACCCACGATCTCATCTGAACTGTACAACAACCCTGTGAAGCAGGTATTTTCACTCCCATTTTACAGATGAGGAAACTGAGGCCCAGCTGGGCAATAAGACTTGCTCAAGGTCACTTAGCTAGTAGGTGACAGTGCTGGCTCCAGAGCCCATGCTCTTTCAAATACGTATGCCTGGTACACTTCAAAGTAAGAAGCTGAGCTTCATTTTAGGCTTAGTCAGTGAGGAAAGCAACACTGCCATCCAGCTTGCCTTGGGAAAGGACTCAGCAATGCAGCCATTTGAATGATTCACTCCTATGACTGACAAGAAGACTCCTCTAGGTTATAGCTTCAGCAGCTGCTAAATCTGCTACACCTCCCTGCCCCCTCCAGCTGGCTCAGGGAGTTGAGATTATTTAAATAAGAATTTTAGTGGCCTCCTGCCTCAAGGCATGATTATCAGAGACCTTTAAGTGATAAAAGGGTCTTAAATCATAATAAAGGATGAACAGAGTCAGGGTTGGGGAAGGTAACAGGCAGAGGACCTTCTGAAAAGCAGGGCAGTAGGTACAGATGCAAAGGAATACCTGTCAAAGTTTACAAAAACACTTCCCTAGGAAGTCCTGCATTGGACCCTCAGATGTAAGCATCTCCATTTTACAGATGATGAACCCTAACGAAAAGTTAAGGTCTAAGGTTCAAAGTCAGACAGAAGCTGGGATAGCAACCTAAGTGTCCTAATCCCTACCTAGTGCTTCCTCCAACCCATCTGGCTCCTTAAAGTTGTGAAGACAGAAATCTGTAAGAACTGTAGGAAGAACCCTGTGGTCTTGTTCCCCTGAATGACAGGACCAGGGAGGGGAGAGTGGCTGTGTCAGTCTCGGGCAGAGGCAGCACAGAATCTGAAACTCTGGCCTTGATTTTTACAGATGAGGAAACTGAGGCCCAGCTGGGCAATAAGACTTGCTCAAGGTCACTTAGCTAGTAGGTGACAGTGCTGGCTCCAGAGCCCATGCTCTTTCAAATACGTATGCCTGGTACACTTCAAAGTAAGAAGCTGAGCTTCATTTTAGGCTTAGTCAGTGAGGAAAGCAACACTGCCATCCAGCTTGCCTTGGGAAAGGACTCAGCAATGCAGCCATTTGAATGATTCACTCCTATGACTGACAAGAAGACTCCTCTAGGTTATAGCTTCAGCAGCTGCTAAATCTGCTACACCTCCCTGCCCCCTCCAGCTGGCTCAGGGAGTTGAGATTATTTAAATAAGAATTTTAGTGGCCTCCTGCCTCAAGGCATGATTATCAGAGACCTTTAAGTGATAAAAGGGTCTTAAATCATAATAAAGGATGAACAGAGTCAGGGTTGGGGAAGGTAACAGGCAGAGGACCTTCTGAAAAGCAGGGCAGTAGGTACAGATGCAAAGGAATACCTGTCAAAGTTTACAAAAACACTTCCCTAGGAAGTCCTGCATTGGACCCTCAGATGTAAGCATCTCCATTTTACAGATGATGAACCCTAACGAAAAGTTAAGGTCTAAGGTTCAAAGTCAGACAGAAGCTGGGATAGCAACCTAAGTGTCCTAATCCCTACCTAGTGCTTCCTCCAACCCATCTGGCTCCTTAAAGTTGTGAAGACAGAAATCTGTAAGAACTGTAGGAAGAACCCTGTGGTCTTGTTCCCCTGAATGACAGGACCAGGGAGGGGAGAGTGGCTGTGTCAGTCTCGGGCAGAGGCAGCACAGAATCTGAAACTCTGGCCTTGAGAATCAGAACTTTATTTTCAAATCCCACCTTTGTATGAACTTGGGCAAGTCACTTCATCTCTCTTGTAAAATGTGTTTCATGATAGTACCCATCTTATATGATTGCTGTGACAATTAAATACGAGAAAATAAACCATACATGCCATCTACACCAAGGCAAAGCTTGGTGTTCACTGTCACCATTTTTACCATCATCATTTTGAAGGCGCCCGGCACCTTCATGGCACATAGGAGGTGCTCGGTGAGTGTTCATTCCTTCTTCTTTCCCTTGTTCCCACACCTCCCAGTGCACAACCCTCCATCCATTATCTGCAGACCTGTCAGAGGAGGTCTAGGGTTGGAAGAGCCAAGGGGGCTTGCTTCTTCCCAGACAGCCTGCCTGGGCTAGCCTTGCTTGGGGTGGGGGGTACTGAGCTGTCACATGGTCATTAATCATGCCTTTTCTATATGCTTTCAGGTCACAGCCTAGAAATTAGTGACTCCATCCTGGATTTTCCTCAGAAGACAGCTTCCGCGGGTATGGCTCCTACTGAGGCTCTAACTCTCGCAATGGCATCCAGGTAGGCCCCTGCAACAGCTGGCCAAGAAAGCAGTTTCTGCCCTGGGCTAAATCACTGCAGCAGGAGGAATAATCACAGAATGGTCACACTGATGTAACATTATCAAAGGCACCATGACAGCATACCCTATAGCCACTTAGCAGAAACATTATCCATTGTACATGAAGGAAAAACTACTTATGAAGATCTGCTTCACCAAGCTGTCTTTCCAGGAATTCTCTGGCCTCTCTAAAGAGCCAAACGCCTTCCTGCCAATCTCCTACCAGTCTATTTGGGTGTTTCACAGGCATCTCGCAGCTGGGTATGATATGCGTGCACACTCAGCTGTGTCTGACTCTTTGCAACCCCATGGACTATAGCCCACCAGGCTCCTCTATACATGCAATTATCCCAGCAAGAATACTGGAGTCAGTTGCCATTTCCTCCTCCAGGGAATCTTTCTGACCCAGGGATCAAACCTGCATCTCTGGCATTGGCAGGTAGCCACCTGAGAAACCCATCTCACACTTGGTTATGTTAAAAATAAATAAAGCCATCACCTTGCTTAAGCCTACTTACTCTTTTCTCTCTATGTATATCCCTCACCGGTCAATGACAACACATCCACCCAGTTGAGCCAGCAGAAACCTCAGTACCATCCCTGATCCTGCTCATTCTTCTCCTTTTCTCAACCCTGTTCGTAACAGGTCACTTAGTCCCAACAAGCTGAGCCCGGCCTTTCAAATTGCTTCTGACTTTCTACCTCGGCTACCGCTACTTAAATGCCTTCCCCTGATGTAATGTGCTAGTTTCTCTATTCATCTCTCTGTTTCCAGCTTCTCTCACCTTCAGCTCAGCCTTCTTAAAGTGCCCAGAATGATTTTCTTAAAATACAAGTTGGACCCTGCGATAGCTGGTTCTGTGTGTCAATCTGTACCCAGTTAATCAATCAAATACTAATCTAAGTATTTGATGTGAAGGTATTTTGTAGTTGTGATTAACCTCTATAATTAGCTGATTTTATGTAACAGAGATTATTCTAGATAATCTGGGTGGGTCTGAGTCAGTCAGTTGAAAATCCTTAGAAGAGAACTGGGGTTTCCCTGAGGCAGAAGTTCTGCCTGTTGCTGGAGCAACAGCTTGCCCTTCCTGAAGATTTTCCCTCTGGGTTTCAGACTTGCCTCTCCATCCTCCTGTTGTGTAAGCAGATTCTGTGCATTAAATCTCTTAACTGTCTGTCTCTTACTGGGTCTGTTTCTCTGGTTGATCCAGTAGAGGGGTCTTGTCTCTGAAACAAAATCCTTACTTGGATAGAACCTACCAGACTAGTGAAAATTGCCAGCTCTTGGTTTGGGCAGGATGTGGAGCTGTGGAAATCTTCACATGCTGTTGGTGTCATGTACCAGGTCCTTTACATATATCGTCCTGTTTAATTGTCATTATAACATTTTAAGTATTCTCATTCTCTTTATCCACAAAGGAAAACGGAGGCTCAGGGAGGTTGTAATGTACTCAAAGGAAAAGAGCTAGAAAATGGCAGGGCTGATCTGAAGCCTAGTCAGGTGACTTTCATGGACTTAGTGTTCCCCCTAAATCACAGCAAATTCATTTGAGATGTATAAAACAATATTTACTCAAACTATGATATTCTTTCTTGCTTTTTATTCAAAATGATTACTTTTTCTTTCTAATCAAACTTATACTTTTTACAACACCAGGAAGGCTTTATAAGCAAGAAGGGGGGACCAGATTATTATTATTTTTTAATATTTATTTATTATTTTGGCTGTGTTGGGTCTTAGCTGTGGCTCACACAACCTTCGTTGCAGCATAAAAACACTTAGTTGTGGCTTATGGGATCTAGTTCCCTGACCAGGAATCAAACCTGTACCTCCCGTATTGGGGGCACAGAGTCTTAGCCACTGGACCACCAGGGAAGTCCCTATCTATTTTTATAGTTGTGCAATTATAGCTCCTGAAGGGCAAGCAAATTACTTAAAGTCACAAAGAAACAGAAGATTAATAAAAGCATCTAAATAGCCTATAAAGGTCCAGATTAAAGAGAAATCTTCCCCAGGGGATGGGAAGTCTTAGATTTGGACAGTATTGGTTTCCGAGAACACATTGTTTGAAGCAAAGTGTTCTGGACTAAGTGGTGGAAGATCCGCTTTCTCAGTCAGCCTGGGCCTCCTCCCTGACAGCTCACAGCTGAACCCTATCACTGCCCCCTCCAAGACTTGGGTATCTCATTCATAGATGAGAAGTGGGAATACATGGCCTCTGGGGTCCTTTGGCCCCCACCCACTTTAATTCTACAGGATGAACGTTTCCATGCACTGTGGGGGCTCTCCCTGGAGCGGATCAATGTTAACGTGCAGTGTGGGCATACAGAGGCGATGCTGCAACCTGAGACATTTCAAAACTACACCCTTGTCCCTGCCCACAGACTGGACCCCTTTCCCTTTTTGCCTTCAGGACGCTCCACTGCCAGTTCCACTGACAATAGAAAGCGTAAAGGCAGTACACCCCATGAGCGCATCCTCACTGCCAACATTTCTGCTGCTCTGTCTGCCCCCTGCTCTGTTTCACTACTGCAAGTTGACCAGGAATCATCGAAGCAGTCAACACCCAATGTCTACCGTTAGCCCTCCTCTTACATTTATGCCCAATTAAGTGTTACTTTGTTGACTTCAGCTCACATGTCTGCTCTTGCTAGATTCTGATCTTATCATCCTTTGTATATATAAACCCTCCCAGTTTCCTGATATCACAGAAAGTAGAACATTCTGCTATGCTTTCATGGGGACAGGCTGAGGCTGGAGCCTTCTGGCAGTCACAAGAGATTTCCTTTGCAGCTCTTATTGATTTATTGCTGAATAATTTGGGAGAATATCACTCACTAATTATGAATCCACCACTTTGGATACCCAGATCCTTATACTGTAGAGCACCCAGGACAATACTCTTCTCCTTGAGTGAATGATTTAACCTCTTTGTGCCTTAGTTTCTCTATCTTGAAACAGGTATAATACCAGTACCTACTTTATGGTTGATACAAAGAATAAATTCATATTGTATAAAACTGCATATATGAAAAAGAATATTAAAAAGAATGTATGTATAACTGAATCATTCTGCTGTAAGGCAGAAATGAACACAATATTGTAAATCAACTATACTTCAATAACGTAAAAAAAATTTTTAAGGAAAAAAAACTGCATATGGTCCATAAATATTTGAGAGTTGATAATCTCCTGTTTTGGCTTCCTAGGCCCTTATTTCCCTTTCCCTTCCCCTTAAAACTGAATTAATGAAACCTTTACTTTTTTTTTTTAA
This sequence comes from Oreotragus oreotragus, assembly GCA_006410675.1. Lineage (NCBI taxonomy): Eukaryota > Metazoa > Chordata > Mammalia > Artiodactyla > Bovidae > Oreotragus > Oreotragus oreotragus. Next base: position 276,199 of record SJYX01009922.1, read on the forward strand.
GCACAGCTGAGTTCACGTAGCAACCCCTATGAGAGACTCAAACATTAAGAAATCAAAGGAAAGAGGTCTGATTTCTATTCCTGGGCTGCATTTGCTGAAAACCTGCGATGTGCTGCCACAAAGGGCGATGGCGGATGCGGGACCTCGGGTGTGGACATGCACAGAAACTGCCCAGCAGTGAGCCGGGCCAAGGATTCCTGACGTCAGGGCTGCCAGGTCAGCGTGACACGGGCGGGGGCCTTGGAACTCACCTCAAAAGTCGCCGATGCTCTGTCTCCAAAGACGTGGTGGTGCCATGCAGTCAGGACTTGGGGGCTGGCATCCTGGGCTCAGCCTCTGAATTACTGCGTGATTTGGGCAGATATTTTCTTCACTTAGGCCTTCATTTCCTCTTCAGCAGGGATGAGGTCATTTCTGAAGTCTCCTCCACCTTCAGACTGTGATTCTAGGACCCTATATCTCTTCTTACATTAGAACAGCTAAAATTCTCCTCACCTTACTCAGAAAGGCAGTTTCCTCCCAGAGTAGAAACCTGTAAGCCTTTGGTCATCCATTCCACTTGAAAAAATTAAATTTCAAAAAGTGTCTACCCAAGAATCCCTATCATTTTACTGTGTGTTTTTTTCCTTCTTGATATATAAAATGCCATTTGCCAAACATCTTTCCAAGTCAGTTCCCAACTGATGATAGTAAATTCCCTTCATATGCAGAATTTATCTAAGAGGTGCTGCCTGAATAAAGCGAACAGACTCACAAAAACTCACAAAACACAAAGGCCACGTAAGAGGCTACTGGTGTAAGCTTGTATGCTCCTCTAGGGCCACACTGTGCAGCTTCCTGACCAAGTCAGCCTCTTGGCTGCCACAGGAAAAGGCTGAGCCTGGCCTTGGGCTGGACCTGGAGTTGTGTTTAGGGTGGGACCGAGTCTGGGCCAAGGAGTCTGATGGGGACTCTGGCGCCACGATGTTGGATGTAACAATCAGACATCCAGTGTTCTGAACCCAAAGGGCAGCAGCAACTTCCTTGCCTCAAGCTGAAAACCACAAACTTACCAAAATTCATATCTTACAAAGCCACAAAATCACACCCACTGCCATTCCTCCAAGACTTCTTTGTTGAACAGCTATTTGCTCCTGCAAACAGATCAGATCAAGTCCCAACTCTGCCTTAAGACCTTTTCTGCTCCCTGTTACCACATAGGATGAAGTCCCAGCTCCTCAACCTTCGGACATCCCTGCAGCCTTGTCTCCCACCGCTTTGTTCCCCTCCCGATCCCTTCTTTGCCCCCAGTTTGCATGCCTTCTGCAAGCCATTGTTCAAATTGATCCCACTCCTTGGAAAGCCTTTCTCTTCCTCCTGCTTATCCTTGAAGACCCACCTCAAACATCATGTCTTCTTAGAAGTATTCCCTAACCCCATGCTAGGGTAAAGGTGTGAATTTATGAATTTTATGAACAAGACCCAAAGTGTCAGAGGTGGAAGAGACCTTGAAGATTACCTTACGGATTTCTTTTATTTTATCCATAAAGAAAAACACACCCAGAGAAGGAAAGTACCTGCCCAAGATGAAAGCAACCAGTCTGTACTCAGGTCCCTTGGCCCAGGACTCTCTAGTACTTGGTGCAGCTTCTTAATGAGTGACTAAATCTATGAATGAGCAAATGGGCAAACAGAATGCTGAAGAGAGCACTTCAGAAGGAAGAGTCACAGCTGTTCTGCATTTAAGGGCTTAGGTGCACCCAGGCGGAATGGGGAATTCCACAGAGATGAGCGGTAACAGAGACAGTGGCTGTCGGGTAGGTGTTGTTTAGGGGCCCTGGTGCATGCTGAGGCCTGTGGCTGCTAAGGGGCAGCACTGTGAGACTGGGCGTTCACAGCGAGATATCAGGGTGTCACCCAGACTCAGAAAGCTTGCTCCTGTCTGAGGAAGGTCCTGTCTGGACCTGACTGCTTGGCCATTGTTAAAGCTGCCCACGCTGCACATGGTCTCCTAGATGCAGTGCTCTGAGGACAGACTGGGATACAGGCTGGTCTCTGCTCCTCTAGACAAGTACTATCAGTTTCTGCTGCCTTTTCCTGTCTTCAGAAGTCATGTGCATGCTACAGGCTTGGTAGATGCTGCTTGATGTGTTAATTAAGCCAAAGCCTGACTGCTGCAGGGAGCATGTGGTAAGGGGGGAAAATGCAGACCTCAGAATCAGTGGATGTCAGCCTGAATCCAGGGCTTCACCTCTTTGAGTCTCTATTTTCCCATCTGAAAAATGGGGATAATTCTTATGTGTCTTCTTTCTACCTTGCATGGTGATGACCTAATAAAATGATGTAAGCAAAATGCTCAGAGTGTATATAGTAGGTACCCATTACCATCAGTTCTCTTTTGCTCTGTAAAAAAGCATTATTAAAAGAAAAAAAATTTGCTGCTGCAACCATCAACTTCTGAGTGTCTTCCTAAATAATGCTTAATGGAGCCACACTGTCTATATAGTAAAGTTAATGCCCCCAGAGACATGGCCTTAGCTGACCCTCTGCCGTCTTGCTGGTGGACCAATTGTCTCTCAACCATAATTCATACTTTAAAGCCTTCCTTCCCTCTGCTCATGCTGATCCCTCAGAATGCCCTTTACCCTTCTTCCACTCAGGAAACCCCTCTGCCATGAGGATTTCCAAAGTTAATCATTCCTCCCTCTTCACTCTTTCTTTTAAGTGTTATCACTCTCTGCTTTGCACTCATTCATATGTTCATTCAGTATTTAAGTACATATCATGTGTCAGGCCTAACGTAGCTCCCTTTCCCATTAAACATGAGCTCCATAAGCTAAGACCATTTGCTGTAGTCACTAGCAAGCTGATGGGAAGGGATAAGGGAAATACTGCATGTAATATTCATTCAGCATTTAACAAACGTACAAACACCTACTGCATGCAAAGCAAGTATAGACAGTGCAGGTCTATTACGATGTACAACACAGTTCATGCACATGAGGACAGATCTGAGCAATGAAGCAGACTTCAGAAATATTTCCCAGAGGGGAACCTAAGGTCCAGAGAGGGAGGGTGCTTGCCCAGACAGAGCTTAGGGGCAGACAGAGCTGGGGCCAAAGCTCAGCCCTTCTATTGCAGAAGGCTGTCTCTATCTCATGCTAACTGTATTTTTTTTACTTTGAATTCCCCTTAGTAAGACTTACTTTTGCAAGGCCACAGGCCTCTTGAGTATTTGCAAACAACTGCAGTGGGATACAATTACAGGTTTTGCTACTGTAAGCAACTCTAGAAGGATCAGAATATTAAGCCAAAACATGGTGCCCAATCTCATTCCCAAAAAGGCTGCATAGAGATGAGTAATTTAGCAATTCTGTGAGCCTCCTTGACAGCCTGGCACCTTCACCTGTGGTCTCATGTGGAATGACTACTGTGGAGTGACACAAACATTGCTTATTTAGGAGTAATAGTGGGGGGAAAAATTCCATTTTTATGGAGAGCTAAGGAGGAGAAGACAATGGCACCCCACCCCAGTACTCTTGCCTGGAAAATACCATGGACGGAAGAGCCTGGTAGGCTGCAGTCCATGCGATCGCCAAGAGTCAGACACGACTGAGAGACTTCACTTTCACTTTTCACTTTCACGCACTGGAGAAGGAAATGGCAACCCACTCCAGTGTTCTTGCCTGGAGGATCCCAGGGACGGGGGAGCCTGGTGGGCTGCCATCTATGGGGTCGCACAGAGTTGGACGCAACTGAAGCAACTTAGCAGCAGAAGCAGGAAGGAAGCATTTTTTGTGATGTGAGGCTATGCTTTGAAAACAAATGACTCAACAGAAATGTGACTCAAATGATAACCAATGGTCTGCAAAAGTATCTCTGATTAATTGTGAAACATTTCTCTTGAATGCAGATCTGACCACATTCTAGCCTGGCAGTGAAGAAAATAAGGTGCCTCAAGTGGTATGATAGAGGCAACAAGTATATCACCTCCAAGGCTAAGAAAAGTGGGACCTGGGACAGAGTACCCAGGACCTAAGAAACAAAAGAGGCTGCTCTGCCTTTAGCAGCCCCCCTCCACTTAGCAAACACCCTGGGAGATCACCATCACTTAGAAAGTCCCTCGAGAGCCAGCCACAAGCCCTGTCTAAGCAATAGGAGCTGGACCCAAGTACTGGCCCCAACTGTGCCACTGATTAGTTGGGCAATCTTGGGTTAAGTCATTGCTCCTCATTATGCCTGAGGGCTATACTGGTAGCGACAGGACCCAGGAAGGCAGCCAAAAAGAGTGAATTCAATAAACAGTGTTGAGACAATTGAGTAGCCATCTGGAAAAATAATGAAGTTGAATCTGCACCTGACATATATCAGGATAAATTCCAAATAGATCAAAGATTCACATGTAGACTATAAAACCATAAAGTACCAGAATAAAATAGAAGGAAAGTCCTTTATACCCTGGGGTGGGGAGGGATTCTCTAACTCAAAATTCAGAAGCCATATTCTAAAGGAATCCAGAACTCTAGGAAAAGACTGGTAAATTTCATTTACAGTGAAAGAAAAGTTGCATGATAAAAACAGGACAAAATAAAAACATCAAAAGCAAAAACAAAAGGCAAAAATCTAGGAAAATACATGAGCAATTCAAATCACAGACAAAGGCCTAATCCTCCTAATATATAAAGAGCTCCTAGAAACTTATTAACGGAAGACCCACAACTCAATTGCTGAAAAGGACAAAGGAGAACTTCCCTGGTGGTCCAGTGGTTAAGACTCAGCACTTCCCCTGAAGGGGGCATGTATTTCCTCCTACTGCATGGAACAAGTACCTACTGCATGCAAAGCAAGTATAGACAGTGCAGGTCTATTAAGATATACAACACAGTTCATGTACGACACTACTTTGCATGCAGTAGGTGTTCGATTCCTGGTCAGGGGATTAAGATCCTGCCTGTTGTGCAGCACAGCCAAAAAGAAAAAAAAAAGGAGAGAACATGGAGGGATATTTTCATTTTGATGACCCTGCAATAGGCAAAGTGTTTTAAGTAGGACCCAAATAACTCAAATCATTAAAGAAAAGATTGATTAACTAGACTTCATTAAAATTAAGAATATCTATTGATATTTATCAAAAGATAAATATCATCACTGTTTACATTAAAAGAACAAAAGAGAAAGTCACTGCCCAGGAGATGTTCACGATATATATATCCTACAAAGAAACTGAATTCATAAGATAAAGGATTTCTACAAATTGTTAAGAAAAGCAGAGACAAAACTCACTTTAAAACAATGAGCAAAGTCTTCATGCTAGACAAAAAGAAGCTATGCACTTGGCCTATAAGCATATACAAAAGTGCTCTAAAAAAAAAAAAAGTGCTCCACATCATTGGTTACCAGAGAAATGCAAATTAAATCACAGTGAGACTCCACACTACACACCCAGCAGAATGGCCCAAATCAATAAGCCTGAAAATACCTGGCAAAGATATGGCACAATTAGAACTCTCACATGTTACTGGTAGGAGTATAAATTGGTACAACCACTTTGTAAAACTGTTGAGCAGAATCTGTTCATGCTATACATATGACCTAGTAACACAGAAATCCTACTCTTAGTTACATTCTCAAGAGAAATAAATGTGTATGTTCACCAAAAAGCATGTAGAAGAACGTTCATAGCAGCTTTATTCATAATTTTCAAACTGGAAACAATTCAAACGCTCTTCAGCAGTTATATGGATGAATAAATTGTAGTATATTCATAAGTGACATATTACTCATCAATAAAAAAAAAATGATTGCTACACAGAGAGTGGATGATTTTAATGGACACAGTGTGTTGAACTAAAGAAGCCACACAGGAGTTCATGCTTTATGATGCCATTTATATGAAGTTTAAGAACAGGGAAGGACTGATCTCTGGAAACAGAAGTCAGAACAAATCAAATCATTTGGGAGATCAAATCATTTGGGAGAATAGCATTGAAATATGTATACTATCATGTAAGAAACAAATCGCCAGTCTATGTTCGATGCAGGATGCAGGATGCTTGGGGCTGGTGTATGGGGATGATCCGGAGGGATGATGTGGGGTGGGAGGTGGGAGCGGGGTTCATGTTTGGGAGTTCGTGTACACCCGTGGGAAAAAAAAAAAAAGAAGAAGTCAGAACAGTGGTTCCCTCTGGGAGGTGGGTTACGGACTGAGAACAAGCAGGAGGCAGCCTTCTGGGGTGCTGGAGATGGTTTGCACCTTGTGCTGGGTGGTGGTTTCTTAAGTAGATATATATGTAAACACTCATCAATCTGAACCATTAAGATTTGCGCACTTTACTATTTACATACTATACTTCAATTAAAAGAGTAAGATAAGCCAAAGCCACCCTGAGTAGTTTTTCACCTATTAAATTGGCAAAAATCCCAAAGTTTCCTAACACACTATTAGGGAGGCTGCAGAAGCTGGCACCCTCATACACTGCTGTTGGGAGTGGAAAATGGTACAGTTCCTATGGAAGCCAATTTCTGCAGTATCTTGCAAAATAATAAATACTCTTTAACATAATAATTTTACTTCTAGGAATTTATCCTACTGCTATACTCACCTAAACATAAAATAACATATATATACAAGGTAATTCACTATGTCACAACTTGTAATAAGCAAAAGACAAGAAATCACCTAAATCTCCAGCAACAGGGCACTGGTTAAATAAATCATGGTACATAGGTACTAAGATTATGGCATCCGGTCTCATCACTTCATGGCAAATAGATGGGGAAACAGTGGAAGTCAGTGGCTGACTTTATTTTTCTGGGCTCCAAAATCACTGCAGATGGTGATTGCAGCCATGAAATTAAAAGACGCTTACTCCTTGGAAGGAAAGTTATGACCAACCTAGACAGCATATTCAAAAGCAGAAACATCATTTTGTCAACAAAGGTCTGTCCAGTCAAGGCTATGGTTTTTCCAGCTGGTCATGTATGGATGTGAGAGTTGGACTATAAAGAAAGCTGGGCGCTGAAGAATTAATACTTTTGAACTGTGATGGAGAAGACTCTAGAGAGTCCCTTGGATTGCAAGGAGATCCAACCAGTCAATCCTAAAGGAGATCAGTCCTGGGTGTTCATTGGAAGGACTGATGTTGAACTTGAAACTCCAATACTTTGGCCACCTGATGCGAAGGGCTGACTCATTTGAAAAGACCC
>SJYX01009922.1:285471-324715 GCA_006410675.1 Oreotragus oreotragus
GCTGTTTTGCATCTTCATTGTGGTGCACAGACTCTCTAGTTGTGGCATGCGGGCTCAGCAGTTGCGGCACAAGGGCTTGGCTGCCCCATATCCTGTGGGACCTTAGTTCCCTGACCAGGGATTGTGCCCAAGTCTCCCGCACTGCAAGGCAAATTCTTAACCACCGGACCACCACCGAAGTCCCTAGAAAGGCTTCTGCACTGATACGAAAAGATCTCCCAGATCAATTACTGAAAGAAAAAATCAGATACTAAAAAGCATGTAAAGTATACTACAATTTATGTAAAAGGGAAGATAAAAATAAATCTTAGCATTCACTTATGTATGCAAAAAGCAACTAGAAGGATATGAAGAAACTAATAATAGCATTAGTTGCACATGTAGTAGAAGGCTTTTGGGGCACTGGATAGATGGGAGATAAAGCAGGAGGGAAGTTTTTCATTTGAAATCTTTTTGTGCTTTTTAAGTTTTAAATAATGTACCTGTATTAATTATTCACAAATTAAATAAGTAGAAGAAAATTTTAAAGAGAAGGGACACCAGAAGAAGAATCCTAAAAGGGATGGGACTCTCAGAAGGTAAAGAGGGAAATGCGATAACAACACAATGTTATCAATGTCAAAATTTTACCTAGTTACTATGCAGAGAACTGCTTAATCTGAACCAGACTGCATATAATCTAAATATACAGAACTTGCCAACATGAAGGGGAACTAAATGTTGAAATGAAGAGATGAAATAATCTTATCTGGTGGCCTTAAAAACAGGCTAGACTGTCGGGGTCTGCAGGAAGGCAGCAGCAGGCAGGAGACCACAGACTCTGGATTAAAGGCCTGGGTTAAAGACTCGACACACAGATTCCTCCTGACCTGATGACCTGATGGTGCAAACAGCTTAACCTAAGCTTCAGATTCTCTCATCTAGAAAGCGTGCATCAATTGGGTATGAGGATTAAATGGGACAAAATAAGTAAAGCATTTCCGCTCTGCCCATCTCATTGTGCACAGGACCATACAAGTCTGTCCTTGCCTCGAAGATCTCTACAAGGCCCTGGGGTTTGGAGGTACTGCCTCTCAGATCTACAGCCAGTGTCAAAATAAGTTAGCTCTCTCGATTCAATTCCTATGCAACCCCACTTGACGGATCTCAGGCCACGCCAGTCAGCTGTTCTGCCACACATATTAGAAAAACACAAAGGTTCAACAGTTGGAAATAATCAGTGAAAGGAAAATAATAAAAAATAAAAGATCCTTGCACAGATTATAGTTCCAGTTTGGTGAAAGAGCTGCTTTTGCTTGGAGGAGGAGGCACTACACTTTGCTGCCAAATATCTAACCCTTTAGCAATGCCTGTCTGGCACGTGTGAGTGCTCCAGGAAAGGGCCCCCAGTAAAATCCCTTCTAAGGACCTGCATGGAGTGGGAGAGAGGAAATACAGTCAGCTCTTTTTTCTCTGTAGGATGGGGAGGCTGAACAACTGCACATCAGGAGAAAAGGCAAACAAATTGCCCATTCAAGCCAAAATAAGCCGCTCCCAAGGGAAAGGAAACAGCTGGAGCCAATTCAGCCAGACACAGAGGTGAGGGCCCCAAAGACAGAGCTGGGCCTGGGACACCTGCCCCTGGCAGCCAGGGATCCTCTGAGCAAGTGGCGGCCACACGCCCTTATCTCACCCCTGCTCACCTCACCTATGCCCACGATGGGGAGCTGGCCAGCTTCGTCAGAATGTGGAGGGGAATCCTGGGTGAAAAGGAAGGAAGGAAGCAAGCAAGCAAGCAGCTGAACTCGTGAACCTACCAAGTTCACCCGCTGAGCACCTATGCTATGACAGGCACGGGCAGGCGCCTGACACACCTGTGCCATTTGGAAAAATAACTTTTAGAGTTGGGTATTGTGATACTGGTTTTACAGATGAGGAATCAGGCTCAGTAGGGAAGAATGATTGTACAAGGCACACAGCTAGAGAGGGGCCAGGCCAGCCATGGCCAATGGCTTCCGCTTTTCCTTCCTGTCACTGAGTCTGTCTACACTCAGCTCCAGAGGCTCTTCCTTTGTCTAATACGGGAGCCTGTCCTGCCTCACCATCCTCTCTAGCCATGGGGGCAACCTTGTGGCAAACACAGCCCAGGACAAGAGAAGCTTCACTGGACATCTAAGGAAAGAACCAAACCAAACTGCAAAAAAAGGAGGAACAAAGAAACCCGGAAGCAAATGAAGCAGCAAAGTTGAATCACTGATGTTTTGACTTTATGGGCTTCCCCAGTGGCTCAGACAGTAAAGAATCTGCCTGAAATGCAGGAGAGTCCGGTTTGATCCCTGGGTCAGGAAGATCCCCTGGAGAAGGGAATGGCTACCCACTCCAGTGTTCTTGCCTGGAGAATTCCATGGACAGAGGAGCCTGACAGGCTACAGTTCCATAGGGTCACAAAGAGTCAAACACGACTGAGCAACTAACATTTTCACTTTAAGAAGCTAACGTGGCTGCTGTGGGGCTTCTCTTGGGCTGGAACACGCAGGGCCCCAGTCCCTGTCTGGGACGGTGAACAGTAGGACCCTGACATGGAGCAAAGCTGGGCTGGCACTCTTTCCAGGGCTGTTGGGGTTTCGAGATCCCCCAGATCAGTGTACCCAGGCTGCAGCTTACAAATCCATTCTGCCGCTCTGCCGAGATCCTGGACCCTGACACGCTAGGTGAGGGAGACACTTCTCTCTCCACTTTCTGGAATTCCTACCATGAGCTTCAGCCTTCTTACAGCCTTCTTAACATTACTTCCTTAAATTATATTCTCAACATATAACAAAAGCAACACCAACGCCAGCTAACATGTAACTGAGCCTTTATTTTTGTGTCAGGCACTGCCAACACTTGACATAACAACACTATGAGGTCAGTAATATGATCTTCCAGGTGAGGCAGTCAAGACACAGAGAGTACCCTGAGGAAGCCAGAACTGAAAAAGACACACATGTACCCCAGTGTTCACTGCAGCACTGTTTACAATAGCTAGGACATGGAAGCCACCTAGATGTCTACCGGCAGATAAATGCATAAGGAAGCTGTGGTACCTATACACAATGAAACATTACTCAGCTATAAAAATTAATGCATTTGAGTCAGTTCTAAAAATGTGGATGAATGTAGAGCCTACTATACAGGGTGAGATAAGTCAGAAAGAAGTACTGAGCCTTTATTTTTGTGTCAGGCACTGCCAACACTTGACATAACAACACTATGAGGTCAGTAATATGATCTTCCAGGTGAGGCAGTCAAGACACAGAGAGTACCCTGAGGAAGCCAGAACTGAAAAAGACACACATGTACCCCAGTGTTCACTGCAGCACTGTTTACAATAGCTAGGACATGGAAGCCACCTAGATGTCTACCGGCAGATAAATGCATAAGGAAGCTGTGGTACCTATACACAATGAAACATTACTCAGCTATAAAAATTAATGCATTTGAGTCAGTTCTAAAAATGTGGATGAATGTAGAGCCTACTATACAGGGTGAGATAAGTCAGAAAGAAGGTAAATACCATATATTAACACACATACAGGATCTAGAAAGATGGTACCAACAATCCTACGTGCAGGACAGCAAAGGAGACCAAGACATAAGGAACAGATTTTTAGACTCAGAGAGAGAAGGGGAGGGTGGGATGGTTTGAGAGAATAGCACTGAAACATACACATTACAATATGTAAAAGAGACAACCAGGATGAGTTTGACATGTGACACAGGGCACCCAATGTCAGGGCACTGTGACAACCTGGAGGGATAGGGCGGGGAGGGAGGTGGGAGGGGGGCTCAGGCTGGAGGGGACACTCTGTACCTAGGGCCGATTCACAATGATGTATGGCAAAAACCAGCACAATATTGTAAAGTAATTATCTTTCAATTAAAATATATTTTTTTTAAAGACACAGACAGGCTAAGTCATTCATATACAAGGCTACATGGCTCCTAAGCAGAGGAGCCAGGATTTGGATCCGGGAGATAGGACCCCGGCGTCTGTGCTCTTAGTCACTCCCCACGCTCCTTGGCCCTGAGGAGGTGAGAGAGTCGAAGACGCATTCTTGGAAAAGTCAGGCACAGAGTGCTGTCATCTACTGCTACTTAGTCCTGAGCACCTTGTTTCACCTCTGAGTCTCAGTTTTCTTCTCCATGAAGTGGGTACAACGAATAGGCTTTGTGGAGTCCTGTGCATTTTAAGACAGAGTAGGGCCCGAGTTACATTGTTTCAACCATCTCCCTTTCCCCTCCCTTCCAGTTTGATGTGTTTCTTCTTCCCTGGAGCAAAGTGTGGCTTCTCTACATTCTGCTCCAGTCTATTCGGTAACTGTTTTGCGCCCATCACCTGTGTGACCCAGCACCAGGCATGGAGGGCCTGGATCTCGGGGGTGAGACTGAAGGCAGGGAAATCCACTTGAAGGCAGCAGGGGCAGGAGGGTGGCGGGGGGAGCCGGCCGTGAGAGCCAGGCATCCAGCTGGTAGGAACTCTGCTCCTCCAGCTTGTCTCCCTCTTGCTGGCCTCCTGCCAGGGCTCACAGGAGGCTTCTTGTCGTTTCCTGCTGCACAGCTTGCACCCTGCTGGGCACCCACTGAGGGCACCATGCCCCCAGGGGCGCTCAGCCTCTGATCTCAGCTCACACGCAGGCAGGTATACGTGTCCAGAGTCCTGGGACTGGGCCCACCTTTCCTAACTCTGGAACCATTCATTCAGCAGACTGAGCCAAGCCCCAGGCTTTGGGAACTAAATGGAAAATAAGAGGTTTGCCCTCAAGGAGTTCACCAGTATGCCATGCCCTGCTCTCCCACTGGCTCTGCTCTTTTCCTCACTTGGGTAGGAATGCTGGACACACCTTTCCAGAATGTCATCATTTCTCTCTCCCAACCAAGAATTACTTCACTAGAACAGTTATACTAACAAGTGACTTTCCCCTCTTCCTACCCTGACCAAGAGAACTGAAAAAGAAATGGAATAGTTACTTCATTTCTTACACATCTCCTATACAGTACCAGGTACTTCAGATATATTATCTTCTCTAACCTCACAACAACAATCCTGCAAGGTGGAATTATCCCCATTACACAGATGAGGGAAAGATGGAAGCTCACACAGAGATGGAGCCGGTTTAAACCAGGGCTGTCTGCCTGTAGAGTCTGCGCTCTGTCTACAGCTCTAGGCTGCCTGTCGGCTCTGCCTGCCACCCTGCTGACTCCGGCCCCCTCCATCAGCTGTATTTTGTTCTTTCTCGTATTTAGATTATTGTTTGTGCTGGTCCCAGAAGAAGCCAACCTCTCTTCCAGCCCAGTGACAGCAGCAGTAGCAACATCCCAGGCACTGCCTCTGATTCTTTGATTAGCTTGTCTTAATTACACCCAGTCTGGAGCAATTCCAGTATAAAGTATCTGGTGTTGCAAAGCACACAGGTTTGCTGTTACATTTTCTCACTCCCTCTCTGACTCCAGCCCCTTTCCTCCCCCCATCCCTCTCTGCTGGCTGGCAGCCTACCTCCTCTGCTGTCCTTGGTTCTGCCTTCTTGCACATCACATTCGGGCCTGCATAGCAGTACTTCAAACTGCCACCCCAGGCAGCTGAGCCAGCCAGTCTAGCTTAATCCAGAAAACAGTGCTTGAGTTTCTGCTGAGTGCCAGGCACCGCTCTGAGTGCTGCAAATAAGCAGGAAACAAAAGGAAAATGCAGGGACCTTGCCCTTCAGAAGCTGAGATTCAGAGGCTGGGAGAGGGATGGTCACAGAACAGACATCACCTACTCAAAGCAGACAGCAATGGGGTTGTAATAGAGCCCTAAGATATTGGGCCATGATGACCTAAAAGGGTGAAATGGAGGGGGTGGGAGGGAGGCTCAAGATATATGTACATTTATAGCCAATTGATACTGCTGTACAGCAGAAACTAACAGCACTATAAAGTAATTATACTCCAGTTAAAAAATACCCTTAAAAATAAAATACCGGGGCTGAAGGGAACTTGGTTTTCTGTTTTAACTGTTCCATTTCACAGATGGGGGACCTAAAGATGGGGGCAATTATTTGAACTAATGATATTAGATAATATCAACTAACACTTCTAAAACCCCTACTAGGAGCTAAGTGCCTCTTCTAAGTGCTATACACATATCAACTCCTTTAACCCTCACAACAGCCCCAGTAACCCCAAGATGCTATTGCCCTTCTCATTTTAGAAATGAAAAAGATGAGGCATGGAGAGCTAAGCACCTTGTCTGGGGTCACACAGCTAATAAGTAGAAGCCTGCATTGAACTCAGATAGCCAGACTCTACACTGTCTCTTTAACCTACCGACTGAGTCTACCTGCGGAAGTAACGAGAAAGCTTTTTGAAGGAATTACTCACAGGCCTGATTATAAAAACCAGTGAACCTTGGTTATCAACAGTCAATAAGAAGAAACATCAATTAATCAGAGGCTTGGGAGTTCCTGAGTGCCATGAAACACAAGGCAGGAAAGCGGTGGGCCAAGCCCCCTCCCTCCCAAACACCAACCCGTCTCCAAAGAAAGAGCCAAGCAAGAGGGAAGAACTCAGTGCAAAGGACTGACTCAAGAGCCAGGAGAAGCCCCATCCTCTTCCCCTCCTATGTTTGGCTCTCTGCACATGATGCCCTCAACCTGTAAGATCCTTAATTTCCCCCAAAATGACTCTTCCTGAAGCAGGGAGGCTAGCTCAGGTACCTTTTTAGATGCTCAATAATATGAATAGAAATTTTAGAAAAAGGGCCTCTAGCAAAGCCTTGGTCAACTAAACATTTCCATTTCCCAGAATGTCCCCCAACACACACACACACACACGCACTTTGGCCTTTGCTTAACCAAGAGTCCTCCAGTTCTGCCCATGAGTTTCAGAATAAACGCACTTATCAGGACACAAATTACTTACGAATCACCGCCAGATTATGCTCCGAGCCACAGGAGATCTGTAAAAAGAAATAAAATAAGTTATATTATAGATATAAATAGAACATTTATTTAAGCCATTATATTTTATGATCAGAGTTATTTTTAATGATATTAACATCCATTTTTTGAGCAAATTTTAGGAAGTAGAAAGGGGCACAATGAACAAAAGACTATAATTACAATACACTCACAACTCCATAAAAAGTGAAAAAATAAAAAAAATATTAAATGGAAATATATCACAATGTTAATGTATTTGCTTGTAGGCAGAGACCATAAGTGATTTTTTAAAAATCCTTTATTCTTTATACTTTTTTTTTATTTTTCAACTTTCTAATAAGCATTTGTTACTGTAAAAAAAAAATGAAAATATAAGGCAATACAAATGACAGTTTTGGAACACTGAGCTAAAAAGTCCATCACTCTAGACTGGAATGATAAAATGAGCAAAGATTTCAGTGGAAACAGATTTGCCCAAGGGAAAACACTTGACTTCTGCCCATCTGCTCACTCTCCCTTCTACCTTCCAGCCACACAAACCACCTGCAGTTCTCTGAACACATGTCCTCTCACACCTCCGGGCCTTTACACATGCTGCTCCTCTGCTCTGCATGGCCTCTCCTGAACTGCCTACCTTGAAAATTTCTTTTCATCCTTTAAAATTTCAAAGCCTTCAGACACCCCCTTGCTACTGCTTCTAGCTGACTGAAGCACTCCTTCCACTAAGCAGTTTATATGTATCCCCACTGCAGCAATCATCCTGTCGTCTCTTACATTTTTTCCCATTTCCTCACTAGATTGTGTGTGTCTTGAAGGCAGCGCTCTGTCTCATTCCCCTCTGCACTACTACACAGATGGACTGAACAAGGTCTGGGGCTCAGAGAAAATGAATGAAAGAACAAAGTTCCTAAAGAACAAATACCTAAGAGACAATCATTTGGGGTTCTGAATCCAGTGCTGCACCCAGTGAGAGCTATTTCTTGCCTCTCAGTCTCCGCATGTCCCAAATGCTACCAGAAGGAAGTGACTGGGAAAATAAGAGCATAAATTGTTCTACAGGTCCTAATTAAAAGGAACTCTACACTCTGGAGAAGATCCTGTGACCTTTACTGTGATGCTTACTTTAGCTCCTGGCAAGAAAAAGGGCTTCAGGTACTTATGGAATGTCAACTGGAAGAGCCCTGGAGATCACCTAGTCTGATCTTTCACATGACGTGGAGAAAACGGGCTTAGGAGAGGAAATATAACTTGCATCAGGTGCCAGTGGAAGTGTGTGTCTAAATTAAGACTAGAGCCTCTCTGATTCCCTCATTCTTACACTCTCTTGGCGCTGTAACTTCTTACTCTTTCCCAGTGAAAAACCACTTGGCAGTGATATTCAGGGGTAACTAGCACAGGCCCCTGACAGTCAAGGTAACAGGCTCAAAAGACATTTGAGTATGGCAGGCCTGGTGGCTCAGCTGATAAAGAATCTGCCTGCAATGCAGGAGACCTGGGTTTGATCCCTGGGTTGGGAAGATCCCCTGAAGTAGGGAAAGGCTACCACTCCAGTATTCTAGCCTGGAGAAGTCCATGGACCAAGACCATGGAGTCGCAAAGAGCTGGTCATGACTGAGCGACTTTCACTTCACTTCAAGTGAGAAGGGGAAGCCAGGCTTCTCAGGCTGTTTCCTTTGTGAAACTTATGGGTCCAGGATCTTAGTTTCCACAGGGAAGAGGGCTACCCATGTTTAGTTGGATTCCCTGACATTGTCTGGCAAAGAAGCATCTGGATATTAAATATTTCCAGGGTGACTAGTCTCTGAGCTCCTTTGTGGCAGGCTCTGTCTCTGATTTATCTGAGGGGTCCCCCTAGGCCTCACCCAGGCCATACACACAGCACAAGTTCATCATATGCTTCCTGGTTATACTGAGGCTGGTTCCCTTGGTTTTGTCACAGGAAGCTACTTAGATGGAAGAATTAGGAACAAACTTAGATGTCTAACAATAGGATAATTCTATGTAAGCTATAGTAGAGCCATCTGAAGACTTGGAAATTATTATGCAGCCTTGGGAAATGATGCTTACAATAAAGGAAAAATACATGTGATATCCTATGAACTGAAAAACTACATAAAAATTATATATGTAATATAATCTCAACTCTATAATAAAACATGAATAAAAGACTGGAAGGAGTTATTCCAAAAATTTAATAGTGATAGCCTCTGGGTTAAGGATAAGGGTAAGGATAAGGTAAGGGTAAGGATAAGAATAAGGATAAGGGGGGCATTATGAGTATGAGTATGACTATGCCAAAGCCTTTGACTGTGTGGATCACAATAAACTGTGGAAAATTCTTCAAGAGATGGGAATACCAGACCACCTGACCTTCTTGAGAAATCTGTATGCAGGTCAGGAAGCAACAGCTAGAACTGGACATGGAACAAAAGACTGGTTCCAAATAGGAAAAGGAGTACGTCAAGGCTGTTTATTGTCACCCTGTTTATTTAACTTATATGCAGAGTACATCATGAGAAACACTGAGCTGGATGAAGCACAAACTGGAATCAAGATTGCCGGGAGAAATATCTATAATATAACCTCAGATATGCAGATGACACCACCCTTATGGCAGAAAGTGAAAAAGAACTAAACAGTCTCTTGAAGAAAGTGAAAGAGAAGAGTGAAAAACTTGGCTTAAAGTTCAACATTCAGAAAACTAAGATCATGGTATCCAGTCTGATCACATCATGGCAAATAGATGAGGAAACAGTGGAAACAGTGGCTGACTTTATTTTTGGGGGGTCCAAAATCACTGCAGATGGTGACTGCAGCCATGAAATTAAAAGACGCTTGATCCTTGGAAGGAAAGCTATGACCAACCTATTCAGCATATTAAAAAGCAGAGACATTACATTGCCAACAAAGGTCTATCTCGTCAAGGCTATGGTTTTTCCAGTGGTCATGTATCAATGTGAGATTTGAACTATAAAGAAAGCTGAATGCCAAAGAATTGATGCTTGTAGGGCTGGAGAAGACTCTTGAGAGTCCCTTGGACTGCAAGGAGATCCAACCAATCCATCTTAAAGGAGATCAGTCCTGGGTGTTCATTGGAAGGACTGATGTTGAAGCTGAAACTCCAATACTTTGGCCACCTGATACGGAGAGCTGACTCATTTGAAAAGATCCTGATGCTGGGAAAGATTGAGGGCAGGAGGAGAAGGGGACGACAGAGGATGAGATGGTTAGATGGCACCACCGACACAATGGACGTGGGTTTGGGTGGACTCCAGGAGTTGGTGATGGACAGGGAGGCCTGGCTTGCTGCGGTTCATGGGGTCACAAAGAGTCGCAGAGAGTCAGACACAACTGAGCAGCTGAACTGAACTGAACTGATGAGTATGGTTTTCCCTTTGCTTTTTTCTATGCTAGTTAAATTTCATATACAATTTTAATAATCAGAAAAATTATCTAGTAAAAATAAGAAAGTGAAAGTGAAGTCGCTCAATCGTGTCTGACTCTTTGCGACCCCATGGACTGTAGCCTACCAGGCTCCTCTGTCCATGGGATTCTCCAGGCAAGAATACTGGAGTGGGTTGCTGTTTCCTTCTCCAGGAGATCTTCCAAACCCAGGGATCGAACCCGGGTCTCCCGCATTGCAGGCAGATGCTTTACCATCTGAGCCACCGGGGAAGACTCAAAAAATAAGAAAAATAAATATAATGCAGTTCCCACCACAGAGCAGTAAAAACAAAAAGGCTCTTGACTATAATATAAATATTCTATAAAATCTGACATGTTCTAAAGTAGTAGGGATAAAAATTTGAAGGAAATAATTCACTAAATTATAAAGGTAGTTGTATCATGGTGGTAAGATTATAAGATTTTTTTTCATTTAATTCTCTATTTTTCAAACATTCTTTAAATGTTTGAAGTTAAAGCCACCATACACTGAGGACTCATATGTGCCAGGTGTCATGCCAAGACACTTTATAAACACTATCTCACCTTACTCATAACAGTAATCTTCTAGATAGGTTTGACTTTGCTCATTTCAGAGAGAACTGAGGTTCATGTATATTCATAACTTCCTACCTTGCTAAGTGGCAGCCACAGAATTAAAAGCCAGGTTTGTCTATCTCCAAGTTCATGTTCTATACTGCCAGGTTACACTACCTTTATTTTTTTTTAAATGAAGTTATTTCATTTTATAAATGCAGGCAGAAAGGGCCTACCTCTGACTTCCAGGGCTCACCCTGGGGCTGCGGGCTGCAGAGCTGACCAGCCATGAAGACCAGGGGTTCCAGAAACAAGTCACTGACAAACGCCAGCATCAGGCAGCAGATGCTGCTGTGAATTAATGAGTGAGACAGTGATGAATGGATTTTGTCAAGGCAATATAGTGCTTGAAGCTCAAAGTTCCCTGCTGTTTCTTGCTGTCTGCGCATTGGCACAGAGGTCAGGAGACTGGACGCCACAGGCCACAACATGCCAGTGCTGCACTCCTTCAACAAGACCTTGTCAATGGCCATTTGCTTCACATTGTCTCTGTCAGCACCTACCCACTGCCCAGCTTTCTAGAAGACTCTGTTAACAATGGCAGTGTGCCCAGGAGANGGCACAGAGGTCAGGAGACTGGACGCCACAGGCCACAACATGCCAGTGCTGCACTCCTTCAACAAGACCTTGTCAATGGCCATTTGCTTCACATTGTCTCTGTCAGCACCTACCCACTGCCCAGCTTTCTAGAAGACTCTGTTAACAATGGCAGTGTGCCCAGGAGAAAGAGAGTCAGGGTCAGAACCAGGTGAATGCTAAGTCCTCTGCTTTTTGGCTTTCAGACCTACGGCAAGGTATTTAGCCCTGGATACTCAGCATTCTCAGGAGTAAAAGGTAGAAAAGAGTATTCTCCCATCTGCCTGACAACAAATGACACAGTTCATCTCCTGACAGCCATGAGTCTCATCTTCCTTACATATAACTCTGCACATGTCATGCCCCTATAGAAAACCCTCCACAGGATTTCAGCATTGGAAGGGCAAAGTCTGAGGCACATGGTATGGCTTACAAGGTCCTCACAAGCAGGCCCCTGTTTACCTCTCTGGCCTCCCTTTTCCCCCTTGCTACTCATGAACTCTCAACCCCAAGTAACATATTCCTTTTCCCATTCACACTAGCTACATTTTCTGTAAGAATATCACATGATTTCAGACTTTAACACATGCTATGCTCCTTGACTCGACTTCCCTTTCTCCTACTCTCCATCTAGCAAAATCCTTTATGATTGTTTACATTGTGCCTGTATGCTCAGTCCTATCCGACTCTTTGCAACCCATGGACTGTAGTCTGCCAGGCTCCTTTGCCCATGGGATTTCCCAAACAAGAATACTGGAGTGGGTTGCCATTTGCTTCTCCAGGGTATCTTCCCAATCCAGGGATTGAACCTGTGTCTCTTACGTCTTCTGCACTGGCAGCCAGGTTGCTTACCACTAGTGCCACATTACCTCGTGGTAAAGCCTTCTCTAACTTCTCAAAGTAGAGCCAACTGCTCCACCCTGGCTACTCCCACAGCACCATGCACCATGGCCCTTACCACATGATGTTTACTTTTGAACTGCGCATGTGTTAAGCACCTCTGTCTCTCACAGATCCAGCAGGGTGCCTGCCCAGTAATGTGTCTGCCACATAGCCCAAGCACAAGGCATGAAGGGGCCCAGACAAAGATAATGGGCCCAGAGATGTGAGATGATCCCAAAATGGTGTGAGTATTGGTGTGGAGATGCCAGTCCAAATGCAGAAAGGCACTGCAATGCACCATGAAGGCAGGAAGGGAAAGGTATTAGAAGAATAGACAGGAGAGATGAGGGAGGGTGTCAAGAACACAAGACTGTTCCAGGGTGGGTTTCAGCTTGCTGGTTCGGGTCTTCAGGATTCAGGGGGCATATCCTCCCAACAGTGAGGAGTGGGGGACAGAGGAGTTTATGGAAAGTTGTCCTGTCACTCGGTCCAAACACTAGAGGGGTCTGTTCGGCTCAGGCAACTTAGCCTGAGGAGGCAGAGCTGCAGTAAACAATTTCCAAAGCCTCAACTGCCATGGGGACAAGATCTCCTAGGATCCCTCCTGTAGAGCTGGACTCCATCAGTTCTCATGAAGGAGGCCACAACTCCCCCTGGGCAGGATCCCACTAAATACAGTTGGACAGGGATAGGCTGGGGCAAGAACTGACTGGTAGTGGACACCCACTACCAGTAGATGCTGAAACATTAATGGGCTAAGTAAAGGAATAACTAAAAGCATAAGTGAAAATTAGATGACTGTGAAAAGATTAGCCAGATGTGTAGTATGAGTGCTTTAGTTTCCACCGTCACACTTGTACCATTTCTAAAAACTGCTGACTGGCCCTTATTGAGTGCTAATGGCCAAGAACCCGGCTAACTGCTTTGCCAGTATTATTTCATTTAAACTGAAACCAAATCTAAAATTCTTTTGTTACAACCACTTTACAAATGAGACAATTGGGGTTTAGAGAGGTGAAGTAACTGATCAGAATCTTACAGCTGGTGGAGGTGCTGGATTCTGTGCTCATTCTCCTTCAACATTTCTCTCCTGTTAACTGTCCAAACCCTTCTTAGTGCCACATAGCATGTTCTCACATCTGGCAACCCTGTGTCAATTATCAAGGAATCTTATGTTGGGAAAGCCCCAGATTTACAAGGCTCAACCATCTGCCTGGGGTTACGAGTACCTACCTCTGGTAGATCTAGATTTACCTCGATCAAGGGCTGTTCCAGGGCTTTTTCTCAGGGGACATGGCTGTAAAATGGCAACAAAGATTTGTGGAAGCTATCACCTCGCGGGGAAGGCCACCAGGTTGTTCCACTCCGCACAGTTTGATCAGGGAAATCAGAGTAGAGCGGGGTGCGACCAGGACGCAGGGAAAGAAGCACTGAGATTCCAATGAGGGAAGCCAGGCAGAGGCCAGACCAACGCCGAGGCTGGTGCCCGTCACCATCCAGGGGCCATCCTCAGCGCGGGGACCTCCCAGCGGTGAGGTGGCAGCTCAGGGACCACCCTGGTGCGTAGCAGCGTGACAGGCCTACTGATTGGTTCTGCCTCACGCCAATGGGCCTGGGCGCCGGCCGATGCCATGGCAACAAGGCGCACGTGTGGACGCACGTGATGGCGGGCGTGCGGGCGGGGCGTCCACTACGTAGGGTACTCTGCGGAGAGCTTCGGCGGTACGGCCGGCTCCCCGCCCTTCACCGCCGGACCTTGGCCAGCGCCGCCCGGTCCGGAGAAAGAACAGATTGGCAAGCAGCTCAGAACGGCAGCCTCGCGCCGACTGGGATTAACGGGTTAACAGGGAAGGGAATGGGCGCCTCAGCGCAGCCTTTGCTAAATTCTGCCCTAACCCAGCTGCCACCTGCATAGAACTCAAGGGAGACAAACCAGAATTTCCAAACCTGTTAGAAAAGCAGGCTGGGAGGCCGGGCATGTTTTACAGCAAACTGCAGTCCTGTCAGTCAAAGGCGTTTTACCACTAGACTCCGAAAAAGCTTCAACGGTGGTCCTTGGTGACAGCCCAGCGGCAGCGCGGTTGCTTGTTTCTGGAAGCACCTACCTCCAAAGACACCTCTGACTCCCTTTGTGGGGGGCGTCAACTTTTGACTGAAGCCTCGATGTCAAAGGAGGCTAAAAAAAATGAGACCTCTGGGGCCAGGGGTTTCAGCTTGTCGTCCACCTCAAAATCCAGGGAAGGAAGAACGCATTCACCCTGCAAAGCCTATTTTTCTTTCTTTTGTTTTTAAATAGATTTATTTTTCTTTTGAACTTTTCATTTTATATCAGGTTACAGCCAACCAACAATGTTGTCATAGTTTCAGGTTAACAGCCAAGGGACTCATCCATACATATACATGTATCCATTCTCCCTCCTTTTGCACAATCTATACCTAAGAATAGGCCACCTAATGCAAAGAACTGACTCATTGGACAAGACCCTGGTGCTGGGAAATACTGAAGGTAGGAGGAGAAGGGGATGACAAAGGATGAGATGGTTGGATGGCACCACCGTCTTGATGGACATGAGTTTGAGCAAGCTCTGGGAGTTGGTGATGGACAGGGAAGCCTGGGGTGCTGCAGTCCATGGGATCGCAAAGAGTCGGACACGACTGAAAGATTGAACTGTCTGATACCTAAGAAAATGAACCTTAAACTAGGCCCTACTTCCTTCTCAAATGGAGAGGTTGGGGTGGCGAGGAAGAAAGCTAAAATTTGTTAAGTGCCTGGATGCCAAACGTGATATTATGGAATTTCACTTTACTCGCAAAGCTGCATCCTCCCAGCTACTCTTAGAAGTGGGGATCAATCTTCTAACAGGTCAGCAAACACACTCAGAGAAGTTAAATAAGTCACTCTGGGCTATTGACTAGGTGAGCCTTGATCCAAAGCCTGTGAACTTTACCCGCCACACATCCTGCCCCTCTTCTTTTGGTTCCAGACTGCCCCAGGCATTAAGGCTCAGACTCTCAAGTGACTAACAGCTCTCTGACTCCTTTATCTCTCTCCTACTCTGTCTCAAGAGCCTGTTAATTCTGCCTTCTTTGTGTCTTGATTTTTTTAGCTGCTACCATCTTAGTTCAGTCCTTCCCACTCCAACTTGGAAGCTTTTGAGAGCTGCCTCTCAAGCTTTCTTCTCACCATCCTGTCAGGATCTGATTTAAAAAGAAATTTTTTAAGTTGTCATAGTCTCAAAGCCTCCAACTTCCTACCACACTTATCTCTCACTCCTTTCCTACATAAACCCACTAATCCAGCAACACAAGTCTCTTCTCTGTCCCTGCGAAATCTCTGTGTTTTCCCTCTTTTGCACCATTATTTGCCCCATTCTCCCTTCTCCATACCATTCTGAACCTACCAACTTTACAAGGCCCAGTTCAAAACTCACTGCCTGGAGGAAGTCTCCCAGATCATCTCAGCTCTTAAAAGATCTGTCTTCTCTCAAATCCTACCGCTTGTCTTGGCTAAAGTTGGCTTTTGTCAAACCTCCTTTCTACTGTTAATAATTTGGGTATGGGGGTAGGGCATATCTCCCCAGGCAGTGTAGGGTAGTGGGAAGAGCCTGGAACCAGAAGATCTAGATTTTGAGTCCTTGCCCTGCCACCTCCTTGTCATAGGACCTTGGGCAAATCTCTTCACCTTTCTGGATTTCAGTTCCCTCGACTTTAGGATGGGATGGTAACAAACAAGTGAATCTCATACATCCTAAAACCCTTTCACACCCTATCCCAACTTCTACAGAATAGAATTCACTTTGAGTTTGACCGTGTTTTGTAGACATCTCTCCAAAACATATAAAATATATAATTTGGAGAACATATAAAAGGAAACTATAAGTACTTGGAACTGGCATACATTCACTATGAACAGTTCATTTCCTTTTTTCAACAATTACTTACTGCCAGATAAGGAGAGGACTTGAGAAATGTCTGGTTAATTAGAATATAATATACACAATTAAACTACCCAGCCAGCCACTCAGAATGCTTGCTTTCCCATAGTGCACTCAAAGAAAATTCCTTTCTCCTAAATTGCTATGTTGATACTATGTGCACTGTGGTATAATTGTGTGAATGGGCTATCGATGGATACCTGTACAGAGAAGGTTAACGCAGAGATTGGCCACAGTCTCTGCAGTGGCTTAATGTGAAAATTCTGCCTGAAAAATGTTGTACAGTATAAGTCATCTTGTTGGTAACTGGAGTGGTAACCGGAAAAAATAGACACAAGAAAGGTTAATATAAAGAGGAGCTACAGTCAGAAGAGTCGGAAGCAACAGGAGCAAACTAAAGAAGAGTAGCTAAGTCACTGGAATGTGAGATTTCTAGATCCTGCTGCTGACAGTGCAAGAAAGTGTAGATTTCTGAGCTACCTTGTGTTTTAAGTGACTTTCCAGTTGTTCTTTTATAAGGCGTTTGCTTCACCTGTTTCCAGTACTTATGCCCATCCTAAAGTAACTTGAGAGTATCTCTGATCCTTACAGACTAAAAGTGCCAAACACAACAATGCATCTGAATTTCAGTAAAGGCAACACCAGGAAGTTACTTGTGCCCATGAAAACAGGATACAACCACGTGAGCTGAGCAGCTAACCTCAGAGACAGGTAATTAACAGATTCAGGCCAGCATGCTTCTCCAAAAAACTGAACCCTTTGCCTAACAGCCAAGACAGGCTGAAATTTATAAAGACTGCCAATACCAAATGCTGATGAGGATGTGGAACAACTGGAAACCTCTTACATGGCTGGCAGGAATATAAACTCAACTGCACTGAAAAATTGTTTGGCAGTATCTGCTAAAGGTAAATACACACAGACACACACACCAGGAGACTCAAGTAACCAAAATAAATGATTACTTACTTCCATCAAAAGACGTGTATAAGAATGTTCACAGCTGCTTTATTCATAATAAATAAAAACATAAAATAACCCAAATATTCATCATCAATAGAATGAATAAAGTATAGTATAATCAGAATACTTTATAACTTTGGGGGATAAAAACCCTACTGCTATTCAAAAAAATGAATAAATCTTCAAGAATAATAGTGAACAAAAGACACCAGACACAGAAGAGTAAATATTGTAAGACACTATCTACATGAAGCTCAAAAACAGGCAAATTTATTTCAAATAATATAATTGTTCTGAAAAGAGGGAAAAGAACCAGACCTAGTAACTTTTAAGCCCAGTACTCTGACTAAATAAATTCTGTTTAAAAACAAAAAGAACTGTTAAAAATACCGTTACTCTACTTAGTGGATTCATTTTTTTCCCATAGCAGTATGCATGTATTAGTTCTGAAAGTATTTTGTATATATTTTAGGACTGTGCACATGAAATATATGAATGTTCTTGGGAGCTAGAGTTTTCACTGTAGATAAAGAAAACACAAATATGTAATAAGAGAGGGCCAAGAGGAACTCTGTGGATATAAGGTTAGAATTAGATATATCAGTATGAACTCACAGTTTTCTACATGTACACACACACAGGTTGAGTTAAACCAATATGAAATTGTCTAGAAGCAATGACACCCCAGCAGCAATGAGGTCCCTTGATGTACTGATTTTGGTTTTTTAATATTGTTTAAGAAGAATCAGAGCTCCCTGAAGGAATGGCTGATTCCAAGGTTGAGCATGGGAAAGAACAATTTGAGCCTGGAACATCTATTTGTGCCAAGAAGAAAAGAAGTGATCAAAGAATGACAGGGATATGTCAAAAAGATATAGAAGCTTGAAGGATCCCCCACTGGCTAAGTCAGGGAAAACTGGGGCATCAAAATGAATAATGATAATATATTATAGCTCATTAAATACAAGAAAAAATCCTAAGTATATACTATACTTATGAATAATAAATAAATAAGGGAGCAAGGACGGAGAAGGCAATTATTTGTGCCAAGAAGAAAAGAAGTGATCAAAGAATGACAGGGATATGTCAAAAAGATATAGAAGCTTGAAGGATCCCCCACTGGCTAAGTCAGGGAAAACTGGGGCATCAAAATGAATAATGATAATATATTATAGCTCATTAAATACAAGAAAAAATCCTAAGTATATACTATACTTATGAATAATAAATAAATAAGGGAGCAAGGACGGAGAAGGCAATGGCACCCCACTCCAGTACTTTTGCCTGGAAAATCCCATGGACAGAGGAGCCTGGAAGGCTGCAGTCCATGGGGTCGCTGAGGGTTGGACATGACTGAGCAACTTCACTTTCAGTTTTCACTTTCATGCATTGGAGAAGGAAATGGCAACCCACTCCAGTGTTCTTGCCTGGAGAATCCCAGGGACAGGGGAGCCTCGTGGGCTGCCGTCTATGGGGTCGCACAGAGTCGGACACGACTGAAGTGACTTAGTAGTAGTAGTAGTAAGGGAGCAAGGAAAGCACTCCCTTATAGTAAAGTTTAGAAAATTATAAATGCAAAAGTAATAATTATTTTTTTATCAAGAAAATAATTTTTTGCAATATAATGGTGAATTCAGGCAAGAAACATTAATAGATGTTAAAACTATTGGACCAAAACATGAAGAGGAACAGGATATTTACATAGTCTCACTTCACTGACTCACATAGTATCTCTTCACAGATTACTTCTTAATTACGAAGAAAGGAAAAATGGTAGCTTTATAGTAAAGGGCAGACGTCACCTCACCCAAGTGATCTGAGTTAGCATCACTGAAAATGGCATAAATCAATATCAGTTGCCTCTTCATGTGATACATTAAAGAAATATCACTTATTTAATATTCCTGCTGAAAGAGCCTAATGAAATCAAATCATGAGGAAAAATCAGATAGAACCAAATTGAGGGTCAGTATACAAAACAACTGTCCTGTGCTCTTAAAAAAAAAAAAAATCAATGTTATAAAAGATAAGAAAAGCTATTCCAGATTAAACGAAGCAAAAAGACATGACAGCTAAATGCAATATATGATCCTGGATTGGATCCTACATCAAAGTGAAAAATTGTCATAAAAGATGTCATTGAGACAACTGGAGAAATATGAAGATGCTCTGTAGATTAGACAACAGTGTTCTATCAATGTTAAGTTTTTAGAAAAGAGAGAGATACACACACATAAATGCACACAAATGTAGTAAAATGTTAAAACATGCTGTGTCTGGGTGAAGGATTTGGAGAGTTCTTTATTCTTGCAACTTTTCTATAAATATGATATTTCAAAATAAAAAGTTAAAAAATGTAAACAAGCAAAACTAATCTATGGTGGAAGTGTAGAGCAGTGGTAATCTTGGGGTAGGTGTATCTGAGAAAGGTCAAGAGGGATGCTTTGCTGAGGTGCTGAGGAGCCTAATTTGGGTGATTACATAGGTATTTACAAATGTAAGGTTTCAGTGAGTTGAACACTTAAGATCTGCATATTTTACTGTGTTTAAGTTATACTTCAATCAGAACAAACAGACAAGAAAAAGAGAAAAGTAAAGTAAAAAGTGGGCTTCCCAGGTGGCTCGATGGTAATGAATCCACCTGTCAATGCAGGAGACACGGGTTCACTTCCTGGGTTGAGAAGATCCCCTGGAGGAGGAAATGGCAACTCACTCCAGTATTCTTGCCTGGGAAATCCCATGGACAGAGGAGCCTGGTTGGGCTATAGTCCATGGGGTTGCAAAGCGTCGGACACGACTGACACACACACATACACACAAAGCAAAAAAGCATGGCCTTCCTTCCTGAATCATTCAGTTCAAAAGCTGAAGGAAGGAAGGTGGCTAAGCAGGGGAGTGGACGATGGAAGCCCACGTGAGGCAAGTGGCTCAGCAGGGTTGGCAGCAGCCCGGGGAGCTCAGAGCCTGGCTCGACAGCAGTGGCCTGGTGGACCGCGGGACTCCTGGCAAGGAAGATGGTAGCAGGACTGTGGGCAGTGCACTGGTTTCATACAGGGGAACTGATCAAAGAAGTAAAAGCAGTGAAAACAGATGAGAAAGTTGAGTCTCATGGAGATTAAGAATCTGGTCCTAAATCTGATACTTGTTAAATTACCTGACCTTGGGCCTAGGGATTTCACCTTTAATCCTTCATTTCTTCAGTGTATATCCTAATACCTGCATCACAGGATTGCAGAGATTCCATAGGATCAAGTATACCAAGTATACCTGATACTGAGTTGGCCAAGAAGTTTTTGCAGGTTTCTTATAAGATGTTATGGAAAAACCTAAATGAATTTTTTTTTGCCAACTCAATACTTAGACATAGTTCAATATATGTTACCTCCATCTCCTGTGATATCCCAACTCTTTTTATATTATAAAGCCTTTGGAAAATGTGTCTTTATATTAATTTTCATTGTTGTGATTTTAAATATTAGGCTTTTCTTCATAAAGGTTCCCCTGCAATAAGACTATTTCATATTTCAGCAGGTTCTACAGATGCTCTGTGTAAGCCACTGTTGTCCACACACAGGAAGTCTCAAGTGTATGCTCATCTTATAGGCAATGCAGTGAGCGCAGTTACATGCGCAGGGTTGCATGGGTGGATCAGCCTTGAGGTCAAGAGGCTGAACATAATCTCAGAATATTAAAATTGATGGGCTACATGGGATAAACTGCCACTCAAACCAATGTTTCCACAACAAGAAAACCACAGGCCCCACTACACTAAGGGAGTCAGAGAAGTGGTCTTAGTTCTGGCCTTAACTCTGGCCTGGAATTCTGCAGCAGCTTCGGCAGTGTCCCTCTCCTTCTCAGCCTCTCCCTACTCTGCCAAGATGCTCTTCTGAAAGTACACATGGGTCAGCTGTCTCCATGTCACCCAAACCCACACTCCTTGTCTGGCATTGAAAGTCCTCCACGGTCTAGACCTAGAGTGGTTCTCCGGCCTCTCTCCCAGTTGAATTATCCACAGATACTTGCATGCCAGCCTCATCAGATCCCAGACATTGTATCGCCCTATTCCTCATCACAGCCAGCTCATGCTGGCCCCTTGGTTCGGGGTAACCCTCACCATCCATTCTTGGGAAGGAGGGAGACGACAGAAGAGGAGAAGGGACAGGACTGCTAACCTCTATGGCTGCTAAATCCCATGTAGACACTTCATGGGAATTAACTCATTCTATCTTCATTTGATACATTACCTGAGGAATGGAATGGTTAAATACCTTGAATAAAAGCACATAGCTGGTAAGTAGCCAGGCCAGTTCAGAAGTAATTACTCCCTCCTCTGGGCTCTGCTATAGAAATAGCACGCATTCCACTTATTATTAAGTGGTTCCCCTGTCTCTCTTCCTGGACTTTTTAAGTTGTAACTTCCTGAAGCATAAGGGTTGTGTCTCATTAATCTGTTTCCTCAGTGCCTTGCACAGTGCCCTGAACATACTAGGTCCTAAACAGACGTTTGCCAAACTGAAGTCAC
Source organism: Oreotragus oreotragus (assembly GCA_006410675.1). Classification (NCBI taxonomy): domain Eukaryota; kingdom Metazoa; phylum Chordata; class Mammalia; order Artiodactyla; family Bovidae; genus Oreotragus; species Oreotragus oreotragus. The sequence continues at coordinate 307,329 of SJYX01009922.1, forward strand.
TTATCTGTGTACCTCCCCCAGCTTTTGGCTCAGAATCTGACATTCAGGGTAGATATTAGGAAATGCTAGATGAATGACACTGGATTTATCTGAATTTCCTCAGCTCTTACCATGGTCTCATAAATGCTTTGAACTCTGTAAGTAATGGTTGAATTCAGAGACTAGATGATCCTTCAGATGTTCAGATTTTAAGTCACTGGATAAACAGAATGGCCTCTCAGGGCAATGACAGCTAGATCCCACAAGGTCTGAGGAAAAGCCCCTCGATGGGAACAGTTTTAGAAAGTGAACCCCTAGTGTGTGGATGGAGACAGCACAACCCTGCCCTCTCAGTTCTGTTCACAAAAACAAGCCTGCAGGCTGACTCTGAGCCATCTGTGCACAAGACCCAAGAATCTTTTTTTGCCTTTGCTGCAACTATACAGCAGAGCTTGGCTGGGCTATTGCCAGGCATGGGGCAGGACCACCTGAATACGGCTCTTGACCCCTCTGGTGCCCTGGAGCTCCTCACACTAAAGATCAATTTGCTTCTCTGATTAGAACAAAGCAAAGTCTAGAGGTTCAGATCCCAAAACTTTATTCTTTCTGGGATTACAAAGCCAAGAATGCAGATAAGATGTGACAGAGATGTCAAAACTTATCATAACAAGCGAGTGCGGTGTAACTCTGAACACAGCGCCAAGAGTGAAGTTGCGTCAGCAGCAGCTGACTGTGCCATGTGACCCAGCTCGACACGTGTCCTTATGAGGTGGCAATCCCACTGGTCAACAGTCTAATGAGAGCTGCCATCCTGACCCCAGGGGCGGCCTGCTAGAATCCCACTGCCTTCAGGCCAGTTCCCAGCTGAGTGATCATCAGAGATGCTCTCGATCTACTGATGTGACTCTGCAACTTTCCTGGTTCCAAACAAAGTTGTAGACTACCAGGTATTATTCTGGGCTCCCTATCTAATCATGTCTGACTCTTCACGACCCCGTGGACTGTAGCCCACCAGGCTCCTCCGTCCATGGGATTCTCCAGTCAAGAATACTGGAGTGGGTTGCCATTTCCTTCTCCAATTTTAAAATAAAATTTATTAATTTTTTTCAGATTATAAAAGTAACACATAGTTATTACAAAAAAATATAATAAGGAAAATAAAGAATACCTATAATCCCACCACTCATTATTAACACATAGCAGATTTCCTTTCAGTCTTTCTTTTCCCTAACAATATCTGTCTGTGTGTGAATAAAATAGACATAATTTCAGAAACACAGTTAGGGTCATGCTATATATTCTGTCTTATATTAAGACTTTTGCAATAAACAATGTTATATTTCTCATGTCATTACTTTCATTAAAAATGTGATTTTTATGGCTTTATAGCATCAAATGAATGTACCCTAATTTCATTATTTCCTCATTCTTAGTTACCTAGATTGCTTTCAATATTTCACAATTATAAATTGTGTTATGACAAATATTCTTGAACAAAAATCTTTGTCTAGATCTGATTATTTCCTTGGGACAAATTTTATAAAAAAGAGAATTATTGGATATAGAAGTTTGAATTTTTTTAAAGACACTTGTGTAATACAGGCAGCATGTTTTATTAATGTCATTGCCAAAATCCAGAAAGAAAAAAGAACAAAATGGGAAAAGAGTAACAATGTAGAAAGAATAACAGTGGCTAACATTTATTAGTTATATGCAATGTGACATGAGAAAGTGATTAAGAGCTTTGCATACATTAGCTCATTTAATCTCTGAATTTATCTTGTAAAGTATGCATAGATAAAGAAACCAAAGTTCAGAGAAGTTAATTTGTCCAATATCTCAGTAAGTGGTATGCTGCTGCTGCTGCTAAGTTGCTTCAGTCATGTTTGACTCTATGTGACCCCATAAACAGCAGCCCACGAGGCTCCCCCGTCCCTGAGATTCTCCAGGCAAGAATACTGGAGTGGGTTGCCATTTCCTCCTCCAATACATGAAAGTAAAAAGTGAAAGTGAAGTCGCTCAGTCGTGTCCGACTCTTCGGGACTCCACTGACTGCAGCCTACCAGGCTCCTCCGTCCATGGGATTTTCCAGGCAAGAGTACTGGAGTGGGGTGTCATTGCCTTCTCCAGTAAGTGGTATAGCTGAATTTAAATCCAATTATGTGTGATTCCTGGCTTCCCTGGTAGCTCAGCTGGTAAAGAATCTGCCTGCAATGCAGGAGACCCAGGTTTGATTCCTGGGTCAGGAAGTTCCCCTGGAGGAGGGCATGGCAACCCACTCCAGTAATCTTGCCTGGAGAATCCCATGGACAGAGGAGCCTGGCAGGCTACAGTCTATGGGGTTGCAAAGAGTCAGACACGACCGAGCGACTAAGCACAGCAAAGCATGTGTGACTCAAGTGTACACTGACTGCTATGCTGCAACATGTCCTGTAAAAAATAAAGGTAACACTGTGAGGGTTTTCAGTCTATAGAAGAGAAAACTTGAATGTTGCAAGGGCCATGGGGCAGGGAGAACGGGAATCAGACTGCAGAATGAGATGGCAGAATGAGGATCAATGGATAGAAATGGTTAAAATGTCAAAGTACACCTTAATATCCAAAAGGCAGTTCTAAAAATGAAATCTATGAGAAATGGAAGGGCTGTCTCCAGCTGGCCTAATCGAATCACACCCTTTAGAAGCAGAGCGTTTTCTGTGGCTGACGACAGGAGGAGAAGTCAGAAAGATTCGAAGCACCAGAAGGACCTGCAGCACCGTTGCTGGCTTTAAAGGTGGAGAGACAAGGCCTGGAGAGCACCATCTAATCCCAGACCAACAACCAGCAAGGAGATGGGACCTCAGCCCTGTTGCCACAAGGAACTGAAATCTACCAACAAGCTGAATGAGCTTAGAAGCAGACTCTTCCCTAGAATCTGGAGATAGGCTTCTCTTCCCTAAGAATTTGGAGATAGGCTTCTCTTGTCAAGTTCCTCTTACAATATGCCCCATGTATCGAGGAGGGCTGAGTATTCACAACAATTTAACACAATTTAAAAATGTATTTTAAATGAGTAGAAGGCAGCAGTGGTGACTGAGGAACTCAAGACTCTGGTCCTGCCTTCAAACAAAACAGAGGTCAAATATGGTTGAATGAATTACTTGTTCTAGCAACTGTCATGTGAAGTTGTCACCACAAAATGCCCCCCAACCCCTCGCCACCCCCCCGCCCTGCGCCTCACACAGCAAGAAAGCTGCACGGCAGCGGGGAGGAGCGTGTGCTCTGCCATCACAGACTGTCAGGAAGCTACTGCAAGAGACGAACTGAAGGAGGTCTCACTTCTGGTTCTAGCATCTGGTAGTCCTGTGAACTTGGCCAAGTTACTAAGACTTTCTAAGCCTATTTTCTCATCTGCATAGCTGGAATTACAGCAATAATCTCACAGGACTATCACCAGGATTGAATTCGGTTACCTGTATTTAATATTTTGGACAAAGTAGATACTTACGTTAGTTCCCTTTCCACTTTGGTCACTGGAAATCTGATGGTCCAGAGAAACAAGAGGGGAAATGGAAAGTTGTTGAAAGGTCAGGAAGTGTTTTTTTCCCCATATCCCTTTTATCTTTCACTAAATATTTAGAAGAGAAAAACAACTCTTTCTAGTTTTTTTAATTTGATTCTCTCCAAATATGTCAGTCATGATAATTTTATGAGCAAACAAAAACATCTTTATATTCATCAACAATGACTTTAGACCTCTAAATGGCACTTTAAAAACACTGTATATACACAAAAATAAACTCGAAATGTATTAAAGACCTAAATATAAGACCAGAAACTATAAAATTCTTAGAGGAAAACAGGCAGAACACTGTCTGACATAAATCATAAGATCCTCTATGACCCACCTCCCAGAGTAATGGAAATAAAAACAAAAATAAACAAAGGGGACCTAATTAAACTTAAAAGCTTTTGCACAATGAAGAAAGCTTAAGCAAGGTGAAAAGGCAGGCTTCAGAAAGGGAGAAAATAATAGCAAAGAAAACAACTGACAAAGAATTAATCTCCCAAGTATACAAGCAGCTCATGCAGCTCAATACCAGAAAAACGAACAACCCAATCAAAAAATGGGCCAAAGAACTAAACAGACATTTCTCCAAAGAAGACACACAGATGGCTAATAAACACATGATAAGATGCTCAACGTCACTCATTATTAGAGAAATGCAAATCAAAACCACAATGAGGTATCATCTCACACTGGTCAGAATGGCTGCCATCAAAAAGTCCACAAACAATAAATGCTGGAGAGGGTGTGAAGAAAAGGGAACCCTCTTACACTCTTGGTGGGAATGCAAACTGGTACAGCCTCTATGGAGAACAGTGCAGAGATTCCTCAAAAAAAACGGAAATAAAACTGCCATATGACCCAGCAATCCCACTGCTGGGCATAAAAACCGAAGAAGCCAGAACTGAAAGAGACTCATGTACCACAATGTTCATCACAGCACTGTTTACAGTAGCCAGGACATGGAAGCAACCTAGATGTCCATTGGCAACAAGGGATAAGGAAGTTGAGGTACATATACACAATGGAGTATTACTCAGCTATAAAAAAGAATGGATTTGAGTCCGTTCTAATGAGATGGATGAAACTGGAGCCTATTATACAGACTGAAGTAAATTAGAAAGAGAAACACCAGTACAGTATATTAACACATACCTATAGAATTTATAAAGATGGTAACGATGATCCTATGAGCAAGACAGCAAAAGAGACACAGATGTAAAGAACAGACTTTTGGACACCATGGGAGAAGGTGAGGGTGGGATGATTTGAGAGAATAGCATTGAAACATCTATATTCCCATACGTAAAACAGAAGACCAGTGCAAGTTCGATATATGAAGCAGGGCACTCAAAGCCAGTGCTCTGGGACAGCAGAGAAGGACGGGGTGAGGAGGGAGGTAGGAGAGGAGTTCAGGTTGGGGGTACACATGAGCACCCGTGGGTCATCTGTGTCAATGTATAGCAGAAACCACCACAATATTGTAAAGAAATTATCTTCCAATTAAGATAAATAAATTAATTTTAAAAGCATTGTATATATTTCTACATTACTCAAATGTTGATTTTATCCTTAAAAATGGCTTTTTTTCTATTTACAGTTTCAAATTTTCTATCAGTAGTAACACAGTCCAGCTTTATTGAGCGCTATGTGCCAAGTACAATGCTAAGAGTCTTTTTTTTTTAATATACACAAAACATCAATCTCAGCATCAATGTCACCTGAAATATGCTTTTTACTTTAACCATTCTACAGTCTATCTACTTAAAGCAACTAAAAATCATTCGAACTCTCTCATTTGATTTTTTGGGCTCCCAAATCACTGCAGATGGTGACTGCAGCCATGAAATTAAAAGACGCTTACTACTTGGAAGGAAAGTTATGACCAACCTAGATAGCATATTCAAAAGCAGAGACATTACTTTGTCAACAAACGTCCGTCTAGTCAAGGCTATGGTTTTTCCAGTGGTCATGTATGGATGTGAGAGTTGGACTGTGAAGAAAGCTGAGCACGGAAGAATTGATGCTTTTCAACTGTGGTGTTGGAGAAGACTCTTGAGAGTCNGATAGTATATTCAAAAGCAGAGACATTACTTTGCCGACTAAGGTCCGTCTAGTCAAGGCTATGGTTTTTCCTGTGGTCATGTATGGATGTGAGAGTTGGACTGTGAAGAAAGCTGAGCACGGAAGAATTGATGCTTTTGAACTGTGGTGTTGGAGAAGACTCTTGAGAGTCCCTTGGACTGCAAGGAGATCCAACCAGTCCATCCTAAAGGAGATCAGTCCTGGGTGTTCACTGGAAGGACCGATGCTAAAGTTGAAACTCCAATACTTTGGCCACCTGATGTGGAGAACTGACTCATCTGAAAAGACCCTGATACTGAGAAAGATTGAAGGTGGGAGGAGAAGGGGACAACAGAGGATGAGATGGTTGGACAGCGTCACCAACTTGATGGACATGAGTTTGGTAAACTCCGGGACTTGCTGATGGACAGGGAGGCCTGGCGTGCTGCAGTCCCTGGGATCACAAAGGGTCAGACTCGAATAAGCAACTGAACTGAACTGAACTGAATGTGATTAAGGGCTTTCCTGGTGGCTCAGGTGATACAGAATCTGCCTCACACTTCACTCTTTTTCAGACGTTTCGTTTAGCATTTCCTGATACAGCGTGTGGAGGTCTGATTCTAAGCTGTTTACTTTGTGATTCTAATGGCTTTCAAACTTGTAAAAAAAAGTACTCCTCTAAGAAGCTCAAATCTGAATAGCAATGAATAATTGACTTACTAAATCATGTTACTCATTTTTCGATCTTATCCACCAATTATGCAAACATTTGGTTGAAATTCAGCTAGTAAATTTCCATCTTCCCTGATGTCAATTAGTTGTTCTTGCAAATTAATCATAAGTCACTACATATTAACATTTTTAGCATATGGAATTACAACCCATCGTTTTGGGGACGATTGTTAAATAAGATAGAAAATAAAGTATGCAGAGAGGAGCGTCTTAATAGACGACACACATCTTTTGGGGCAATAATAGAGACTTAAGCCCATCTGTTCTCAAAAGCTTCTCTCAGAAAGCTGTACTTTTCTTGGTCATTTTTAAAAAATCACCTTCATCTTTAAGCTACAAATGAACAGTGTTGCTTATTATTTTAAAGCTATCTGTTAAGACGTATCCTTTGACAGCCATCTGTTTTCCCAAGGCCAGGTCACGTTTGGACAGCTCTGGTGTTGTGTAAAAGAAAACTCTGTAACTCATCTTTAAATTCAACGCTTTCGATTAACTTGCTACAAGTAAACTAGAATTCTGGTACCGGCACCTGGCAGATTTCTGTCTGCGAGTCTGACTTGTAACTCACTTACCCAGATCCCGTTAGTGACTGTCTCCTGAGCCTCTCCATTTCTACTTCAGACAGTAAGACTGCCTACAGTTTTTCCATTAAATTTTTGACTTCAAGAAAACGACCATTCACTATTAAGGAAATGCATCCTATGGCACATCTTTTTTCGGATACACAGGGGGAAATAGACCTTTTTCCAACTTAATTTTTGAAGCAAATACAGCCAACATTCTAAGTACTGAATACACAGACACCCTGATTAGGAAGAAGGCATTACTTCAGACAGTAAGACTGCCTACAGTTTTTCCATTAAATTTTTGACTTCAAGAAAACGACCATTCACTATTAAGGAAATGCATCCTATGGCACATCTTTTTTCGGATACACAGGGGGAAATAGATTTTTTTCCAACTTAATTTTTGAAGCAAATACAGCCAACATTCTAAGTACTGAATACACAGACACCCTGATTAGGAAGAAGGCATTTGCAGAGTCTCACAGATACCTGTTAATTTCGAGAGGCAGACAGCACTCTTCAGGGGAGACAGATCTTAGTGAGCAGGTGGAGGTCAGCATCTCCAGCAGTGAGATGCATGCACCCCATGGACCCTGGACGAGGAGGGTAGGGACATGGCAGCCCCCCAGAGCCGCTCCTGCCAAAGACTCAGAACTCGATCCATGCCTGGGAAAGCGTCAGACAAACCGAAGGGCGAGACGTCCCCAAAAATGCCTGCCCAGGACTTTTCGGAGGGCGTGGTCACGAAAGGCTGGGGAACAGCCCCAGATGGGTGTCAGGGGGTGACCCCACACTCTCGCAAAGCGGGGTCTTGCTGGGATCTGCCGGCGGGAACAGAGGAGGTCTCGGTCGGCCGACTGGTGGCTCTGTGTAAGGCTGGGGTGGCTGTCCGCTGCGGCCGACACGTCGTAACTAGCTGGGAGCTAGGTGGAGGGTAAGGGGAGCTCTCTGGGCTAGTTTCACAATCTTTCTGCGACTCTGAAATCATTTTTAAATAGGAAGCTAAAAAAAGAGCCTCTGTGTGCTTGCCTGCCTGCATGCAGAACCCCCCGCCCCCTCCCCCCCTTCCCCATGCGTGCTGCTCTAACCTGCTTCTTTCAGCCANCCGACACGTCGTAACTAGCTGGGAGCTAGGTGGAGGGTAAGGGGAGCTCTCTGGGCTAGTTTCACAATCTTTCTGCGACTCTGAAATCATTTTTAAATACGAAGCTAAAAAAGGAGCCTCTGCCTGCCTGCATGCAGAGCCCCCCGCCCCCTCCCCCCCTTCCCATGCGTGCTGCTCTAACCTGCTTCTTTCAGCCGCAGACGCTTCCCACGCGATCCCACGCTGCCCGGAACAAAGGCGAGCATTTCAGCGCGACGCCCGTTACTCTGTATGTTGGCTCTTTGAACCACAGCTGGAAGCGCTTCCTCCATGGGGTTGGACTAAAATTGCTGCTAAATCTGAAAGCTCAAAAGAGGCTTCTGGAACCTTATCAAGTATTTAGTGGAATTTTATAACGTACTATGTTTAGCATCTTTTAAATGGTGGGGGAAGAAATGTCATTTGTTTCCTGCGTTTGATTCGTCTGTTTTCACGTGTTTGATCCCTGTTTCTCGTCATGGTGATTTTAACTATTATGGGCTGATATTGCAAGACACAGCCTACACTTGGGCGAGGCTTACCTTGGAGGGGAACCCTCCCCCTCCCCTTGGAGGGGAAGGTGAGTCCGTCACTCAGACCCTCCCGGTCGCTGTGGGTCCTGGGACCTCGCTGGGCCGGAGCAAGTGTCCAGCTGGGCCTCGGAGGCACCCACCCGCCAAGCTGGGGCAGCAGCTCGGCCATCGTGGCCGTCAGCTTGAGACTCCTCGTGCTGCACTAAGCCGCTCGGTCGTGTCCGGCTCTTTGGGCCCACGGACTGCAGCACGCCAGCTTCCCTGTCCTCCACTGTCTCCCGAGTTTGCTCAGACTCATGACCATTGAGTTGGTGACGCCATCCAACCATCCCACTCCGTCCTGCCCTCAATCTTTCCCAGCGTCAGAGTGTTTTCCAATGAGTTGGCTCTTCACATCAGGTAGACAGAATATTGGAGATTGCCATGATGTTTTCCTTAAAATCAGATAATTTGCAAATCCATGCAGGGTATTTATGATTCTGAATGAGCCTCCAGGGAGCCACTGTCACCTTCTGAGCGAGGCCTCCCGGCCAGGCCCCCCGCAGCACACCTCCCCCAGAAGCCAACTCAGTGAGGGCCACAGGGCCACCCTGAATATTTCAGTTAGAGGAAAATAAACATTGGCGGAAATCTGGAATTTTTTTCGCCTCATTGCCCAAAGCTGTGCTGTGCGATAAAGTAGCTATTCAAGTAAAACTGCAAATTAATGGAAGGTAAGGTGGCTCAGGGGTAAAGAATGCTGGTTATGTGGGTTTGAGCCGTGGGTCGGGAAGATTCCCTGGAGAGGGAAACGGCAACCTACTCGAGCATTCTCGCCTGGGGAACCCCACGGACAGAGGAGCCTGCAGGGCACAGTCCATGGGGTCGCAGCGAGCTGGACACGACTGAGCGTCTACACCACAGCAATAAATAAACCGTGGTCAGGCATTTCCAAGGTGCTCCGCACACGAGGGCCCCGCTGCGGTGCGGAGGGAGGACACGGCCAGCCTCCTGAGTGTGGTGCCCCGCGGGCTCCGACTTCAGAGGAGCGCCAGTGACCCCCTGGGCCTGAGCCCTGCGGGGGACTGACGGGTGGTGGGCACAGGCTGGAGCCAGCCCGGGCTGGGGGTCCTCCCTGCCCCCTTTCCCTCGCAGTTCTGTCCCCGCAGCTGCCAGGCCCTGTGCCCCCGCTGCAGTGTGGGAGCCTGAGCCCCTTCCCGACTCCGCTGGGCATCAGCGTGCACTTAGCAAGGCCTGAAAAGACCCACGGCATCCTTGGGTCTCACTCCCCTAAGCAGCGCGGGCTGCCACATCGGAGCGAGTGTATTGGTCCTGTGGTTTATTATGGGGCAGGCTGCTTGTTAAGGGCTCAGAGGAGTCCAGCTCTGGCTGAAAACTCTGCAGAAGGTGTCACTGCATCCATGTGCTGGCTGGCGACAGTGTCAGCTGGCACGGCTGCAAGTGGGGGCCTGGAGGGAGAGGCGGGCAGGGACAGGGAGCCGAGGGTGGTGGGCGGGGGGAGGCCGGAGGCAGTGCCACTGGCGGCTTGGCCAGGAGCTGGCCCCCTAGGCAGGTTCTCAGGGGCCTGAAAGGAGTGAGCTGTCACACGAAGGCCTGAATTCGCATCATAAATTACCGTCTGCCTGGGCAAGGAGGCACACGCCACTTTCCAAAACTGGAAAAGCTCCATCAGTGGGGGCCGAGCCATCAGCCAGCTGCCCAATCCCCACAGCCAGCGGGGAGAGAAAGTCCTTCCCTGGAGGAGCGACCCGCTCCGAGGGTCCAGAAGACGGGACTTGGGGCGCCCGGCCTCTGCTGGTCCAGCCTCAACGGGAGGGCGAGGAAACCCGTGACAAGGTGGTCGTGGATCAGGAGGAGACCAGTCTCCCCGCCGCTCGTCACCAGGGATGGTGAAGCCGGAATTCCGCTCATTTTCGCTCGCCTCCAAAGGGAGAAAGGATGGCTTGCTGCTGGTGGGAACCGGAGGGCGCACAGCTCGTCTGCAACAGGAAACAGCATCTGCTTTCACTCAGGGACCAAGTCATATTTTTCAGAGTCTGGCTGAGCAACTGGGTTTTCTTTTACTGGCAACGCCAGGGATGGTGAAGCCGGAATTCCGCTCATTTTCGCTCGCCTCCAAAGGGAGAAAGGATGGCTTGCTGCTGGTGGGAACCGGAGGGCGCACAGCTCGTCTGCAACAGGAAACAGCATCTGCTTTCACTCAGGGACCAAGTCATATTTTTCAGAGTCTGGCTGAGCAACTGGGTTTTCTTTTACTGGCAACGCCAGCTCGGTGCGTTATGAATCTGAAGCTAACACCTTTCCCTTAACTTGTTCCTTCTGCTGACACGTGGGAAAACAGAAAGGCTTCTATCTCCCGCTCCGCGCGGTCCTCTGACTGCCCTCAGCACACGCTGGGGCTCCCGCCGGCTCAGAGGAGGCACCTTCAGGCAGGCCTGCCCCCTCTCCCGGACAGAGCCCCAGGCCGCCTCCGCCGGCCCTGTGGTCAAAATCCCAGTGGCCAGGCTGCGAGGTCTTTCTTCAGTCCAACAAGGGAAGAGATGGGAACTAAGTTACTTTTTCAGAAAGAAATTATTTTTAATTGAAGGATAATTGCTTTACAACATTGCTTTGGATTCTGCCACACATCAACAAGAACCAGCCATAGGTATATACAGAATCTAGAACGAGGGTACTAAGCTACTTTTTATACAGGGGTCTACACACACACAGTATAACCTGTGGAGTACGTTCCCCCTACGGGTACACTTGATGACTTTTTCCTGTGCATATGCAGCAGGTCAAGCCCTCAAACATTCTCAGCACCAGAAATTTTCCCTCACACAGCCTCCTGGTTCTGTTACAAAGAGAGTTGCTGGGTCCCATCCCACCCCCGGAGGCAGCCCGATTCTGATTTCCGCAGACACGGACTCTTCCCCTGACCAGGGCCCTCACTGCTGGCAGCTCAGCCCTCAGGACAAGCTCATATCAACCTAGACCGTGGAGCAGCGATGACAGTTTGCTAACCTGTGGCCAGAAATGCCGTTTTCCGAGGGACTCATTCCTGCAGCCCAAGTCACACTCTTGCCAGTCACCTTCCTGAGATGCTGGTCCCCGGGACGAGAGCTGGGTGAGCCCTGCTCACCTTTCTTGCTGTGAACGTCCAGGCCCAGGACTCTTTAGAAACGCAATAAACCCGACACCAGCATGAAAAGGAGGGGCAACACCCAGTGCGGAGGAGGACGCGGAGCGGCTGGAACTCCACGGGGAAATGACCTTGAGAGAGCACTGCAGACTCCACGGAGCTAAGCAAGCGCCTCCCCCAGTCCAGCAAACCTGTTTCTATCACACCCAACAGACAGACGTCTGCCCGCCAAGGTCAAGTGCTAAAACAGTCACAGTAGGTTTACTTGTAAGAGCTCACCCTGGAAGTTACCCGGAGGCCCACCTGTGGGAGGAAGGACGCGTGTAACAAAGTGCCTCCCACCGGTGGGGTGGGCGCGGACAGGGATGCCTCTGGGAAGTGGCCGAGCCCCGGTGGATTACGAGCAGCAGGAGCTTGGGCCAGCTTAACTCAGAGTGAGCCTTATCAGGGGTCCCCCGGGGGCCTCGTGGCTAGGATTCTGGGCTTTCACTGACATGGCCCAAGTTCGATCCCTGGTCGGAGAACCGAGATTCCACAAGGCACACAGCCAGAAAAAAAAAAAAGCTCAGAATATTTCTTTTCATGCTTACTGGCCTTCATCCGAAAGGAAGGCCTAGAAAATGAACTCGCATTCTGTACGATCAGACAAAGGAAGATGAGGATAATTTTGCCCGACCTCTGCAGCCACTGAGGTGCTTTTCACAGGCGCACAGACTCTTTGCGGTCAACAGAATCACGGACGAGGGGAGCCCTCTTGGGGCTGATTGCCCAAACCGATGACTGCGAATTTGAATCAGAGCTTGTACCAGTGGGGACCAAGCTGTGTGTCCGGGAACCCTGAGGGGGCACCACAACGCGCAGTGTGCGCCGAGACGCTTGGTATTGTCACGCGAGTGTATGTTCCTCGGTTCTTTGTCCCGTCACAACAAAGATTTGGAGTGACGGACATTAAAGCCCCCTCGGTGAGTCACAGCTCTCAGGTCTTGGATAGACCGTGCTATAGGTCTCAGGTCTCGAATGGACCATGTTATTATAGCTCTTAGACAAATCAGTGTTACAGCTCAGTATTACAGCTCTGCAGGAAAATCCATCTTCGAGGCGTTGTTATGCCCAAGTCGTGAAATCTCCCGATGACCATCAGGGAGCCGATATCCAATGCAAAAGCAAGAGAGTTTTTATTACCAAGCTTGAGCTGGGGCTCCCACCGACACCGATGCAGCGGCTACAGGGAGGAGCCCCGGGTTTTGGGTTACATTGCTTATACAGGGAGTGTTCATGAAAAAAAGAATTTCTAGGTAGGGGGACGTCTGATTGGTCACTTTCTTTCGAAGGGTTGTGTGTTGGTTTCTGATTGGTCCCTATTACCTAGGTAAACCACAAGTTCCTGAACGTTAGGTCAGGAGATTCTGGTCTGGGGTCCGATTGGCTCATGGGTGGTGGGATGAGGTCAGGGGATTTCCAAAGGCTCTTTTCCCAGAACCTTACAAAATGGAGTTTTTCTGTTAGCAGAATGGAGTAGCTTAGGCTCTTCAGCATGAGGGCACGTTGATCTAAAGACAGGAGGAGAAGAGCGCCCCAGCGCGCGGGGGAGAGAGAGAGAGCTGGCTCCGGCTCCTCTATTTATATGTTTCTCTCTCCCTGGGCCTGTCCTATGTTTCTTGTTTTACCTGGGGTCCTCACTCCGGTCCTCGGACCTTCTTTTGTTTCATTTTTGCCGGCTTTCCCCTTCCTTGTCTTGTAGCTACCGCCACTGAGGACTCCTCTTCCCTGTTCTGCCTGCCTAGCAGTATTTCCAAGGATCACACAGTAAAGGTCCGGGGGACGCCGAGCTCGGCGGAGGCCACGACTTCCGGTTGGCTTGCAGAGCTCCAAGCCTTCGTGGAGCTGGCGCTTCCTTCAACCGCTGAGCTGAGACGCAGGAACCAGGAGGACTTCTACGCAGACGTGGCTGTGCCCCGCGGGCTGAGGTCAGAGCCGCCACGCGGACGGCAAGGGGTGCTCGCCCCAGCTGGAAACGCTGCTCGTGTGAGGATGACCGAGATGCTCGTTTTAATCTCGGGATACTGGCATTATTTTCTCAAGCAGTCATCTAGTTGTGAGGATGCAACTCGGCTCAGACCGTAAAGCGCCTGTCTACAATGTGAGAGACCTGGGTTCGATCCCTGGGTCGGGAAGATTCCCTGGAGAAGGAAATGGCAATCCAGTCAAGTACTCTTGCCTTGACAATCCCATGGAGGGAGGAGCCTGGTGCAGGCTACTGTCCACGGGGTCGCGAAGAGTCGGGCACGACTAAGTGACTTCTCTTCACTTCACATAATAAACCGTGCTGTCGGGTATGTCCCCGGCCGACGAGCGCCGTGCAGGGTCACCGCGGCCCTGCCGGGGGCCCTGAGCCGGGGTCCAGGAGCTGTGGGCGGCCCTGCCCCCAGGCTGCCCGAGGAGGCGCACACAGGCCCAGCTGCTTTCTTTGTGAGATTCTCCGCCGTCAAGCTCTAGCTCTCATCATCCCCGCAGCGAGCACACACTTCAAGGTGTCACTGAAGGAAAAGGCCCTGTTGGCAGCGATCACTCCACAGCGGCCCTCAGAATCCCATCGGGTGTCTGTCCCTCAGCTGGGAGCTGGCAGCCCCGGGCCGGTCAGTAAACTGAAACGCTCTTTTGCTGCAGAGTGAGTTTTTTTGTTTTGTTTTGTTTTGTTTTGCAAAATTAGAGCTTTCTTAGAAGCCAGAGACTGCAGAAGACAAAAGCTGAGGAGCAGGGTTATAAATGAAAAGCAAACAAAAGCAGAGAGCTTCGCCTCTCAGTGAGAGCTCAGTGGGCAAATTGTCCGGGAAAAGCCGCCTGTGTGCAAACGCGGCCTCTGATCCAGCTGCTGCGGGGAGCAGACAGCGCTTCCCGGCCACCTCTGACAGCGGTCTGCGTCTCATCGCAGCACGAGCACGTGGCCGGACCAGCCCAAGACGCGGCTCCCACGCGATCCCGCCAGGTGCTCGTGCCCAGCCCGGCGCCCCCAGGCTCCTCTCTGCACACCCGCCCCCCACGGACGCTTGACCCAGAGCCCAGACCCCTGGCCTTCTGGACGCCATCACCTCTAGTCCCTGACCCGTGACCCCTCTCCAGTCCTTGGCGCCCTGGCATCCGCGTCCACTCCAGGAACTGGGAGTCTTAATCATTTCTACCTGGTGCTGTCTCTGTAAACTCAGGGTGACAACTACACTTGAAGCAGTCATCGGCTTTCATTATTCTTAAAATAAATGTCTGATAAGGGGCTGCTGAGTCAAGTGATGAGACGAGATTTTTCGGCTTTTGAAAGCATTCCAAGGGAAAAGTTTAAACCAAGTTGCCTTTGTTTTTGGAAAGGGCCAGTTCCCCTGAGTGTTGGAGGTGTTAATTTTTACAAACGCGCTGATCCGAACTGTGGACGCCGGCTCCTGCTGTGCCCACCCAGCCCCGGGTCATCCGGTGGCCGACTGTCCTTAAGGTGAAGCAGAATTCCGGAGCATTTTCCATAACAACTCCAACCTGAATCTGACAGTTTCGCTAAGAGCACATCCTCTTCACTGCGGCAGGGCCGCCCTGGTCTGGAGGACCCCGGGGGCTCTTCACCCCGGTTCCCACGGACAGGCCACCTCACCACGTCCAGCACACAGCCCCTCAGGCGCTCTGGGAGCAGAGCTGCAGGATTCTAAAACCCATCTGCTTACCCATCAAGCAAGACGCTCGCAGCTGCGAAGGGAGGGCAGACACAAGCACCCCGAAAGGATGCTCTTTCTCCAGAGGCAGAGCCCTAAGAAGACACACGCGAGAAATGAAACTTCACTGCGGAGGAAGAGCTTAAAGAAACAATATTCGTCATAAAAGAAAAAAATCGCATTGACAATTTCAAACAGAGACAAGTCTGTCTTATTAGAGGAGAGAAAGAGATCCAAGTTAATCAAATATAAAAGGAGAAAGTGAGTTCAGTTCAGAGGAAGGAAAAGCACAATATACTATACAGAGGAACAGAAACAGACACCTTGGGGGCCTCCCAGGCAGCTCAGTGGCGAAGAGTCCTCCTGCAAGGTCGGGGATGTGGGTTCCATCCCCGGGTCGGGAAGGTCCCCTGGAAGAGGAAAAGGCAACCCACTCCAGTGTTCTTGCCTGGAGAATCCCATGGACAGAGGAGCCTGGTGGGCTGCAGTCCATAAGCACACAGCCCCTCAGGCGCTCTGGGAGCAGAGCTGCAGGATTCTAAAACCCATCTGCTTACCCATCAAGCAAGACGCTCGCAGCTGCGAAGGGAGGGCAGACACAAGCACCCCGAAAGGATGCTCTTTCTCCAGAGGCAGAGCCCTAAGAAGACACACGCGAGAAATGAAACTTCACTGCGGAGGAAGAGCTTAAAGAAACAATATTCGTCATAAAAGAAAAAAATCGCATTGACAATTTCAAACAGAGACAAGTCTGTCTTATTAGAGGAGAGAAAGAGATCCAAGTTAATCAAATATAAAAGGAGAAAGTGAGTTCAGTTCAGAGGAAGGAAAAGCACAATATACTATACAGAGGAACAGAAACAGACACCTTGGGGGCCTCCCAGGCAGCTCAGTGGCGAAGAGTCCTCCTGCAAGGTCGGGGATGTGGGTTCCATCCCCGGGTCGGGAAGGTCCCCTGGAAGAGGAAAAGGCAACCCACTCCAGTGTTCTTGCCTGGAGAATCCCATGGACAGAGGAGCCTGGTGGGCTGCAGTCCATGTGGTTGTAAAGAGTCGGACACGACTTAGCGACTAAACCACCCCACCACCACCATTACAAAAGAAAGAAAGGAGACACTTCTTAATAAAGAGCTAAAAATGAAAGAATTGTATGAAATAAATGAGGAAATGCTGGAACATAAAGTGGAAAGAGTAGCCTTGCCTGTGGAATATTTTAGTGTTTGAAATCGGATAGTCCTGTAGAATTAAATGTCCTTAACAAGCGGAGGGGACACAGGCAACCTACAGAACAGAGCCAGAAGCAGGAGGGTGGCCAGGACGTAAAGCGGCGGCGTCCTCGTCTGACGCGGGAACCGAGGCCGAGTGGCTGCACACGACGGGCGGGGAGGGGCTTGTCTTTTATTTGGGGGGAGAGTGTGGGGAGAACTGGCATGAACTCTTCTCCAAAGGTTTGGTGGAACTGGGGCTGAGTCAGTCTGAAGAGTGGAGCGTTAGTAGCTCAGTCGTGTCTGACTCTTTCCTACCCTATAGACTGTAGCCGGCCAGGCTCCTCTGTCCCTGGAACTCTCCAGGCCAGAATACTGGAGTGGGCAGCCTTTCCCTTCTCCAGGGAACCTTACCAACCCAGTGATCGAACCCAGGTCTCCCCACTGCAGGCAGATTCTTGACCGTCTGAGCCAGCAGGCAAGCCCAAGAATACTGGGGTGGGTAGCCTATTCCTTCTCCAGTGGGTCTTCCCGACCCAGGAATCAAACTGGAGTCTCCTGCTCTGCAGGCAGATTCTTTACCAGCTGAGCCACCGGGGAAGCCCCTGAGTCAGTCTGGGCTCTTTTTTTTTGGCAGTTGTTTGTTGGTTGTTTTTTACGGATTCAATCCCTCCATCTGCCCCCCTGCCTCGAGTCCTCAAGCCCCCAGGCCTCAGACGGGTCCTGGTCCTGGTAGGATCCAGGCTGCAGAGAAGGAGGGGAGCAGCGGGCGTCTGCAGCTCCGTCACTCCCCATGGGGGCCTGTGCCGCCAGCACCAGGCCA
>SJYX01009922.1:339558-352744 GCA_006410675.1 Oreotragus oreotragus
TGTGTGTGTGTGTGTGTGTGTGTGTGTGTGTGTGCTGTGAATTTCCACCAGTTGTGTGGCCAGAAAAAAATCCACAAGGTGGGGGTTTAGTTTTACTTGGTTTTCAGGTTGTGAGTGAGGTGGCAGAGGGAAAAGCAAGCCTCAGTGGAGGAATTCACCTTTATCTGAGGCTTCCTGGGTGGCTCAGGAGTAAAGAACCACCTGCCAGTGCAGGAGATGCAGGAGACAGAGATTCAGTCCCTCGGTCAGGAAGATCCCCTGGAGGAGGAAAGGGCAGCTGACTCCAGAATTCTCGCCTGGAGAATTCCGTGGACAGAGGAGCCTGGCAGGCTACAGTCCTTGGGGTCGCAAAGAGTCCGACATGAGCAACTCTGAGCAACTCAACAGCAACATGGTGTAAAGAAAGTATAGGCTTCTGGTGGCCTGATGGCAAAGGATCCGCCTGCCAGTGCAGGAGAGACAGGCTGGATCCCTGGGTCAGGAAGATCCCTGGAGAAGGAAATGGCAACCCACTCCAGTATTCTTGCCTGCGAAATCCTGTGGACAGAGGAGCCTGGGGGGCTACAGTCCCTGGGGTCCCAAAGAGTCGGACACCACCGCACGCGTGCCCTAATCCATAACTGGTCTGGAAGATCACCATAAAGTAGGCATACTGTTACCATTCTTATTAAGCTCTGGCGAGACATATTGATATCATCCAAATCCAAGATGAAGCTATAACTCCTGCCACTGAGTCTGCAGTGCAACCAAACTTCTGGAAAATGTGACAACTGAACAGACCCCAGCAGAGCAAGTCCGATGGCATGAGAGCAGAATCTACAGTGAAAGGGTCACTGAGATTCCTGGGGCGCGTGTCTCGTGGGAGCAAAATACACAGTCAGGTCTGCTCGTTTATTTCCTCCTTTATTCCTGTGAGGTTACTCTGCCACCTGACTCTGATGACAATTTTATGAATATTTTCTAACATCTGACACAGGAAAGAAGCTGGTCAGTGGCATTTCTGGCCTCACCAGTGAAGTCAGAACTCTGGAGTGTGGACGTCCCTGGTGGCTCAGTGGTTAAGAATCCGCCTGCCAGTGCAGGGGACGCAGGTTTGATCCCTGGTCTGGGAAGATTCCCAGTGACTTTGGGCAGCTAAGCCGGTGAGCCGCAGGGACCGAGCCTGTGCTCTGGAGCTGTGCCGCACAGCAAGAGAGGCCCGAACACAGTTAGAGAAAGTCCCATGCACAGCAGTGGCAGCCCAGGGCAGCCACAAATCGGTCAACCAATAAAAACAAAGGCGTTCATTAAGAAAAGGAAAGGGAACCTGGGGCATGCCTGGGGTAGAGTGGGTGCTCCCCTCGTGGTCGGCGGGGTGACTGGGAATCTTTCAACGACTGAGGATGTCAGGCCAACATTCTTTTCTTCTTCAAGTTGCTCAGATGCGTCTGACTCTTTGTGACCCCATGGGCTGTAGCCCGCCAGGCAGGCTCCTCTATCCACAGACTTCTCCAGAATACTAGAGTGGGTAGCTGTACCCTTCTCGAGAGGATCCTCCCAATCCAGGGATCGAACCCAGTTCTCCCACATTGCAGGCAGGTTCTTCAGTGTCTGAGCCACCAGGGAAGCCCCTTAAGTGCAGGAAAAGCAGAAGGTCAGCCCTAGAAATATAAGTGTGGATGGAAAAACCAACTATCTCTGGGAGCCCTGAAGAGCTTCTGATCAATACAGTCAAACACTAAAAAGCTGGAGGAATTGTGCAGGGCGAGAAAGTTTTAATATATCCCAAGCCTCAGATGTGCCGATACCACCCTGAAGGCTGAAAGCAAAGAGGAGTTAAAGAGACTCTTGATGGAGAGTGAAAAAAAACTGGCTTAAGACTCAACATTCATAAAATGAAAATCATGGCATCCGGTCCCATCACTTTATGGCAAGTAGATGGGGAAACAGTGCAAACAGTGGCAGACTTTATTTCCTTGGGCTCCAAAGTTACTGAAGACGGTGATTGCAGCCATGAAATCATAAGATGCTTGCTCCTTGGAAGAAAAGCTATGACAAACCTAGACAGCGTATCAAAAAGCAGAGATTACTTTGCCAGTCAAAGTTATGGTGTCTCCAGTAGTCACGTATGGGTGGACCATAAAGAAGGCTGAGCGCCAAAGAATTGATGTTTTCAATCTGTGGTGTTGGAGAAGATTCTTGAGAGTCCCTTGGACTGCAAGGAGATCCAACCAGTCCATCCTAAAGGAAATCAGTCCTGAATATTCACTGGAAGGACGGATGCTGAAGCTGAAGCTCCAGTACTCTGGCCACCAGATGGGATGAGCTGACTCATTGAAAAAGACCCTGATGCTGGGGAAGATTGAAGGCAGGAGGAGAAGGGGACGATAGAGGATGAAATGGTTGGATGGCATCACCGACTCAGTGGGCATGAGTCTGAGCAAACTCTGGGAGATAGTGGAAGACAGGGAGGCCTGGCGTTTCTGCAGCCCGTGGAGTTGCAGAGAGGCAGACACAACCTGGCGGCTAAACATCAACAGTAATAAAAACAGTTTCTCTCAGGCCATCCGTGTCATTGCTAATGGCAGGATTTCATATTGAATACTTACTACGGGTTTCATATGTCAGTATTTGATCATATTATTGAGATCCTGTTCAAATCGTTTAAAGCAGTTACTTTACAATCGTGTGACATTTCTAATTTCTGAAGTTTTTGAGGATTTTGTCTCTTATTCTCAGTTCTGGTACCTTGTTTCCTTGTCATTTTATTGACTGATTGGCTGATTGACTTTTTACTATGAAACAGCTAATCTCTCTGGAATTTTGTTGCGTTCACTCGCTTAGTCGCGTCTGATTCTTTGTGACCCCATGGACTCTAGCCCACCAGGTTCCTGCCCGTGGGATTCTCCAGGCAAGAATACTGGAGCAGGCTGCCGTTTCCTCCTCCAGGGGACCTTCCCCACCCAGGGATCGAAGCGGCGCCTGCTTTGTCTCTCGAGGCTCTTGTATTGCAGGAGGCTCTTTGAAGCGCCAGGCATAATACGGAATCGCCCCTGAAACTGTTCCGTGACTGTCCTCACGCGTTCCGCTCTCACCTTTGTCTTGTGCAACTCACCTAGCTTTCACTTTCGTTAATATTCTTCACTCTAGAAATAAAGTTTCAAAGCTTGCAGAGTGAAATTCTCACTGCTGGCCTTTGCCTTGAATGATGAGCCGAAGTCCACCGTGCTGTGCCTTCAACCGCCATTTCAGGCAGATCTTCTGCCTCGAGAGCATGTCCCGGTCAGTCAGCTTGGGACTTTTCATATTTACGGAGCCGATCTATGACGCAACGAGCCAAAAATGTTTTGAAAACCGTGTATATTGACTGTAGAATAATGATAACCCTCACCACCAACTAATTCTCACTTACTTTAAGATATAAATGAACATTTCCATTTGCTGAGCACGTCCCAACTATCGGGGAAAGAACGAAGCCAGATCCACTCTGGTTGCCATGGTGGCAGCATAATTACCCATTTTAAGCATGGCATCTATCAGGGCAGGACGAATTTTAAAAACGGAAAGGTTTACTCTAAACATAGTACCTGATCATCCGAGCCAGACTCGCGTGGCTCCGGGTCTAGCACGCCATCTGCCCCGCTGGCCCTCGCTGACGCCGTGAGGGCCCAGCTCCCGTCACGTCTGAGCTGCAGAGAGAAAGCCGCGCGGCCTGTCCTCGGCTACTCTGGTCCCAGGATTTCTCGAGCCCTCCCTTCTCTCTTTCACCTTTGCGTAAGGCATAGTCAGTTTCTGTCACTTGCAACCAGAAGATGCTCAAATACAGTCATGGAGGAAATCAAAGTATTTCTCAAGCAATTTGTCATGCAAAATAAAATTTCAGTTCAGTTCAGTCTCTCGGTCGTGTCCGACTCTTTGCGACCCAATGAATCACAGCACGTCAGGCCTCCCTGTCCATCACCAATTCCCGGAGTTCAATTTTGGAAGGCAGCAAACCGTTTCCTAAGCATCTTTATAAATGGATAAATTGCTAACAAACCCTATGAACAATTATTGATGTTTGTTCTTATGAAACTTTATAACAGAAAATATTGAATGCCTTTGGGTAATCAAAATCTAACCAAATTCAATTTCTCAGATATCTGCCATTTAGAAACATCCTGCATTTCTAATGGCTTATACATTTGTCCAAAAGTATTTCCTTCACATAAACCAGCTGAAATTCCACTTTAGGTATGACTATTATTTAGACGTTAGAGAAGAAAAATGCCTTGATTTTTGATGTCAATTCTTAGATTCGTTATTTACTCAACATGTGTTTATTGAAGGTTGATGGCTTCCCCTGAAGAGTGACTCCCTGATGGCCCTGGGGGTGAATCCGGGCCACCCATGGACTGGCTGCCTGCAGTCACAGCACTCTGTCTGGTCTAAGCTCTGCCGCTGACTTGCTGAGTCAAGTTGTCACCTGAGCCTCCATTTCCTCTGCTACACACGGAAGGGGCTGAACTAATCTCTCTATGCTCAAATTCAACCAAGAAGTGAGTCAGCAAGAAGGTTACTGGACTCTGAGAGCTGCTGGAAACAAACCTCTATTTCTCTACTTACTTCTGTTCCGCAAAGAGAAACAGTGATTTCTAGAAAAGCAGCTGCAGGCCTGCTCCTCACACAGGAGAGAGGAGGTGGCCAGTCCGTCCTGAGGCTGCACTTGACTGCTTCTCTCCAGCTGTAAGGGATCTCAGTTTCAGTTTTCAGAATTCATCGGTCAACTGGAATAACCAACAACCGACCAGAAACGGGCCTCCGATCGTGACCTGCATGGCGCTGAGCACTTATGAGGCGCTTGCACACCTCCGTCCGGCCGGTCCTCCTGCCAGGGGAGGAGACACACTGTCACCCTCCTCGGGCTGTCCCTGAGGACACTGGGCGGAGAAGCAACGGCCCCGAGGTCAGACTGCATGAGGTGAGCTAGCGCAGGTCCAAACTGTCCGACCTCATGTCCCAGCTCAGTCCAGGGCTGCGCCCTGCCTCTGCTGAATGGCTTTTTTGTTATTCGGTCGCTCAGCCGTGTCTGACTCTTTGCAGCCCCATGGACTGCCGCACGCCAGGCCTCCCTGTCCATCACCATCTCCTGAAGCTTGCTAGACTCAAGTCCATTGAGTCGAGGATGCCATCCGACCATCCCATCCTCTGTCGCCCCTTCCCCTCCCGCCCCCCATCTTTCCCAGCGTCAGGGTCTTTTCCAGGGAGTTGGCTGTTTGCTAGGCCTCCCTGTCCATCACCATCTCCTGAAGCTTGCTAGACTCAAGTCCATTGAGTCGAGGATGCCATCCGACCATCCCATCCTCTGTCGCCCCTTCCCCTCCCGCCCCCCATCTTTCCCAGCGTCAGGGTCTTTTCCAGGGAGTTGGCTGTTCGCTTCAGGTGGCCAGAGTATTGGAGCTTCAGCATCCGTCCTTCCAGTGAATATCTGGGGTTGATTCCTTGGGACTGGCTGGTTTGAGCTCCTTGCAGCCTGAGGGACTCTCAAGAGTCTTCTCCAGCACTGTCAGTCCCTCGGCGCTCAGCCTTCCTTCTGGTCCAGCTCTGCCTCCGCTGTAGGGTGGGACAGGCGCCGGCTGTGACTGGCCGGCTGTCCACCTGGAGGCCAGGCAGTGCAGGGCCTTCCTTCAGGCCCAGGCCCGGCAGCGAGGGCCCCAGGTTGACTGCCCGCGCCCTGGGCTCCTGTTCCAGCTGGGGTCCTGGACACGTTCCTTCTGCCTGCTTCCGTCCCCTCAGTTTTGAAGGACAGAGGTGAGATCGAGGCGGCGGGGGCAGCATCAGGTCCTGACCGCAGGTCCTGCCAGGATGGGGATGGAGGGAAGAGGACTCAGGCTCTGCAGCCTGCGGAGGAGGGACGGGGGACTACGAGAATCAGGCCTCACCCGGGGCTGAGCACCGTCACCTGGAGCAGGGACCCCTTCCGGGCAGGGTCCTTGTGAAGGTTTAAACAACTTCAGGCCTGTCCGACCCTTTGAGACCCCATGGACTTTGGCCCACCCAGGCTCCTCTGTCCATGGATGCTCCAGGCAAGAACACTGGAGTGGGTTGCCACGCCCTCCTCCAGGGGAGCGTCTCTTACATCTCCTGCATTGGCAGGCAGCTCTTTACCATTAGCGCCATCCATATACCAGGCAGTAGGCTAAGCTTAACACAGACAAAAAGAAAATTATTATAAAGTAGGTTCTAATGGCAACATCTGCATTTTAACTGTAATAAGTTGGCTATTAAATAAAAGCAACTGGCCGAGGAGGCAGGGGTGGTGCCTGGAACGGGTGAGGAGGGCCCAGAAGTGCTCACATCCAGCTAGAGACAAGTCATGGGATATAAGGAAGGTCTGGTGCCTGCAGCGAACAGCGCCATACTGCATATCTGAA
The DNA here is from genome assembly GCA_006410675.1 of Oreotragus oreotragus. NCBI lineage: Eukaryota > Metazoa > Chordata > Mammalia > Artiodactyla > Bovidae > Oreotragus > Oreotragus oreotragus. The sequence goes on from SJYX01009922.1 coordinate 345,951, forward strand.
AGTTAAGAAAGTAAATCTTGAAAGTCCTTATTACAAGATTAAAAAGATTTTGTTTAACTGCATGGTGACAGATGTCAGCTAGATGCAGAGGTGATCATCTTGCAATATACAGAAATATCAAATCACTATGAGGTAGACTTGAGACATTAACACGTTATATCAATTATACCTCAGTAAAAAATTTCAGATAAAAAAAAAAAAATTAAATAAAAGCAACTGCTCTCCACCAGACTTTTCACTAGCCCCTACGGAAAGAGTCCAGGCCCATTTCCAGGGCTCCCCTAGGGTTCCCTGGACCTTTATCGTGACCTAAAGCCTAAGCCTTGACGTTCTAGGTCCTTGTTGTTCTGTCGCTAAGTCGTGTCCGACCTGCCACCCCATGAACCGCAGCACGCCAGGTTTCCCTGTCCTTCACCATCTCCCGGAGTTCAAACCTAGACAGCATATTAAAATCAGAGACATTAGTTTGCTGACAAAGGTCTGTATAGTCAAAGCTACGGTTTGTCCAGTAGTCATGTATGGATGTGAGAGTTGGACCGGAAAGAAGTACTTACCTGTGACTTTTGACCCAGTGTCCACTGGAATTAACCAAAGTGATTTAAAAGACAGCGAAAATCCACCGCCTCTGCCTCTGTGACATTCCACTTTTTAAGAAAACACAGCTAGCCATTGGTCCTTACAGGAAACTTCATTAAGGCACGAGAGAAGTCCCAGCATTACCTTACCTGGATGCCCGTCCTACTCACCTCACCTCGTTCTCAGAACCACCCCACGCAAAGCTTACGGCTGACCCCTGGATGCCCGGAGCTAGGGGCGCTGAGTCCCGTCGGCGGAAAACCCGAGTACACCTGAGTCAGGCCCCCAGCCCCGCATCCCAGGCTCAGAGGCCACAGGCTCAACAACTGCACGTCCGTCACGCGCCACTGGAGTGTTTACCTCCGAAGAGAGTCCACGTGTACGTGGGCCCACTCAGTTCAAACCAGTGTTGTTCAAGGGTGAAATGTATTTTACCAGGGAGGAACTGTAGATCGATTTAGGCAATTTACTCAAGGCCTAACCCTAAAGGAGATCAACCCTGAATAGTCACTGGAAGGACTGACGCTGAAGTTGAAGTTCCAATGCTTTGGCCAACTCACTGGAAAAGACCCTGATGCTGGGAAAGGCTGACGGCAGGAGAGGGTGACAGAGGATGAGCTGGTTGGATGGCATCACTGACTCAACGGACATGAGTTTAAGAAAACTCCAGAAGACAGTGAAGGATGGGGAAGCCTGGTGTGTGCAGTCCATGGGTTACAAAGGGTCAGGCACAATCTTAGCGACTGGGAAACAAGCCCAAAGGGGCAAAGACGGGGCTCAAACACTCCAAGGTGTGGCCCCTGGGTGTGTCTCTCCAGGACAGCCGTCTACACTGAGCCTGAATGAATAGGAAGAAATCCAGTATTAGCAAAGATATACTATTCAATATGCACTTCTGTAACTTTCATCATCAGCTACAACTAAAAGTAGAAAGCCAACGGACAGAATTGTTTTAAGTAATAATTTATATAAGCAAAGGTTTGTTCACACCGCTTTTCTTGCCACGGATTATTTGTTAACTTATTTTTATCTGGTAACCTTCCTATTTTATATTTGTCTACGTGCATGCGTGCCTGCTCAGTCGCTAGGTCGTGTCCGACTCTTTGCAGCCCATGGACTGTAGCCCGCCAGGCTCCTCTGTCCATGAGATTCCCTAGGCAAGAATACGGGAGCGGGTCGCCATTTCCTCCTTGAGATCTTCCTGACCCAGGGATCGAACCCACGTCTCCTGTGTCTCCTGCACTGGCAGGAGGATCTTTACCACTGAGCCCTGGGGAAGCCCATTTGTCTAGGTAAAGCTTATCCAACTTAAACACTTAAGATTCTTAAATGTTTAAGAGTTTTGCTGGAAAGCAAATACCTATCTGTGGACACTGACATGCAGAAAGTTCACGTTCTGATGCATTACCAGTCACAACGCCCCTTTCTTTACCAAACAGTGCTCTGTACTGGCAATTCACTGTCGAAGTTAGGGAATTACGTCTGGTACCAAAAAAGTTCTCAGTAACTGTTTACCAGATGAAGGTAACAGTCAGAAAACGGACTCATGGTTTCATGCGTAGTGAACATCTGCCACAGGCATCCCCAGACACTCCAGGGGCCCGACCTCCCCTGCGGCGACTTCAGACCTGGCTGACCCTGGAGAGAAACGACTCTTGGCCAGCTGGGGTTACAGGGAACCACGTTATCACTCAGAGCTCAAAGTCCCACTGACCCACGCAGTAGGTGGGCAGTGAAGGACGCTGATGATCACGCTGGCCGTCAGTCTAATCCGACGTCTGCACAGTCCTTCAAAGGGGCCAGAAAAGAAATGACTGCAGCTCCGTGGGTCCTGAACCGCTCGACTCTGACGCTGGACAAACGCGGCCACACACAGTGTTAGCAAATGAGCCTGGCTGTGCCCATAAACTTTATTTCTGGACACTAAAACATGAATGGCGTATAATTTTCGTATGTCATGAAATAGTATTTTTTTTTTTTTAACCCATTTAGCAATCTGAAGATCATCCTTGGCACACACGCCATACAAGAGCAGGTGGTGGGCAGCATTTGGTCTGTGGGCAGTCATTTCCCAACTCCTGGTCTTAACATACGCTCCTATTTTAACCCTTATTTTTCTCCTGGCAGTTAGGGTAACTTCTACTTGATCACGTGACAACAAGAATACAAAGTTTTCTTAAGGCTTTGTCTGTACTGCTGGTGTACACGTTTTTAAGACAAAAATGTAACACATACTTATGTCAAGGTTAAATATACTGGTAGATGAACAAACTGGCCAAGTCGCATTTATTTCCTGACGTCATGTCTGCAGCGGTCTCCTGCATGTGGTGGCATCTGGTTGCACTTCTGATCACAATACAGGAAGTGCCAGGTCCACTTGAAAACCCTCATCGGTACAACTCCTGTAAGTTAGAGACAGCTACCCGGGTATTTGTGATAGCAAAAGCGTGCTCTGAAGCTGGACCTCTCCGGTTCGGTTCAGGAACAAACGTACGCAGTCATTTAAAAATGGCCATCTGGGGAACGGGCCAGGATATAAAATGTTTGTCTGGTAAAATTAACCGTTTGGTGTTTTCCAACAACAATTTTCAAGCGCTAAAACTTGTCTATTGAATTGTTCCGTGGACACTATTACAGCGGGAACACACTGGCCGCAGGCCATGTTTTTAGCAACTTGGCTAACTTTTTTTAGAAGAATGTGTTCATGAAGTAGTCACATTTCTATTCAGACAGAACAGTGGCGAGATGGACTCTTTTCTTCCCACATCTAATGCGTGAGGCTGCTGCCAAGACGCCCCAACCCCCAACAACAAAAAAATCAGAGACTGACTTGGGTGTTTCACTCAAACCTGTATTTGCAGTTTCTCAGACGCTGATCCACAGACCACCTTCCTGTTACACGCGTGCAGCCCCGGGACAGCAGAGACGCCCGGCGCCCGCCCGAGGACGGCGCCTCCTGCGGCCCCAGGTGCGGCCCGCCCCGCCCGCCCGGCGTCGCGGTCACGGGGCGGCTGGGGCCGCCCGGGGCCCGCAGGCCGCCACTACCTGTTGTAGGCCCGCTCCCGCTTGGCCCTCTCCAGGGCCTTGTCCATGGTCTTCTCGCTCTCGCCCCGGCAGCGGGGGCAGTACCACCTGCCCTTGGGCTTGTGGCTGAGCCCCACGCAGGAGAAGTGGAACCACTCGATGGGGCACTCGTCGTTGTCACAGCCGATCATCTCCCCGTAGGAGACCTGGCTGCACAGACAGTACGTGGGCTCGTTCGGGTCGATGGGCAGGTCCGCGGGGGACGCCTCCCTCTCCGCCTTGGCCTTGGAGCGCTTCTTCTTCTTGGAGGCCTTGGCCTTCTTCTCCCTGGGCGTCCCCGAGGCGGCGTCTTCGTGCTCGTGGTTACTGGCCGCGTTCTCCCGGTTCTCGCTGTTGCGCTGCCGCCGGGACCTCTTGTTGTTCGGCTTCTCCGCCTGGGCCATCGCCTCGCTTTTGGACTTGTCCTGGCCGGCTTTGCTGTGGCCTGTGGCGTCAGCGGCCTCCTGGTGGGCCTCCAGCAGCTCCACGTGGCTGTCCACCTGCCGGGCCCGGTTCTCCACCAGCTCCACCATCTGACTCACGAGCTGGATCTTCTCGTCGCCCAGCTCCTGGCTGCGGATCAGCGCCCGCTGGATGCAGTGCAGCGCTCTCCGCTTCTGGGCGCCGTCCGCTTCCCGCTTGAACCTCTCGTAGTACTCATCCAGTTCCTTCAGGATCTCTGCCAAGGGGAAAACAAGTGTGAGACCCCCGCCGAACAGCCTCCAACCCATAAAACCGTGGTTGTCAGGGACCAAAATGATCAACGCAAGGCTTCCTAGTACGAAAAATCTGCAACACCTAGGCCTTTCTAAAAGGCTTTTGCGCCCTGTTACAAAAAGAAAAAAAAAAAAATCTCTGGAACTAAATACAAACGTTAACACCGTTCCCATTTATCAAAGTGTACCCCAAAGCTTCCCAAGGGACTCTACGTGCACTCAGAGCGTGGGTAACAAAAACTCCCTGGACAAGCGGCCAGGGGCAGAGTTCAAGTTTAGGCAAGGTATTGAGGCCCAAGCTTTTATTTTCTATAAAATTAAAGATTATGTCCTATATTTCCATTGTTTTCATCCAAGCATTTTGGGAACATTTTAAAGGCTGTTATTCTCTTTATTTTAGCGCACCGACATCTAGAAGCTACTATTAAATTAGAGAGGTTATATAAATACTACTCAGCGGCCCACGGCCTCAGTTTACTTGCCACATCATTGCATCACAGCACACACTGGAGTATCTCTGTATCGCCCTGTTACTGAAAACAAGAATGGTCTGTAAGGAGGAGCCAGACAAGGGCAGCCCTGCTTGGACACAAAGGTAACAGCTTTCACTCTTCCCTTCACTGCTTAGAACATTAACATTTGTGTCTATAAAAGACAACAGATTTTAAAGCAAACAAAACTCCCTCCTACTAAATGTTAACCTATTTGGGCAGGTTAAAAAACAGTATACCTGATTTTAAAATGTAATTTGGCAAATGGAACTAGGCAAGTTCTCAAGAAATAAAAGCTGTTAGATAAATCTGACTGAAACAAGGAAAGTAAATAGTCTTGCCAAAACTCTACTTAAATACACAGAAATTCCCAGACTTATTTTCCCTAAACAGTAATCATTAAACAGTATCACATTTTACTCCTGAAAACCCTTTGCAGTCTCTTAAGAAAAGGCAATTCAACTCTCCAGCTGGGAAGCTGGGGAGGATGTGGGTAGAGGGTGTGTAAAATGTGACATGACCACTTCCAGATGTTATCTCCAATTAGTTATAAGGCACACACCTAACACCAGGGTAAACATAGGAACTCAGGCCAACACGACTTAAGCATGTATTATTTTCCAGGCTACATTCTTCAGACTGCCTTCTACTAGAAAGGAGGAATGCCAGAGTCTCAGGGGCTCTTGGAGTAAGTAATCCTGAAAACAAGCAGCTCTGTTCAACTTACCCAAGTTCTATCTAAAAGGTGTTAAAATATGAGTTTCTGCCATTTATTTTATCACTTGGTTTAATCAGTAACCCAAGTTTCTGAAGACAATGTTAGCATTTCATTGGAAAGACACCAGTTCCATCATACCACTAATTTGAAAGTTAATAGCATACAGCTTCTTTCACATCACAACCAAGCAAGCAGCCCTGTTAAGCCTTACTGTGGGAAGAAACAAACATCCCATCAGAAAATCACCAGGAAATAATTCTGTTACCTGCACAACAGCATACATTTCTTCAGTGCCCCCAAGCAAAGCACTCTTATCAACAAAGCCACTGAAGTACAAATATCTGTAAACAAGAACCTGGGTGCTAACTAGGGAGGCATCCTGGTCTCTTTAGCTCCATTAGCTCCAATTGCTGCTAACCCTTTTTTCTAAAAAGGCTCCACACACCAGCACCCTGTGAAAGTAATGGTACCATGAAAGGAGTCTTAAAGAGCAATGGAGATTGCAGCACAGTTTAATCTGATCTGTACGATGATTAGAAATGTATTTTAATTTTACAAGGGAGGGCACCAAAGTTCTATTAGGAATCCCTCTTCCTTGGAGGTGCATCAGCATTAAAAAAAAAAAAAAAGAACATTTTAAAAATAACTGGAAAATATTTCAAACTGAAAATAACCTCAAATTTCACTGGCAAACGAATTACAACCCATCCTTATGAATTAATGTCCCATTGAAAATAAGCAAATATTGTTAATCAAAGCTTGACTTGCAACCGAGAAGTTGAGAATGAAGTCTTAATTTCTAGACTAGACTGCGCTGCAAATCTCGGCATTTATAGTAAATCCCAACCGTATGAGTTACGATCACTATATGCCGGGTGACGAGGTTCCCGCGGGGCCTCGCCGGGCTGTCGGTGGGGCTGGTCTTCTCCCGTGGAGCCGGACACGCGCAAAGCTGCTGTCACCGCGGCTCTGAAGCGGTAGTCTTCAACCTCCGCCTCCGAGCGCAGCGCACGCCACCCGCGTTCCGCGCCCGGGGCACCCACCCACCCACCCACCAGGCCCGGGTCACTCACGGCGCCGCCGCTCCCACAGGCCCCTAGGGCCCGGCGGGAGGCCCGACTGCACCCTCGCCGGGCCCGGCGGCACGGACCGCCGGTCTCTGCCGGTTCCCCGGGTGCCCCTGTTGCTTCGCGGCGGAAGTGACCCGCTCCTGTCCTTGCGGGGGCCGGG
>SJYX01009924.1:0-10683 GCA_006410675.1 Oreotragus oreotragus
GCCTTACAAATAGCTGTGAAAAGAAGAGAAGCGAAAAGCAAAGGAGAAAAGGAAAGATATAAGCATCTGAATGCAGAAGTCCAAAGAATAGCAAGGAGAGATAAGAAAGCCTTCCTCAGTGATCAGTGCAAAGAAATATAGGAAAACAATAGAACAGAAAATGCTAGAGAGCTCTTCAAGAAAATTAGAGATATCAAGGGAACATTTCATTCAAAGATGGGTTCAATAAAGGACATAAATGGTATGGATGAACCCAACAGAAGCAGAAAATATTAAGAAGAGGTGGCAAGAATACACAGAAGAACTGTACAAAAAAGATCTTCACAAACCAGATAATCACGATGGTGTGATCACTTACCTAGAGCCAGACAGCCTGGAATGTGAAGTCAAGTGGGCCTTAGGAAGCATCACTATGAACAAAGCTAGTGGAAGTGATGGAATTCCAGTCGAGCCATTTCAAATTCTCAAAGATGATGCTGTGAAAGCACTGCACTCAATATGCCAGCAAATTTGGAAAACTCAGCAGTGGCCACAGGACTGGAAAAGGTCAGTTATCATTCTCGTCCCAAAGAAAGGCACTGCTAAAGAATGCTTAAACTACCGCACAATTGCACTCATCTCACACGCTAGTAATGTTCTAAATTCTCCAAGCCAAACTTCAAAAGTATGTGAACCATGAACTTCCAGATGTTCAAGCTGGTTTTAGAAAAGACAGAGGAGCCAGAAATCAAATTGCCAACATCTGCTGGATCATCGCAAAAGCCAGAGAGTTCCAGGAAATCATCTGTTTCTGCTTTATTGACTACAACAAAGCCTTTGTGTGGATCACCACAAATTGTAAAATTCTGAAAGAGATGGGAATAGCAGACCACCTGACCTGCCTCTTGAGAAATCTGTATGCAGGTCAGGAAACAACAGTTAGAACTGGACATGGAACAACAGACTGGTTCCAAATAGGAAAAGGAGTATGTCTAGCTTGTATATTGTCACCCTGCTTATTTAACTTCTATGCAGAGTACATCATGCAAAATGCTGGGCTGGATGAAACACAAACTGGAATGAAGATCGCCAGGAGAAATATCAATAACCTCAGATAAGCAGATGACACAACCTTATGGAAGAAAGTGAAGAACTAAAGAGCCTCTTGATGAAAGTGAAAGAGGAGAGTGAAAAAGTTGGCTTAAAGCTCATCATTCAGAAAACTAAGATCATGCCATCCTGTCCCATCACTTCATGGCAAACAGATGGAGAAACAATGGAAATAGTGGCTGACTTTATTTTGGGGGGCTCCAAAATCACTGCAGATGGTGATTGCAGCCATGCAATTAAAAGACCTTTACTCCTCAGAAGGAAAGCTATGACCAACCTGGATAGCATATTAAAAACCAGAGACATTACTTTGCCAACAAAGATCCATCTCGTCAAGGTTATGGTTTTTCCAGTAGTCATGTATAGATTTGAGAATTGGACTATAAAGAAAGCTGAGTGCTGAAGAATTGATGCTTTTGAGCTGTGGTGTTGGAGAAGACTCTTGAGAGTCCCTTGGACTGCAAGGAGATCCAGCCAGTCTATCCTAAAGCAGATCAGTCTTGAGTGTTCATTGGAAGAACTGATGCTGAAGCTGATACTCCAATACTTTGGCCACCTGATGCGAATAACTAACTCATTGGAAAAGACCCTGATGCTGGGAAAGATTGAAGGCGAGAAGAGAAGTTGGATGGCATCACTGGCCCAATGGACATGAGTTTGAGTAAACTCCAGGGGTTGGTGATGGACAGGTAGGCCTGGGCTGCTGCAGTCTATGGGATCGCAAAGAGTCCGACATGGCTGAGCGACTGAACTGAACTCTGCATATAAGTTAAATAATCAGGGTGACAGTATTTATCCTTGACATAATCTTTTCCCAATTTGGAGCCAGGCTGTTCCATGTCCAGTTCTAACTGGTGCTTCTTGATCTACCTACAGATTTCTCTGGAGGCAGGTCAGATGGTCTGGTATTCCCATTTCTTTAAGAATTTTCCACAGTTTATTGTGATCCACACAGTCAGACTTAGGTGTAATCAGTAAAGCAGTAGTATATGTTTTTCTGGAACTCTCTTGCTTTTTCGATGATCCAACAGATGTTGGTAATTTGATCTCTGGTTCCTCTGCCTTTTCTAAATCCAGCTTAAACTTAACTCTGATAGTTTGTGGTTCATGTACTGTTGAAGCCTGACTTGTAGAATTTTGAGCACTACTTTAACAGGGGGAGGAAGGAGATTAATTCAGAAGACAATTTGAAAGAACAATTGTTTTGACTTTGGGACAGATTGAGTATAGCAAGTGAAGGGAATGATAAGAGATCCTGGAGTTTCTCATTGTAATTATGTGAAGTAGTTAATAAGGAGGCAGAGCCAACTCAAGGTTTGATGTCTTCAGACTTATGTGTTGACATTTACGTGTTTTAACTTTGGTCTAGAATAATAAAAAAATACTCATTTATTTTGTGTGAAGTTTTGGGGGAAATCTTTTTAAACCTTTTGTAGTTTATAAGAGTGGTATATATTTTTAAACCTTTTGTAGTTTATAAGAGTGGTATAGAGATTAATATACTTTATAAATTAAGTAATGATTTGTAAGAGTAGGAGGTTTGTAGGAAAATATTAATATAATAATTTAGTTTCATTATTAACAGGTGAATATTCAACAAAGAATGCTTCAGGACTTGGTTTAATTGTACTTCCTACAGTAATATTAATATTACTTCATTACTGTGTATTTATGATAGGTGAGTATTTGTTGTGATGTAATGATTTTGCCCTCCTTTTTCATTTAAAGAACAGCATTTTTGGTTAAAATATTCTTGTATTTTTTTTTAACTACTCAATAGAAGTTGCTTTATTAAAAGATTTCCCAGGCTATTCTTAGTGATATTTTACCCATATGGAATTATTTTAAAGTTGGCTTGGGTTTTCAAGGCATTCAGTTATTTTGTAAAAAATTATTTTTATGTATATTTGATATCAGTATATTTTTTAAGTTATGCTATATAATTTCCTAATGATTATCATCATATTTTTATTTCAGGTTTTAACTAGTTCTACAAAATAGAATTATAAATAAGAAAGAATAGCTTTTTTTTTTTAGTTATGGCAAATCTTAACATGTAGATATCCAGCTTGTAATTGGTGTCATTTTAACTTCATTTTAGGAGTAAATCACTAACATTTTTGTTAATATTAGAATCTTTTTTTTTTTTTTTAGTTACCCATGTGACTCTCAGCCGTAGAGCCTATCTCTGGCCTACAATTGAAAAAGTATTGATTTGTTATTAAATTACAGATCTAGGCATAGAATATAGGTCACTGGAAAAGAATTTACCATCTGACAAGAACTCCAGAGGTAGTCTTGGGTCATAGGCTATTATTCTTGATTGCACAAAATACAAGCAGGAGTTATTGCTTTTAAATACTCTCAACACACTTTTCCTCCGTCCAGCTATGGGGATGTCCTCCTACACCATCAGCATACTGATCCTTCAGATACTGGGCTATGTGCTCTCTGTGGTTGGATTCAGCCTCTGTGTCTCAGGTAAGAGTCTCAGCCTTCTCTAGTCTCAGCTTGTCTTAGTAGGGTTTTCTCTTGGACAGAGTTCTCTTTCTTTTTCTTCTTGCTTTTATTTTGTAGACTTCATTTTTTTTAGAGCAGTTTCCAGTTCACATGAAAACTTGAGTAAAACGTACTGGTTCTCATATACCCCCATAGCAACCTCTTCCACTGTCAACATCCCCCACCAGAGTGGTAAATGCATTATAGTCATTGAACCAACATTGGTATATTATCACCCAAATGCATAATTTACATGAGGGTTCATTCTTAGTGTTGTATATGCTATGATTTTGATACATGTATAATGATATGGATCATAGTCATAGATATGATATCATTCAGTTCAGTTTCACTGCCCTAAAAATCCTCTCTTCTGCCTGTTTATCTTCCCTCTCCCTAATTACCCAGCAGCCACCAGTGTTTTTAATGTGTCCATAGTATGTTGCCTTTTCAAATTAGCTTCTTTTACTTAGTAATACTCATTTAAGATTTCTCTCTCTTTTTGTGGCTTGATAGCTCGTTTCTTTTTAGCACTGAATAACATTCCATTGTATTGTATACTACAGTTTGTTTATGCATTCACTTATTGAAGGACATCTTTGTTGCTTCCAGTTAGGGGCAGTTAAGAATAAAGTTGCTCTAAACATCCATGTGCAGGTCTTTGTGTGGACATAAGTTTCAACTCCAGTGGAGTGCAGTTGTTGTGTTGTATGTTAAGAACATATTTAGTTTTTCAGCAAACTGCCACACTGTCTTCCAAGGTGGCTATACCATTTTGCATTACCACCAGCAATGGGTGAAAGTTCCTGTTGCTCCACGTGCTTTAGTGTCATGTGCTGCCAGCATTGAGGATAGTGCTTTCCACATTGCTATGAGTATACTGGCTGTATATGGCTTGTGGGTTGATTCTTTCAGCAGCCAGACTGCTCTGCCTATATCTGTGAGAGAGCTTTTAAAATAACTAGGCTCCATCCAGTGGGTTGGGGCCTCAGGCTTTACACTCTATTTCCCATTAGTCTTGATGTGATAAGGTACATATTATACAGACAAAGGATTTTTTCTTTTAACAATTTGAAGTCATTTCATTGACTGACTTAATAGTGATGAACAAATGTAGATAATTTTTGTTTCTTAATAAAAGGACAATTTCTTAAAACTCAATATTATTACTGTCATTGCTAGTGCTTTTAAAAAATCAATAATTTCCTATGAATTTCTAATACAGAACTTCATTTGTTTTTACAGAATGTATCCCAGTGCATGGTCCTCTTCTGATTTCAGGTTTGGGTATTATAGCTCTAGCAGAATTACTTGGATTAGTTTATATGAAATGTGTTGGTAAGTCAACCTTATTTTTGTTAGCCTATGCCAGGAATTTCAAATATATAATCTGGATAATGCTTTTGGTTGAGTCTTACTGTCTAGGACAAAAGAAGTGCATGAGTAATTCCAAAAATGAGAAAATACAGCAAATGCCCCTGTATTTTTTAAATAATTAATTTGAAATCGTTTGTGCTGTGCCTTGTGCTCAGTTGCTCAGTTGTGTCCAGCTCTTTGTGACCTTGTGGACTGTAGTCCTCCAGGTTCCTCTGTCCATGGGCATTCTCCAGGCAAGAATATTGATGTGGGTTGTCATTTCCTTTTCCAGGGGATCTTCCTGACCCAGGGATCGAACCTGTGTCTCCTGCATTGGCAGGCGGGTGCTTTACCACTGAGCCATTAGGGAAGTCCCTGGTTTATATTAGTCTCCCTTTAAGCTTCCCTGGTGTCTCATAAAGTGTCTGCCTACAAGGTGGAAGACCTGGGTTCGGTCCCTGAGACCTGGGTTGGACTTTTTAATCACCATTTGTCTGGTTCTTGAAGGTGACTCTGCTAATGATGTTGCTCCCTATTAATACTTGAGAACAGTATGTGACCTGCAGTATTCATGCAGCTGATGTAGTATTAGGTGTCTTTGACTGCTGGTCAGCTCTTTGTTCTTTTTTTCCCCTCATTATCTGGATTTCCCTCCCTTTTATTCCCATGCTCCCTCTTGCCTTCCCTGTCTGACGACCAGCAGGTCTGGAGTTACTGACTCAATGGGAACAGGCATCTTCTAGCTGCTGCCCCCTTGACATTGCTCTCTCCCCTTTTCCACCACTACACCCCTGAGAAGCCTGTGAAGCCATTATCATTACAAACGTATTATTCTCACATTAAATTCAAAGTGAAACTGAATTCCTAGCAAGTTCCTCAAACTGTTTTTTCTTTATGGTAGTTTTATAAGTATATGTAAGTGAAGAATTAAGTTAGGTTTTATTTACATTTTGAGACTTTCCTAAATTAACTTTTCAAATCAACTTGTCTGACACCAGAGTTCAGAGAAATGCCTTTGGTCAGTTGAAGGACAAGAAGAGAAAAGGTACAGGGAAGTAGCTCTTTAGATAATGTGGTAGACTAGAAAGTTGATGTGTTTTTCATATATAACTGAATATGTAAATATGAGTATATATAACATTTAAGGTTGCAAATTTGAGCATTTGTATTAGGAAGTAAAAATTGTAAATGCTTTCACTGTAACTTTTACTTGTTGCTGATGCTCTATTTTGGAAAAGTCTAAAGAATGTGTCTTAACTTTTAAATCCAAGCTGTTTATGTCCCTGTGAGAGATTTAACTTTCATTATTTTCATTATTTCCCAATTTAAATTTGTAGCCTTAAATATTATTTAAAGAGTAGGATTTTAAATTTCATTTTCTATGTTATTTTTTAACTGTGTTGGAGTTTGTTTACTGAAACATTTGTTTCATAAAATGAAATTAAGGGTTGAGAACAATAACAATATGAGAAAATATAGAAGATTAAAAAGAACTAACTAAACTCAGCAGTGAAGTTGGGTGTATTACCTATGTAGGGTGTTTATGTTTATTCTTCATAAGGGTCATTACTTGTTAATTTTCTTAAGCCATTACTATTTAATTCTTTATAAGGGAATATAGTAATGTTTTGATTCAAATCAGCCTCCTAACAGTCAGGAACCATATTGATCACATCTCACATATTTTAGAAAGACACAGAATAGATATGTAAAATTCAATGAAATTTTCTTACCCATTGTTGGGGAGAGGTGAATCTGGTATCAAAAGATAAAGTTGTCCCTGAAAATTCAAAACCTGGAAATGTATTTACTCCTTGTGTCAAGTGTTTTTGGTAGAGAAGAAGCTTTGCAAGTGAGCTTATATGAAATGCTTAAGACTTGTGATTTATACACACACCCACACTCATACATACATACATGGCTGTCATGCCTTAGGCCCGTAGCAACAGCAGACAAATCACAATCATTCTTTAGTCACATAGATCATATGCCTATTAGAGAGGATTAACTCAAGCTAAATTCACTTCTGCATTGTTTGGTCTTGTATTAGAGGGGTCACAGCTCACTGGTGCCCTTTGAATCAATGTTCTTTATAGAGCTCTTTGTTTCAGAATGGGCTAGCCAAATATGATGGTCCTTGGAGCTGAGAATTAGAACTCAGAAACTTCTTCACACTTTTTGAAGACTATTAAAAGAGTTGCTTGGCAGTTCTTAATACTAATTCTAACAATTTATGAGGTCAAAAATATAGCTTTAAAATCTTGCCTCTGACCCTTCACATTACATGGCTGTTAAGTTCTCTTTTCCTAGATAGAACATGGACATGGGGCATGGTTTAGTTGAAGTAAGTCGGGGAAGGCAATGGCACCCCACCCCAGTACTCTTGCCTTGAAAATCCAATGGACGGAGTAGCCTGGTGGGCTGCAGTCCATGGGGTCGCTAACAGTCGGACAGACTGAGCAACTTCACTTTCACCTTTCTCTTTCATGCATTGGAGAAGGAAATGGCAACCCACTCCAGTATTCTTGCCTGGAGAATCCCAGGGATGGGGGAGCCTAGTGGGCTGCCGTCTATGGGATCACACAGAGTCGGACACGACTGAAGTGACTTAGCAGCAAGTTGTATATACATATAACTACCATGATTGTCTCAAATAAAGTTCTATAATTCTGCTTGGTTTATTTCAGAGATTGCTAATTGTGATTACCCATANGGGGAGCCTAGTGGGCTGCCGTCTATGGGATCACACAGAGTCGGACACGACTGAAGTGACTTAGCAGCAAGTTGTATATACATATAACTACCATGATTGTCTCAAATAAAGTTCTATAATTCTGCTTGGTTTATTTCAGAGATTGCTAATTGTGATTACCCATATTCCCAACACATTTTATTCCATAGTACTTTAAAAAGACATTTCTTCTTGTTTGGTCTCAAGGACCAAACCACTTTCAAATGCCTCCAGTAAAGGAGATTTACTTTTAAACCACACATGGCACTAGTAGAGATAGGAATCTCATGAAAGCAGATACATAACTGATCCTCACAGAGAGTGGAACAACTAAGTGGTTTAGGAATTGGAAGAATCCAACACATCTCTGAAGTGCATGAGTCATGATTTGCCCTCTCAATAGCAAGAGTTAGCAGATGGCCTCCTGCGCGTGTACTTACTTTCTCTCTCTCTCTCTCTGGTTCTTTACCTGCTAGCCAAATAGCTCATCCTCTCCTTAATGTTTTGTTTTGTTTTGATCCTATTCATGTCTTCTCACTGGTCTGTATTCTTACCTTTGGCTCTAAGCTTTGAGCTTCTCCTTGCTTACTTTCTGTCTCCTTTTCACCTTTCTTTCCCTTCACCAGCTTTCTCGTCTTCTTTTTCTCCTCTCCAGGTTCCAGTGGGAAAGAAACTTTTCAGGCCAATCAGTTGCCACTTTCCCTTTTGCAACAAGTCTTACCAAGCTTCTGACTTGTCTGTAGATTGGCTTCCCTTGGCTCAGGTCTTACCCCCATTTCCCATCAGCTTTGGAAGCTTGATAGAGAAGGCATGGAGAAGTGGTAGGAAACATTGAACACAGAAGACCAGAGCAGGTCTAGGGGCCTGCCTCAGTCTGCTCATAAATAAATCCAGTGCACAGAGATCAGTGGAACTGACCAACCAGTAGCATCCTCTTCCTACAGAATGACCCGCAGGGTGTTGCCCCTTGATGCTTTTGTGTCTGTAGGACCCTGATTCTGTATTTAAGACCAGTTTTGGCTGCTCCTGGACCTTCTTACTTGGTTTTTATAAGGAGCGTTTCTCTTCTTCCCTGTGCAGCTGGAGCCATTCTTGTGTCACTTTCTTCATCCCCTTATTTCTTCATCTTCGTTAACCAATCCACTGAGAGGCAGGGAAGGGTAACTTGAAAAGCTAGGGAGGAATACAGACAGAGAAGGGCTTGACTGTAGCTAAAACTAGCTGGCCTCAAATAATTCTCTAAACTCAGAGGGATCTGATATTTTCCTTAGTTTGTTAGCTAGCTGGAGCTTTGAAAACTGGAAAGAGGGAAGAAGAAAAAAAAGAGGACGGGCTGCAGGAACAACAGCAGTGAGCTCAGGGTGGGCGATTCCACGTTCCAGCTGGGCTGAGTAGGGAGGGGTGTAAAGCCTACAGCAGGGGTGAGTAGATGACTGTTTTTCCACCACGAGGTATAACAAATGACTGATTTTGAGGGACATATGGCATGTACAAATGAGAGTGTGTATGTGTTTATTATTTGATTGGAGTGGATTATTTGCATCATTTTTTCCTGTCAGTGTATATGATTGAGTGTTCTGTACCTTTAGTCTATCAAAGCCAAACTCTTTCAGTGGAGTTTCTGACACTAAAACATTTAGTTTTAGCCCTAAATGTTTTATCTTAAAATTAAACATAATATTGCCTTCATTTCTTTCATTTATTAAATTAATTTTCTTATTTTTTAATGTGATCAGCTTCCAATCACAGGACTATACAACCTCCTAAGGTAAGTTAAAATTTCTTAAATGAATTGGGTGTGATACTTGATGGTTTAGTTTGAGGAATGGTAATTGAGATATTGAAGCCCATTGCTCACCGTTCACCAAGACATCAAATTGAGAGAACACTGAAGTTATTTCAAGGTTTCCCAGGTTTCACTGGTGGTAAAGAACCCACCTGCCAATGAACGAGACATAAGAGACATGGGTTTGATCCCTGGGTCAGGAAGATCCCCTGGAAGAGAGCATGACAAGCCACTCTAGTATTCTTGTCTGGAGAATCCCATGGACAGAGGAGCCTGGCAGGCTACAGTCCACAGGGTCGCAAATAGTCGGACACAACTGAAGCAACTTAGCACACACGTACGAAGTCACTTTATGACCTTTGCATGGATAGAGCCAATCTATTTTAAAACTTGGTCATTTACTAGCAATGGGTTAGAATGAACGATTCCTTAAGATTGTGCTGTTTTCTCATGCCCAGAACTGGAAAGTTTGTGTGTAAGAATGATGGTCATTATCTGCTGAAAGAATCTGATTCCAATATATTGCCTCACCTGTTGGACACGTTTGAAGTACATATACAGAATGATATTTCAGTCTTAAAAATGAGGAGAGAAGTTTATATTAAATTGATTTCATTAAAAACAATAATCTATAAAATAAATGGAACTATGGCCAAAAAATAGCTGTTCTGAATTGATTCATTTCCTTCTTTCCCCCATTTTATAAGCATTTTTCTTCCTCCAAATTGCACTGTAGTTTTTCTGTATCATAAGCTACCTGAGAAAATTCCAAGAAAAGAAGCAATTTAGGAGGTAAACTGAAAGGGATAAATGGTGGGGGATGAAAAAAGCCATTTTTTTCATCATGGTGACAGGGACAGGAACTACTTTATGGAAATAAGATCCGGAAAGGGCCATATTGTATTCATCTTCCTAAAAAGGATTAAGGATTAGTAATAGCTCTGTCTGGGATGCCAAAAGTGAGACTCTGCCTGTCTGTGGCAGGAAGGGGTGATTACACATGCCCGTAAAGCTGATAAGCCTCCACAGACATTCCGGAGAGGTGAGGGAAGTGGGTGCACGTTACCCAACGTGTTCATTCTAAAAAGATTGATACCATAGTTACACAGGTCCCAAACAGCTAGAAGTTTTAAAAGTGCCTCTGTTAAAGATAATTTGGCCATTAGACCCATCAATCCTAACATTTGTCTTTCCTCTTACCAAGTTCAGTTTGCATGACTTG
>SJYX01009925.1:5433-68623 GCA_006410675.1 Oreotragus oreotragus
CCAGACAGCCATTTTGCTTTTTTGCATTTCTTTTCCATGGGGATGGTCTTGATCCCTGTCTCCTGTACAATGTCACGAACCTCATTCCATAGTTCATCAGGAACTCTATCTATCAGATCTAGGCCCTTAAATCTATTTCTCACTTCCACTGTATAATCATAAGGGATTTGATTTAGGTCATACCTGAATGGTCTAGCGGTTTTCCCTACTTTCTTCAATTTAAGTCTGAATTTGGAAATAAGGAGTTCATGATCTGAACCACAGTCAGCTCCTGGTCTTGTTTTTGTTGACTGTATAGAGCTTCTCCATCTTTGGCTGCAAAGAATATAATCAATCTGATTTCGGTGTTGACCATCTGGCAATGTCCATGTGTAGAGTCTTCTCTTGTGTTGCTGGAAGAGGGTGTTTGCTATGACCAGTGCATTTTCTTGGCAAAACTCTATTAGTCTTTGCCCTGCTTCATTCTGCATTCCAAGGCCAAATTTGCCTGTTACTCCAGGTATTTCTTGACTTCCTACTTTAGCATTCCAGTCCCCTAGAATGATAAGTCCTGTTTAGTACTTATGATTTCTTTCAGCTTAACTTTTCTGTAAAACTCTCTTTTTTCCTTTGTGAGTGATAATATTGCTGGGTAGAGAATTCTTGGTTGTATATTTTTTACTTTTCATGACTGCATATTTTCTGCCACTCCCTTCTGGTCTGAAAAGTTTTTTGCTGAAAAGTCAGTTGACAATTTTATGAATGTGGCCTTGTACATACATATTTGTTTTCTCTTGTTTCTTTTAAGATCCTCTTTTTATTTTTAGCTCCCCTTGTGGCCCATATGGTAAAAAAATTTACCTGCAATGCAGGAGACCTGGGTGTTTTCCCCTACCCCTGATTTTTCCCATACATCCTGTTCCAGTTGTTGCTGAAGTTTGAAACTGTCTCAGAAACTGCCAAAGACTCTTACTGCAGGGTTAGGAAATCAGATGCAATTTGTCACAGACACCAGGATGTCCATCTGTGGTCCACACATGAGAGCTCTGGGCACCAGGACACTTTGAACAGCTCTCTCTGCCACAGACAGATAGAAGGTGTTGAGAAGTTTTCAACTTCAGCGTCACTTCCTTAGAGTGACAGTACCATGCAATGACACTGCTGCCTCCAGAAATTTCAGAAAGTCATTTTTTCCCTGCCATCTCCCCCACTCCACTGCACCCCATCACCGTCTTTATCTTTAATTTTTGTCATTTTGATTATATTTCTTGAAGTAAGTCACTTCGGGTTCATCCTGTTTGGGACTTTCTGAATTTCTTCCATCTGCATATTTGTTTCCTTCCACAGGGTAGGAAGTTTTTCATCCAATATTCTTCATATAGATTTGCTGTCCCTTTCTTTCTCTTCTCCTTCTTGGACTCCTATACTTCAAATTAGGATGCTTTATGTTGCCTCTGAGGTGTGAAACTATCCTTTTTTAAAAATTATTTTTCCTATATTCTGTTCTATTAGAATTGTCTCTACTATTCTGTCTTCCAGATTACTGATTCTGTTAACACAGATTACTTCTGTGTTATCTAATTTACTGTTGAATGTTTCAAGAGAGTTTTTAATTTCATTTTTTGTATTCCTCACTTCTTTTTTATATTTTTTTATAGTTTCTAATTATTTGTTGAAGTTCTCACTGTGTTTATCAATTCTTCTCCAGAGCTCAGAGAGTCTCTGTATAATCATTACATTAACCTCTTATTGGACTGATTGCTTAACTCCATTTGTTTTAGTTCTTTTACTGAATGTTTGATCTGTTCTTTCACTTGAAACTTTTTCCTTTGTCTTATCATTTAATCTAATTCTCTATATTTATTTCTATGATTAGATAGGTCCATTAACTCTGTCAGTCTTTGTAAAGTTGCCTTATGTAGGAGATGTCCTGTGACACCCAGCAACATGCTGTCCTTTGTCCACTAGAATTATATGCTCCAGGGCTGTACCCTATGTGGGCTACATGCACCCTTCTGTTGTGGTGGGGTTAACTACTTTAGGAGAGCTGGTAGGTGGCTTTTGTTCCCAAGACCTTGTAGTTTCTGAAGTTTTCCTTGAGTGGTTGC
Organism: Oreotragus oreotragus; assembly: GCA_006410675.1. Classification (NCBI taxonomy): domain Eukaryota; kingdom Metazoa; phylum Chordata; class Mammalia; order Artiodactyla; family Bovidae; genus Oreotragus; species Oreotragus oreotragus. The sequence goes on from SJYX01009925.1 coordinate 7,521, forward strand.
TGCAGGCATACTGGTGGGTGATGTGGAACCCTGGGAATGCTGATTGTGATACCTGTTGGTGCACAAATGCTACAAGCCTGTAAGTTTATGGGGTAGGCTCCCCACTCTACTGACCATGCGACTTGGCAGCATTTGACAACTGTGGGGCTACTGGCAGCCTGGTCATTCTTCCTAGCTATCTATCCATCCTATCCTTTCAGTCTGTCAACATTTTACTGCTGTGAGTCCAATGGTAGATGAATCAAGCACTCAATGCTAATAGAGGAAGTGTTCTAAAATGACACTTGCTAGTACAGGTGCTCCAGTTGTCTCTTGTCTCTCTGAGAGACTAAGTTTAGTAAGTAAGTCTGACCCAGATACAAACTACTGCCTATACACTGGAACTTAAAGCATGTGAAATTTTGTGTGTGCCCTTTAAGAGTGGAGTTTTTACTTTTTATGGTTTTCTATACCTCCCAAATATAAATTCCACAAGTTTTCAAGGCCAAATGTCCCGAGGGCTTGTCTTTATGTTGCAGGACCTTAAGGATGGGGATCCCCTTGTGGTGCATGGACAACTAAATCTTCAGGGAGAGTCTTGAAGGTTTGAAAGCCCTTCAGTTTGTGTGTAATTGACCTAGGGGTGCAAGTCCTAACTAGACTATATCTCCACCTCTTTTACCCATCTCTTTGTGGCTCTTTCTTTACATCTTTATTGTAGAAAATCTTTTCAGCTAGTCTTCAAGTCATTCTCACTGATAGTTGCTTTCTAACTAGTTATTATCTTGTTGTGCCCATGTGTAGAAGTGAGTCCAAGATTTACCACCTTGATCCTGATCCTGGGCTTTTTATATCTTATTAAAGGAATCTGGATAATCTGGAAAGCCATATATGGACAAGTCTTCTAAATGTGACCGTGTCATTATTTGGAGACAAACAATCCCTTTTGGACAGGGGAGAAGTGCCTCATGCTCAGCACACCTCAAATTGTATCTTGTAAACAGCCTTTCTGCTGATTGCTGACTTAAAAGATCAGCTCAGTTTTATCTCCTGCTTTTTTCAACATTTCGTTCATTTGAGCAGGTTTCTATGTTTTTTATTGATATCATTCAGTATTGCCTTCTCAACTCTTGTATTTTCTCATCTGCTTCTCTCTACAGTAACAGTACAGTATCAGTAACAGTACTGATACTCCTCCACATCTATTCAAAAAGTGTTTCCCCTGAACATTTACCATGAGTAATACTGTCCTTCTTCTATCATGGTAGTTTTGAGCTGCAGTTCTAACAATATGTAGTTATTGGGTTTTATTTTACTGATGTTGGCATCCCCAATTGAAATTCTTCTTCAATATTTTCTTTATATGTACATTCAATCAGTGATGAAAATCTATTTAGTAAATTGTATAAGTGAAACTTTCTCAATGGCAATACAAATACCTGTAAAATCTACTACTTCAATAAAACAATGATAACACTAAAACAGTCAAGTGAAATGTTTAATAACTTGGGAAATCAAGCAAAGTCTTAGAAAAATACAAGGAGCATTTATTCAAGAGAAAGCACAAAATATCAGGAAAACCAGCATGTTCTCTCTAGTCTCAAAGCAGGCTTAAGGAACAGTCTCCTAGACATGTTAATTAGTTAGCCAAACTGGAAACTGGTAAACCAGCTACCTAGCAACCACCAAAGTGGGTCAGGCCAAAATTAGACTTCATAAAAACATCCCATACCTCAACATAATAAAAGCACATATGTAAGAAAATAACAGCTAATATCATAATCATTGGTAAAAAGGTGAAAGCATTCCTTCTATGATCAAAAATATGACAAGGATGCTCACTCTACACACGTTTATTCAACACAGTTTTAGAAGCCCTAGCCACAGTAATCAGAGAAGAAAAATAAATAAAAGGAATCCAAGTTAAAAAAAAAAAGTACAATTGTCATGGTTTGCAGAGATATAATGTTATATTTATATATGTGCATATATAAAACTTTAAAGATTTTACCAGAAAACTGCTAAAGCTTATCAATGCATTTTATAAAGTAGCAGGATAAAAATATTAATGTACAGAAGTCAGTTGCACTTCCAAAACCTAACAATAAACTATCGCAAAGAGAAATTACTGGGACAATCCAGAGGGATAGTGTGGTGAGGGATGTGGTAGGGGGATTCAGGATGTGGGAATACACGTATATATGTTGCTTATTCATGTTGAAGTATGGCAAAAAACATCACAGTATTGTAAAGTCATTCAGTTCAGTTCAGTCCCTCAGTTATGTCTGACTCTTTGCTACCCCATGGACTGCAGTAATGCAGAGTTCCCTATCCATCACCAACTCCAGAGCTTTCCTGAAGAAAGGGCTTAGCTTTGTTTTTGTCCAACTCTCACATCCATATAGTAATACTGAAAAAAAAAAAAAACAAAGCTTTCACCAAATGGATCTTTGTTGGCTTTGTTGACTTTGTAAAGTCATTATCCTCTAATTAAAGTAGATAAATATATATTTTGTTAAACAAAGAGGAATTATGACAAATTCATTTACCATTTCTCACAGAACGAGAAGAAATAATTTTAAAATTTGTATGGAAAGCCAAAAGATGCCAAAAAGCCAAAGTGACCTTGGTAAAGAGGACCAAATCTAGAGGAATTATACACTCTGACTTTAGGCTATTATAAAAAGCTACAGTAATAAACACAGTATGGTAATGACACAAAAATGGACACACACAAAAATGGGATGTGAATAGAGAGCCCAGAAAGAAAGCCATACACTTACAGTCAATTAATCTATGCCAAAGGAGACAAGAGTATACAGTGAAGAAAAGGCAATCAATTCAATAAGTGTTGCTGCAGAAACTGAACAGTTACATGTAAAAGAACAGATCATTTCCTGACACCATATACAAAATCAATTATAATAGATTTAAGACTTCTACTTAGCACCGGATGCTATAAAACTCCTGAAAGAAAATATAAGCATAACATTCTTTGACATAATTTGCAGCAGTATGCTTTATTTGACTCCTCAGTACAGTTCAGTTGTTCAGTTGTGTCTGACTCTTTGCAACCCTATGGCCTGCAGCACGCCAGGCCTCCCAGTCCATCACCAGGTTCTGGAGGTTACTCAAACTCACGTCCATTGAGTCAGTGATGCCATTGATCCATATCATCCTCTGTTGCCCCCTTCTCCTCCTGCCTTCTCTTTCCCAGCACCAGGGTTTTTTCCAATGAGTCAGTTCTTCACATCAAGTGGCCCAAGTATTGGAGATTCAGCTTCAGTATCAGTCCTTTCATGAATGTTCAAGATTGATTTCCATCAGGATTGTCTGGTTTGATCTCCTTGCAGTCCAAGGGATTCTCAAGAGTCTTCTCCAACACCACAGTGTGAAAACATCAATTCCTCAGCACTCAGCTTTCTTTATAGTCCAATTCTCACATCCATACATGACTATTGGAAAAAAACATAGCTTTGACTGGAGGGACCTTTGTTCGCAGAGTAATGTATCTGCTTTTTAATATTCTGTCTATGTTGGTAATAACTTTTCTTCCAAGGAACAAGCTTCTTTTAGTTTCATGGCTACAGTCATCATCTTCAGTGATTTTTGGAGCCAAACCCCCGCAAAAAAAAAAAAAAAAAAAAAAAGTCTCTCACTATCTCTATTGTTTCTGCATCTATTTGCCATGAAGTGATGGGGCCAGATGTCATATTCTTAGTTGTTTTTTTTTTCAATTAATTAATTTTAATTGGAGGTTAATTACTTTACAACATTGTAGTGGTTTTTGCCATACATTGAGTTTTAAGCCAACTTTTCACTCATGCCTTTTACTTTCATCAAGAAGCTCTTTAGTTCTTCTTTGCTTTCTGCCCTAAGATTGATGTCATCTGCATATCTCAGATTATTGATGTTTCTCCTGACAATCTTGATTCCAGCTTGTGCTTCATCCAGCCTGGCATTTCACATGACCTTCTATGCATATAAGTTAAATAAGCAGGGTGACAATATACAGCCTTGATATACTCCTTTTCCAAATTGGAACCAGTTTGTTGTTCCATATCCAGTTCTAACTGTTGCTTCCAGACCTGCATACAGATTTCTCGAGAGGCAGCTCAGGTTGTCTGGCATTCCCATCTCTTTAAGAATTTTTGACAGTTTGTTGTGATCCAGAGTCAAAAGCTTTGGCATAGTCAATAAAGCAGAAAAAGATGTTTTTTCTGGAACTCTTTTGTTTTTTGATGATCCAATGTTCTAAGTCGCTTCAGTCATGTCCAACTCTGTGTGACCCCACAGACGGCTGCCCACCAGGCTCCTCCGTCCCCGGGATTCTCCAGGCAAGAACACTGGAGTGGGTTGCCATTTCCTTCTCTAATGGATCCAATGGATGTTGGCAATTTGATCTGTTTCCTCTGTCTTTTCTAAACCCAGCTTGAATATCTGGATGTTCACAGTTTACATACTGTTGAAGCCTGGCTTGGAGAATTTTGAGCACTACTTTACTAGTGTGTAAGATGAGTGCAATTCTGTAGTAGTTTGAGCATTCTTTGATATTGCCTTTCTTTGGGATTGGGATGAAAACTGACCTTTTTCAGTCCTGTGGTTACTGTTGCATTTTCCAAATTTGCTGTCATAATGAGTGCAGCATCATCTTTTAAGATTTGAAATAACTCAACTGAAATTCCATCACCTGCACTAACTTTGTTTGTAGTGATGCTTCCTAAGGCCCACTTGCAGTTTTGACTTGCATTTCTCTAATAATTAGTGATACTGAGTATCTTTTAAAGTGCCTTTTGGCCATCTGTTTATCTTCTTTGGAGAAGTGTTTTTTAAATCTTCTGTTAATTTTTTGATTGGACTGTTTGTCTTTTTGATATTGAACTGCATTAGCTATTTGGATATTTTGGACATTAATATTAATCCCTTGTCAGTAGTGACAGAGTCATTTCCTAAGCAGGTTGATAAGAAGTCTAAGGGTCTCCAAGGAGAGAGGGGTCTGGAATTCTCAAGGAGGAAGAAAGGACAAACTTTTTCCCCCTCTACATTCCTCAGGATTATATAACAATAATGTATCCTGCTCGAGGACAGTCTCTGGAAAAAAAAAACAAAAACAATAACAACTTTCTCACTAATCCCATTATCTTAAAAGGTAAATTATGGGAATAGGTCTAGTGAGGTCCTTACAACCTCCAGACATTCTTTTGATTCACGGTAATAACTAATTGGAGAGTGTATAACTCCATTGCTAACACTAGCAAGGGGGTACTCTTTCTGCCCCCTTCTGATGCCTATGTCAGAAGTTTTCTCTATCTCCTTTATACTTTAATGAAAACTTTATTACACAAAAGCTCTGAGTGATCAAGTCTCGTCTCTGGCCCCAGATTGAATTCTTCTCCTCTGCAGGCCAAGAATCCTGGTGTCTTTTCATGATTCAGCAACAGCTTTTTAGTATCATTGTTTACAAATATTTTCTCCCATTCTGTAGTTGTCTTTTTGTTTTCTTTATGACTCCCCTTGCTGTGCAAGTCTTTAAATTTAATTAGGTCCCATTTGTTTATTTTTGTTATTTTTCCATTACTCTAGGAGACAGATCCAAGAAGACTATTGCTACTATTTAAGTCAAAGACTGCTCTATGTTCTCTATAAATTTTATAGTATCCAGTCTTACATTTATGTTTTTAATCCATTATAAGCTTATTTTTGTATAATAAATGGTGTGAGAAAATTCTAATTTCATTCTTTACACAAAGCTGTCTAGGTTTCTGCGCAGCACTTATTGAAGAGACTGGCTCTTCTCCATTGTATATTCTTATCTCCTTTGTCATAGATTAATTGACCATATGCATGGGGGTTAATTCCTGGGTTTTCTCTCCTAGTCCATTGATCTGTATTTATGTTTTTGTGCCATTATAATACTGCACAATGTAATACCCCCTCACAGCATTCAGAATGAGAAACATCAAAAAGTTTATAAATAATAAATGCTGGAGAGGGTGTGGAGTAAAAGAAACCCTCCTCTACTGTCGATGGCAATGTAAATTGATGCAGGCACTATGGAGAACAGTTTATATAAGTGAATCACTTTGTTGTACATCTGAAATTAACACAACATTGAAAATCAGCTATATTTCAACAAAATTCTTTTGAAATACAGTAATAATTTGAAAAATCAAAATAATATAATAATGAAAAACGATTTTTAATATATAAACATAATTTTATAATACTTTTCAAAATGTTTATTTTATATTGGAGCATACTTGATTACCAATGCTGCGTTAGTTTCAAAGTGATTCAGTTATATGTATACTGAAGGAGTCCTTGGGCCTAGAAAAGAAGAGAAAGACTTCAGAGGCCTTCACTGACATCAGGCCTGGAAAAAGAAGATAAGACTTCAAGGGCCCTTGCTGAACCACCTGACTTCAGGGATAACAAAACTGAACTTTAAGCCCCACCCCAATACACCAGGCAGATCACATCAGCCCAGGGCCCTCCACCCCTGCCTGACCTTGCAGCCCCTTGCTCAACTACAACTGCCATCTCAGCTAAAAACTACCCAAAGCCTGACTAAAAACCTCCCTTATCATTTCCACAAACCCTTCCTTAAATATGAAGCCTCTTTGATCCCTCGCATGCTCAGCCTGGTTGTTAGGCTGACTGTCATCCCTCCTTGTGTAAATAAAGGTAAACTGTCACCTTTGAGGTCGTCTTACTTTCTTCATTGCCTCGTTTTGAGCAATACTTTACATATACAGACATCTATTCAAGTTATTTCTATATCTTCTTTCAATAAACACAAATTCACTAAAGAATGATGTCAGTGAAGCTTATTGTTTATCAACATATGACACAAAAATAAAATGATAGTAATCATATTGCAACTTTAGATTTTTTTTTTTTAATTTTCATTCAATATAACAAAACTTCCCCAAATTCCTGTATAGCTATTTTATATAAAGAGCTAATACTGATTTTATATTAATAAGTTTATTGTAGGGAAAGTAATTTAGCCTTTTTCTCTTTCCCTTTTTTTCTTCTTTTTTTTTTCCTCTCCTTTCCTCTCACCCTCCCTTTTTTTGTCCTACATTCCCTTCTTTTCTTCCCTTTTCCTTCTTTCCTTCTTTGTTTCCTTGCTCTCTTCAGCCAGTAAACATTTATTGAGCATCTACAAAATACACTACAATGTGCTAGATACAAAATAAAGTTGGGTCATATGGGAAATACAAAAGGAACAAGGGAGACCAATGGAAAATGCCAAAGTAGAGAATACTAAAAACTATTTTAGAGAAAGAAACACTCATTGAAATGACCACTCAATCTCCATTACTACATCAGAAAATCAAAATCTCAGGTTACCACTACAGAAAGATGTTATCATCTTCAAATACAATAAGTAATTTAAAAATCTATTTTGGACACAAAAAGTATTATACACTTAGCTAAATAATTTTGAAAAAAAATTTTTTTTTTACCTTTCTGGAATATTAAATACTGATTACATGAAATACCACTCTTTGGACAATTTGGAAAACTGAATATACTTAAACAATTTTCAAGATTATTTCTAGTTCAATTATCTATGGTTTTTGATAGCTCCCCTCAATATGCAAGGAAAACATCTCGCCTTACTCTATTCATATGCAATCCAAAGGGGGCTTGCCAAGTCCAGTGCATAAATAGGGAAGAACAAACCATGCATTTCAATATAATGAATTCATAAACATAAAGACATTTACAAAGAAAGGTGCAAAAAGCTCTGTAGCTGAGGGTAGCAGTAAAATAAGCACTACAATTTGCATGCATTTCTATGAGACTATTTACTCATTTAACTCTTTTACTCATTAAAAACAAAAGTACTTAGCATAACAACTGTCACCACCTCCTTAGGCTAAAACAGTGATTAACTTTGAGATCTTTAGTCTTTAAAAAAAAAAAAAAAATCAAGCATCAGGTGAATCACTCTTTTTAAAGTTCCAAGGCCCTTTCATTATAAGTCCCAATGAATATCTGTAATTCCACTGTAGAGATAGTTTGAAAAGTTATACATATTTTTTATTCTTCCTTGGTTATTTCTTTTTTTTTTTTTCCTTTTCAGAGAGATAGGTTTATTGAAAGGTTTCATTTAAAACCCGAGAAAGGCAACTGTAAAACACAAGTGAACAAGTCAGTTATTTCATATGTTCTATAATGAAGAGGTCTTTACAGAGATGTAAGTGCTCTTTGGAAACAGATAATGTTGCAAACTGTTGCATTTGTACATAACATAGCCTTTGTGATTACAAGATTCACTTCTTAATATTGTTTCCTTGAAAGCACCAGCGAATCTCATCATAGTCATGGTTATAGTCTTTTTCATCCTGCTGTCTTTCTTTCTTTCCACTGGCCAAAAAAGGTAACTGAGGAAGACATGATTCAAATTTTCATCTCCATAAACAAGTCAAGCTGAAGTTTGTTTTGTTAATAAATAACGTGCAGACAATAAATGTTGGCAGCATCATCTTGGACTACGAAAGGTGATTATTTCATTCTTTGTTCCTTAGAGAAAGCTAATTATTGGGGCTAATCATGAAGGAAGTTAACGATTAGAGAAATGGCAGCCAGGTGACAGGGACTCTATGAAACCTGCCAAATTCAGCATAAATTTGCTAAGGGATTTCAGATGCATCTGGATAACAATTTTCTCTCCTGGAAAAAGAGATCATTTAATCATTTGCACTATCTTTTGAAAAGCTTTTACCGCATATTTTTGTCCTCGTGTTTTTGGTTACAGAGGTTAGGATAGTGGTAGTCCTGGAATCAAGGTTGAGATAGGAAACAGCTATGGGAAGATATAAATTCCTTTCATCAGGGGATTTTCTGACTTGCAAATAAAGACCATCTAAAATAATGATGACTTACTCTAAGGTATAAAATATAACTGATATCTCTTCTGGACAATTCATACCAGTGATGGAGTAGACAGTTACTATCATTCTTATTTTTCTGAAACTATCTCAAATGCTGTTTGTAATTACCAACTGAAGTAATTTCTTAGCTCTTCTGATGCTTCTGTCTGTAGACTATAGTTTTTCTTTCTTTCTTCGTAAAGCATACACGTTTCTTAAAGATAAGTTTTCTTTCCCCTCTTGAAATTCAGAACGGATTTCTTAAGCTATTAAGGTCAACTGATGAGCAACCTTAGTTCCGTCAGCAAAATCCCTTTTGCCATGCGGTATAATATAATCACAGGTATAACAAGAGGAGCTGAACATCATGGGAGCCGTCTTACAATTCTGCCTATCATATTTACATTATTTTTATTTAGCAATTTCATGAATAGGTATATTTACTTCTAACAATCCAATTGTAAGGTGCCTGAAGATAGGAAACTTTCCTCTACTTCGTTACAGTTCTCCACAGCATTTATAATGATGCATTCTTGGTAAATACTTTTGAATTAAGTTGCTTTGTGCTAGAAGAAGAAGAATGAAATGTGTCGGTCATCTTGAAGGCTTTTTATTCATTAAATTTGGGTCCTCAGATCTAAAGTTAAGTGAAATGTCATTCAGCTGTCTTGAAGCATTCAGACTGATTCAGCTAACTTGTCCAGTTATTTCAGGCAATCTGCTTTTGTGCTTAGATAGTGATTGCTGTGGGACATTGGGCTTTAAAATGCAAATTTAGAGAAGAAAGTCATACACGTTCTATGGAAAGACTTCTGTTGTTAAGATTAAATAAATAAAGCTGGAATAGGGTAAAATAACATGTTTTTGAGTTTTATGATATTGATATATCTGACTTTTATCTTACAGTTTTAGGTTATATGATTACAAAGTCAAGCCTATCTTTCCAATTTTTTGAATGTTGTAAATGTTTAAGAAGAAATTTGAAACCCTACTACTGATAAAGATGAATGAAATGTATTTTATAGCAATGCTATAGACATTTCCTTCTATAGGAAAGAATATGTCCTTGCCAAATACTGCTATCATCAGGGTGGTTAGCTGTATGATAAACGTTCTGAATTTCAAGAGGGGAAAGAAAACTTATCTTTAAGAAACGTGTATGCTTTAAGAAGAAAGAAAGAAAAACTATAGTCTACAGACAGAAGCATCAGAAGAGCTAAGAAATTACTTCAGTTGGTAATTACAAACAGCATTTGAGATAGTTTCAGAAAAATAAGAATGATAGTAACTGTCTACTCCATCACTGGTACGAATTGTCCAGAAGAGATTTCAGTTATATTTTATACCTTAGAGTAAGTCATCATTATTTTAGATGGTCTTTATTTTGCAAGTCAGAAAATCCCCTGACGAAAGGAATTTATATCTTCCCATAGCTGTTTCCTATCTCAACCTTGATTCCAGGACTACCACTATCCTAACCTCTGTAACCAAAAACACGAGGACAAAAATATGCGGTAAAAGCTTTTCAAAAGATAGTGCAAATGATTAAATGATCTCTTTTTCCAGGAGAGAAAATTGTTATCCAGATGCATCTGAAATCCCTTAGCAAATTTATGCTGAATTTGGCAGGTTTCATAGAGTCCCTGTCACCTGGCTGCCATTTCTCTAATCGTTAACTTCCTTCATGATTAGCCCCAATAATTAGCTTTCTCTAAGGAACAAAGAATGAAATAATCACCTTTCGTAGTCCAAGATGATGCTGCCAACATTTATTGTCTGCACGTTATTTATTAACACAACAAACTTCAGCTTGACTTGTTTACGGAGATGAGAATTTGAATCATGTCTTCCTCAGTTACCTTTTTTGGCCAGTGGAAAGAAAGAAAGACAGCAGGATGAAAAAGAGTATAACCATGACTATGATGAGATTCGCTGGTGCTTTCAAGGAAACAATATTAAGAAGTGAATCTTGTAATCGCAAAGGCTATGTTATGTACAAATGCAACAGTTTGCAACATTATCTGTTTCCAAAGAGCACTTACATCTCTGTAAAGACCTCTTCATTATAGAACATATGAAATAACTGACTTGTTCACTTGTGTTTTACAGTTGCCTTTCTCAGGTTTTAAATGAAACCTTTCAATAAACCTATCTCTCTGAAAAGGAATCTGTCTAAACTCAGCAGTGGCACTTAATGACACAGGAACAGTTATTTTTATTTCCACTATCTAGAACAGAATAAGAACAAATTATAATAGCAAGAAGTTGAGTTCTTAGAGGAGTTTTCATTAGAACTGCAGAAATGGGTAAGCTGGTGTGTTTGCTAAGCTGAATTTCAAATAGCTGACTAGGGATGACATGGTTAGACTCTGCTGTTTTCTTACAAACTTACTATAGAAAAGGCTGTAGAAATGTCATGGATTACTTGTAGCATTATTAATATTTTAAAGTGTGGCATTATAAAATATTTAAATGTAAATATTTTGATGTGAGGGTCTTAATACAACTGTAGCACAGTAAGATTAGGAAGGTCTCATATGCAGCATTTTAATTAAATCCATAAAGAATGCTCCTTTAACTTCCACGCAAGCTCTTGTTCAAATCCAATATAAAGCTTGCATTTCATTGATAGCTTCCACAAATTATGTTTCACAGTCACCGTTTTTTTTTTTTTTTTTTTCTCTTTTCAGAGACAAATGATAATTCTTTTGCTTCAAGTTTTCCCCAAGCAATTTATTTAAGAGTATTAAGTTTGCAATGGCTGGTTGTATGAACCTTACTGATGATACACTTCTTTGGGATCAGAGGGACAAGTTTCCTTAAGTGTCAGGTTTAACAGACAAGCCTTTGTGTCTTGATGGGGGCAATGCAAGAACCTATCTCCTTTTAACATATTTACTCTATTTTGGTATCAGCACTGTCATTTTCCATAAAGAAGTGTCTTGTAGTGACTTTGACCATCAGCAGGGGCAGCAGAGGCAGCATTTACTGAGTGCCTAAAAGCGGGCTTCCCTGGTGGCTCAGTGGTAAAGAATCTGCCTGCTAATACAGGAGACTCAGGAGATGTGGGTTTGATTCCTGGGACAGGATGATTCCCTTGGAGAAGGAAACGGCAACTGACTCTAGTATTTTTGGCTGGAAAATCCCATGGACAGAGGCGCCAGAGTCAGATTGAGAAAGTAAACAACAGCAGCAACAAAAGTGGAAATAGAATGGCTGGAATATTTTCTCTCAGAACGCAAGGGTGTTTAAAGTATGTACACCATATATTTATCTTGTATCCTTATCTAAGTGTGAACCATGGTGATGGACAGCTGGAAAGTTAATATTTTATAAATTTTCCCCATTCATTTCTTCCTTCTTTCATTCATCCTCTCAACAAGTACTCACTGAGCATTTGCTATGAGCCAGGGACTGTGCCAGGCTTTGAGGGAATCAAGCAATGAAACAGATATAATTTCTATCCTCAAGAAGCTTACATCAAATTCAGGAAATAGATAAACATGCAGTGTCTTTTAGTTCCATACACAGTATCGATTTTGCCCATATTCCTTGCCCCGTAGCATGCCCAGTCCCAGATGGTGTACCATGGTCAGTCTCAGGCCTCAACTTAGCATCGAGGCCTTTGTCTTTATGGTCATGCCATCCCCTACTTTCCCAGCCTGCCCTGGTTGGTCATCTGACAGAACCGACCAGTTCTGGTTAATAATACATAAGAGGAAATAAAGTTTCTGGGTAGGTTTCTTACCAGGAAACACTTACATTGTCTTGGTAAATGAAACCATACTGACGGTACCGCCCCTTGTCTGCTCCCTTCTCCTGTCTTAAACGTGGACATGAAGCATTAGCAGGCATCTGGTGACCATGAGGGAAAGGCCCAAGGGAAGCTCGAGACACCATTGAACTGACCCAATGCCGACAATTGGGCGCTGAGCTAACCTGATGCTTAGGCGAGGCACCTCTCCTTCCTGGGCCTCAGTTGCCCTCTTTGTAGTTTGGAGGAAGTAGTACCCACTTTATAACCTTACATGTGAATAGCTGTCACAAAGCTAGAGTTATGCAATTTATTTCAGCCCGACCGTGTGTAATCTGAGCCCTACGCAAGGCCAGGCAAGGCAAGGTGGACCAGGCAGGCTGCCCACGTCTTGCGGAGAGGGTGGATCATGTGTAAGGAGTCCACAAGATGAGGGACACTGCAAGGGGTGGGGCGGTGCAGGCAGTGCTGAGAAGGCGTGGCCAGGATTTCAGCTGGCTGAAGGGGCAGTAGAGGCCTCCTGAGGACCCTCCGATGAAGAGGAGTTAGCCAGGCAGAGGGAAGGAGAGGAATTCTGGACCTGACAGTCCAGGGCTTGCCCTAGAAAGAGAGCGGTCTGATGTAGTTGGAACAAAGAGAGCAAAGAGGATGTGAGAACTGAGCCCAGAGAGACCGGATGGACTCCAGGGGAGAGGCCACTGTATCAGCATTCCATTTGGTTTAGCAAATACAGTCATTTCTCTCACTTCTCTAAAAGAAGCCTGACAGGAGGAATTCAGGGCTGGTGTGGAGCCTCACAGTGTCAAGGACCCAGGCTCTTTTTAATCGCTCTGCCATTCTTGACTTCCATTCCCAAAGTCACTCATGGCCCAACAGAGCTGCTACAGCTCCAGCCTGGGTCTGCATCCCACCAAATACAAAGGAGCAAAGGATGAGGATGTTTTCTCAAATTAGGGCACTTCCTAGAAATTGCACACAGGGCTTACCTGGTGGCACTGGTGGTAAAGAGCCTGCCTGCCAATAAGAGACATAAGATATACAGGTTTGACCCCTGGGTCAGGAAGATCCCCTGGAGGAGGGTATGGCAATCCACTCCAGTACTCTTGCCTGGAGAATCCCATGGACAGAGGTGCCTGGTGGGCTACAGTCCATGGGGTCACAAAGAGTTTGACACAACTGAGTAACTAACAGGCTGTGTATTAATTATCCACTGATGCATAACCAACCACCCCCAACTCAGTGTCTTAAAATGATAAGTCTGTGTTGCGGAGGGGGTTCCCAGGTGGCGCTAGTGGTAAAGAACCTGCCTGCCAATGCAGGAGACGTAAGAGATGCAGGTTCAATCCCAGGATCGGAGCGATTCCCCTGGAGGAGGGCATGGCAATCCACTCCAGTGTTCTTGCCTGGAGAATCCCATGGACAGCAGAACCTGGCAAGCTATAGTCCATAGGGCGACAGAGTCAGATATGACTGAAAAGACTTAAGACACACACAGAAACTGTACACACCATTTTCATTTACATCCTACTGGAGAGGTTTTAGTCTTGTAGTCAAACTTAGCCTCAAAGGAAGCTGGGAAAGGGTCTTTATTACAGACAGCCATGGGTCAGCTGAAAATGAGGAGTTTTATTGTTATGGAAATGGAGGAAGGTGGATATTGAGGATAACTCACGGCCTCCACCATAGTCACCATCTTTAGTATTTTACTTGATGAGGGCACTCTAGAAAGTCCCAAGAAGCATCATGAATCCACGTCCTGGCTCCGCTGAGGGGCTTCCTTGTCACTCTTCCAAATAGAACCCTCGTCCCTCCCACCAACACGGTTAATCAAGAGCATGCCTCCTCTCCTGCATGGGCCTCTTGCCCTCCACCCAAGGTGCTGAGGCTGTGGGAGGTCTTCACTGCTGCTAGGATGGGAGGAGGAGGGACCCTGTGTTTGTGACCAGCCCTTGGAGGAATAGAAGCTGTTTTATGACAGGGGACTAGAATGGCAGTCAGGCCCAAATGGAAAAGCGGTCTTCCTGCTGTGGTGGGAACCTGGAAGCCCAGAGTCCTTTCAGTTCAGTTCAGTCGCTCAGTCATGTCTGACTCTTTGCGACCCCATGAATTGCAGCACGCCATGCCTCCCTGTCGATTACCAACTCCCGGAGTTTGCCCAAACTCATGTCCATCAAGTCGGTGATGCTATTCAGCCATCTCATCCTCTGTGGTCCCCTTCTCCTCTTGCCCCCAACCCCTCCCAGCACCAGGGTCTTTTCCAACGAGTCAACTCTTCGCATGAGGTGGCCAAAGTATTGGAGTTTCAGCTTCAGCATCACTTCTTCCAGTGAACACCCAGGACAATGNAGTCGGTGATGCTATTCAGCCATCTCATCCTCTGTGGTCCCCTTCTCCTCTTGCCCCCAACCCCTCCCAGCACCAGGGTCTTTTCCAACGAGTCAACTCTTCGCATGAGGTGGCCAAAGTATTGGAGTTTCAGCTTCAGCATCACTTCTTCCAGTGAACACCCAGGACAATGCAATTGGAATTCCAAACAACCTGTTGACTAACTCTTGAGACTAAGTTGCTGGTGTCCTTTTTTCAAAGACAATTCCATGGCAATCCCTGCTTTCCAGCCTGGCCTTCCTGGTGTCCCTTTTGGAACCGAAGCCCCAGGCAGCACTAGGCAAAATGTCCGTGCAGTAGGAAAGGTGTCAGATTCTCCTGGGGGCCAGGACCTGGGGGAGCAATGGGAGAAGTCCACCTTGCTTCTCCCAGGCACACGAGGCAGGGTGTGGATTCTGCATGGGGTGGTGCCAGACAGGGACAGGCACGGAGTCAAGGCGGGGTCCAGAGCACTCAGGTTGGGAGAGAGCTGGATGTTGTCCAGCCTTGGGGTGTTCAAGCCACTCCTGGGGATCCCTGGGAGCTGTCAAGGGGGCTGTGGAGGAGCCAGGGGCTCCTTTGAATGCTCCCACCAGCTTTCAAAAGTGGGCTTCCACACACGTTCCATTTGAAGGAAGATCTCTGTGACTGGAAAACGCAGGACTCCTGTTGGCTGCTCAGTGAGCAGCTGTTGGGAACTGGGCAGGGAAGATGACAGCGACTTGCTTGCGGTCTATGCTGCTTGCTGCCAGGCCGTCTGGGTGCGAGGACCTGCCCCTCCCCGGGTGCGGGCCGGTCGCCTCAGAGCCTGCTGTTTCCATGCCTGCTGGCTCGAGGGGGAGCAGTCTCTGACCCTCCCTGGACCTCAGTCTCCTGCACTTGGTGAATGAGGAAGCTGGGTGAGAAGCTCCTGAAGATCCTTTTTAGCTCAAACTCCCATGATCCTATTATCTACTTCATGCCCCGTTTCCCCACTTAAAGAAATTAAGAAATAGGGCAGCACTGAAGATAATAGCTCATTTATGTCCCCGAAGGATTTCAAAGGCCTTGACAGCATGCAAGCAAAATATTGCTCAAGTTCAGCTGTGACCAGCCTGCCCCCGGCCTTGCTCCCACCTTATCCCCATTTGGAAATGGGGGTGTGGCGGGCCAGCCCCAGGGTCTGGGTCCAAGGTCACAAGGGGGTCAGGGGGCAGTGGCTTGCCCTCCAAGGCCATTCTCTTCTTCATCAGGCTGTGCTGTGCACCCTGTCAGCTCTTGGAATGGATTCTTGAGAAAGCCAGATTTTCCCTTCAAGTTTTTTGTGTAAAAATCAGTTTCTACTCATGATTTCTTAGGGCTCAGGTTTACTCACTTCCTCTTAACTTCCTCACTCGACTTCCCTGGTGGCTCAGATGATAAAGCATCTGCCTACAATGCGAGAGACCCGGGTTCCATCCCTGGGTTGGGAAGATCCTCTGGAGGAGGAAATGGCAATCCACTCCAGTACTCTTGAAAATCCCATGGATGGAGGAATGTGGTAGGCTACCGTCCATGGGGTTGCAAAGAGTAGGACATGACTGAGCAACTTCACTTTCACTTTCTTAACTTAGAGTCACCTGGGCAAGTCCCTCAGAGCACCCCTAAAAGAAATAGCAGGTTTTCCCACAAGGTTTGTCTTCCAAGAGCCGGCGGTGTGAGTGGAGTGTCCCGCTGGCCCAGGACTGCCTGCGGCTCTGTCCTGCGTATTTTCCCTGTGACTCCTTCTGTTCCTGGAAACCCTGAATGCAGCCCAGTAGCAGCCCAAGCAGATGGCAGCACAGTCACGCCTCGCTCGTGTGCACAGGGTGGGTCTCAGAGCTTTGCTACTTACAGACTCAGGGCCACGTGACCTTGGCCGATGACACTTGGAGAACCTGCCTTGGTGAACAGATAAGAGGGATGCGTGATAACTCCACTGAGCTCAGCTGTACCTACGTCAGTGGACTCAAAGTGCTTGATGAGTTCCTCTCCCCAGTAGTTCCCGCCTCTGGTCCTTTCCTTTAAATTACAGAAACTTGGCACATCAGTGCCAAAAGGACTTCAGAGAGGTGTTCACTCAGCCCCTCCACTTCACAGAGGTGGAGACTGAGTCTCCAAGGGCAGAGTCGCAGGAGGAGAGAAGTAGCCACGGGCTCTTGTGCACAGGCTGCGGAGACCTTTCCAGACCTGCAGAAAGAGCAAAGAGGTAAATCGAGGTCAGCTTCTGTGGCACCCAGGATGGCGGTCACGAGGGCCCGGGGTCTGCCCTACTGCCCACTGTGTTCCTGGGGCTGACCCAGAGCTAGAGCTCAGTAAGTGGATGGGAGTTCGAGCACATTCTAAATCAGAGGGGTCAAGAGAGTTGTGGCTTTGCTGTGCTGCTAGTCTAGAAAATTCCTCCTTCTCTGGGGTTTGAACACGGTCTTGAAGATGAGAGCTCTTAATTCTTCCATCTCCTTTGGTCACAGAGGAAGCAAAGGCCAAGTTTTCTGGCAGAAAAGGCGGCTCTAGTCTAGGTGTTACTAACAAGAAGATTGAAAGGAGTACGCCTCAGTCCTCCAGCCAGACCTGCTGTGTGCAGTCTCCACGGGAGCCGCACCCGCCCCAGAGTGGTGCTGTGCCCGGCTTCTCCCAGCGCCTTAGGTGCTCCCTGACTCCAAGCACTCATGAATCTGGGTTCACCTTTGTTCTCTGGGTCCCCGGTTCATGTGGGGAGACCAGGTCGTCAAGTCACAGCCCAGCGCTCAGGGGCCTGTGTGCCGTGACGAGCTGACCTTCAGGGCAGGGAACATGCTTCCGTGTCTTGGGTCTTCTTGACCTTTCTGAGTGGAGTTTCAGAGGTCTCGTGAAGTTGCTGGGGCCACTGGTGAGAGGGTGACCTGCAGACTCACCTCTCAGAGGGCCTGAGGGCCGGGCTCTCCTCCCTCAGCGGCTTCCCTACAGACAAGAGGCCTTCCAAGACCTTCTTGTCCTCCCCACCCCCAACCAGAAGTTTGCTTGACCAAAAATCCTTAAGAATTACCCAAAGCATATTTTGGTGTGGTGGGCTTCCCAGGTGGCTCAGTGGGGAAGAATCCACCTGCCAAGTGGGAGATACAGGTTTGATCCCTGGGTTGGGAAGATCCCCTGGAGGATGAAATGGCAACCCACTCCAGTACCCTTGCCTGGGAAATCCCATGGACAGATGAGCCTGTGAGGCTTTAGACCATGGGCTCACAAAGAGTCAGACATGACTTAGCAGCTAGATAACAACAACAAAGCTTTAGAGAAAAAGCTGTAAGAACATGGAATACACGCACTCTAATGTGACCCCGCCTAGTCAAGGCTATGGTTTTTCCTGTGGTCATGTATGGATGTGAGAGTTGGACTGTGAAGAAGGCTGAGCGCCGCAGAATTGATGCTTTTGAACTGTGGTGTTGGAGAAGACTCTTGAGAGTCCCTTGGACTGCAAGGAGATCCAACCAGTCCATTCTGAAAGAGATCAGCCCTGGGATTTCTTTGGAGGGAATGATGCTGAAGCTGAAACTCCAGTACTTTGGCCACCTCATGCGAAGAGTTGACTCATTGGAAAAGACTCTGATGCTGGGAGGGGTTGGGGGCAGGAGGAGAAGGGGACGACCATGGATGAGATGGCTGGATGGCATCACGGACTCGATGGACGTGAGTCTGAGTGAGCTCTGGGAGATGGTGATGAACAGGGAGGCCCGGCGTGCTGCGATTCATGGGGTTGCAAAGAGTCAGACACGACTGAGCGACTGAACTG
This sequence comes from Oreotragus oreotragus, assembly GCA_006410675.1. NCBI lineage: Eukaryota > Metazoa > Chordata > Mammalia > Artiodactyla > Bovidae > Oreotragus > Oreotragus oreotragus. Next base: position 26,266 of record SJYX01009925.1, read on the forward strand.
AACCGAATGTGACCCCAGGGAGGCTCACTTTGTGGGGTCCCTAGAGGGAGCCACGCCCGCACCGAAGTGGCGCCTGTGCCCGGCTTCTCCCGGCGCCTTAGCTGCGCCCTGACTCCAAGCACTCGAGAATCGGGTTCACCTTTGTCCTCTGGGTCCCTGGTTCATGTGGGGATGAGGGCCCTTCGGGATGCCCCCTCACTTCTAGGTGAGGTCACCACCCAGGCCTGTGACTTCGGGTCATTTCCACCCCTCACCGTGAGATGCCTTCCTCCGTCTCATGCTTGGTGCAGAGATTTTAGGATTGGTTCACAACTGGGTTTTGTTGTCTTTAAAAGAGGCCGGAGGCCAGAGGTGCCCTGATGTCTCCTTTGCCTCCAGATGTTGGCCTTTGGCTCCCCTGACAACCAAGCTGGCTGGGGGCCCCCAGGAATGTAGAATCACCAGAAGAACCAGGGCTGATGGATCCCTCTTTGTACCTCCTCGCTGGGCTCCAGACTGGAGGCTGGTTGCCCAGGTTTCCTCATTAGGCCGTCAGGGTGCTTCAGGAGCTAAGAAAGAGCCCTGGCCCAGGATTCGGGAGGGCTGAGCCCTCTGATCCCTGCTACACCCCTTGCAGGCTCTTGGGGGTCTGTTTCCGACAAGAGAGGGGTGGATGGGTGGGGTCTTTGGGACTCGCCCTGCTGCTCAGCCCTCTGAGTCTCTACTTGTCCAGGGCATCTCTGCTTTGTCACCTGCCCCTGCTTCTCCTGCTCTGTCCTTCCCGGCAGTTTCCTGCCTTCTTGCCAGAGGATGGGGAGGGGGATTTCTCTCTGGAGCCAGATGGAGGTGAGAGGGGAGGGTGCTTGGATGGCAGGTGGCCTGAGCCTAGTCTTCAAAGCTCCGCTGTGGACTCTTCCAGAGCCCATCTCCTATCTGTGTTACCCACCCCACACCCTTGACTCAGAGTCACATAGGGTCAAGGGCTCAGGGGTTCTGTTTGGGGGTGACCACTGTTTGCCTCCAGAAGTCTCTAGAGGAGGCTTTTCTCTGCTAAACGAACACATGTAGTTGCTTCTTTATAAGGATGTGGGCCCTCGTTACGCAGGGTCCCAAGTTCAGAATCTGGCCGGGGTAACTTTTATGGCCTTGGACATCTCACTTCACTCTGGGTTTCCACATCCTCAGACTAGCTTCACGGTTAGATTGTCCTGAGAGTGCAGGGTGTGGGCAAGGGATAGGGATGAGGACAGAAGAGATATCACGCAAGGGGGTCACCCTGCAGGAAGTTAGAATCATCTGCAAAGGAAATGTTGTATTTTGTGACCAAAACAAAGTGGGACTTGTCAGTACAAGTTGGGGTCTAAGTAAGCGATAGGTCTTGTGAAACAGGCTTAAGCCTTGCGGAAGATAAGGGGGCATGAGCTGGGACCAGCTGACAGTGTTACTACCTCCTGTTCCCCTAAGCCCAGCCCAGGCCTGGACGACACCTGGTTCTTCTCAAGTGCCCCTCAGATGCTGTAGTTCACGTTATGAGATGCTCTCAAGATCTTGGTGAGGGTCCTGGAGAGTTGCTCCCTGGTTTTCTTGTGCTCTTAGTAAGTGGAGTGTCCAACAGTGTCTTCTGGAGGATCCTGGGAGAACTTGATGCCTAGTGATATCATTGATATCAATGAAGAACCTGAGTCTCCTGCATTGCAGGCAGACTCTTTACTGTCTGAGCCACCAGGGAAGGCCCATGTTGATAGTGCTGCTGCTGCTGCTGCTGCTGCTAAGTCGCTTCAGTCGTATCCGACTCTGTGTGACCCCGTAGACGGCAGCCCACCAGGCTCCCCCATCCCTGGGATTCTCCAGGCAAGAATACTGGAGTGGGTTGCCATTTCCTTCTCCAATGCATGAAAGAGAAAAGTGAAAGTGAAGTCGCTCAGTCTGTCCGACTGTCAGCGACCCCATGGACTGCAGCCCACCAGGCTACTCCGTCCATTGGATTTTCCAGGCAAGAGTACTGGGGTGGGGTGCCATGATAGTGCAGTGATTATTAAACACTGGAGTCCTGACTGAGAGGAAGAGTTGGATTTCTGAAAAGCTTCTAAACTGGAAGAAACGTGTTTCTTCCTGGAAGGGCTCAAGTGCAGCTCTGCCTTGGGACTATTCTCTGTCCTTGTTAGTTCTGAGATTAGGTCAAGTTCATTCATTCATTCTTGTATTCATTTACTTAACACACACGTATGGATTGTCCCCTATCTGTCAGGTGCTGTGCTAAGGGCTAGGGAAATAAGAGCAATCAAAACAGTCTTGGAGAGTGAAAATGCAAGTCTAGTAGGAGGCCTTCTGTGTCCTGCTGGAGAGAATGGATTTGGCAACTGGCTTAGGGCCCACTCCTCCTGTTGGGCTTCTGGGATTCACACCAAGAGGAAATTCATCATATACTTAATTTCCAAGAAAAAGGAAATAAATCAGCAAATGAAACAACATTGTGGACCTTATAAAGCAAACACAACAGTGAGACACTGGTGTTGGAAGGCTGAAAGGGTTCTTCCAGGCTGCCCATCTGCTGTGGGGTGTGGGATCTCTCCTTACAGATGCTGAGTTTGGGGAGTTTTCCAGGAACCTTTTGGGATTTAGCTTCCTATTCATCTGGTTCAACTCTCTGCAGATGTAGTGTAGACCAGATGACCCCTGAGGTCTCCATCTGCTTTAAAATTCAACAGTTCAGGGATTTTCAGGATCTGAGCTCAAACTGGAGGATTGTATTAATGTTCAGTTCGGGTGGTGGGGAACAACTTGTCCAGAGTAGTGACCTGGAAAGGAAGTGGGCTCCTGCTAGGAAGAAACGTGGCTTTCTGTTCCAAGCATCTGAGCCAAAGACTTATGCTGATTCTCTCTGAGGCAGGGTAGAATTGGCTCTTGAATTACAGATGGGTCTACTGGAGTCATAATTAGGCAATTTCAATGAAAAGTTGACCCCCAAATGGGGCCTTAAAACTTATGTTGCATAAAGCTTCTAGCATGGAGCAAGATGTGTTTACCCATCTGACCTTGGTTTTCTCCCACCAGCAGCTATGGCCTTGTGTTTCAATCATTATCAGATACCAGCTCCCCTGAATGGCAGGTTAGAGGTGTGCTTCTCCAGCCTTCTTGAGCATCAGGCTCTCTTCAGTGATTTCAACAAATCAGACTGCTGGGCTCTATTCCTGGATATCTATTGCAGGTAGTCTGGGAAGGGGCAGACATCTCTATTTTCTAACCACCTCCCTGCTTGATTCTGATGTTCTGTTAGGGTTGAGAACTTTGGGCCAACAAATCTCCAGGTGTGGCCCCTGAGCAGTGCCCTCCCCAGAGGCACATGTTGAACGTGCAGGTTCCTGGGCCCCAGAGCTACTCAATAAGAATCTGCATGGTAATTTGGATGCACACAAATGGTGGAGAACCACCTCTCCAGGGCCTGTCCACCTGCCCCTGTGCCCATGCAAAGAAGTCCTTCCTGGGGGAGTTCGTTGGAGGTTCACTGTGGGTTCATCCCTGGAGATGTACATTACACCCATCTGATGTGGCTGAGACTGGCTTGGGGTGTGAACCCCTGAACAGAGACTAGATATGTTGGTTAGATCATTCGCTCTCCCCTACACCCTGCCCACATCATCACCTAAACCCCAGGGGTCCTGAGTGGGAAACCAAGACTTTCAGGGCAGGACCCAGTCAGGGGATAGAGGAGCAGGAAAAAGCCCATAGGTGTCCCCACTTTTTGGGGGCCAGGGGGACCCGGAGCATCCTGGTCACAGTTTGGCGCCAGCATTGTCCTTGGTGCCCTTGGCTGTCCAGGAGAAGTCAGCTGGCCTTCTCCAGCTGTCTCGGTTCTGCAGTCCTGTTGTCCAGGACAACTCCACGGAGCTGAGTCTTTCCAGGCACGCAGGGGCCTGAAGCACTAGCCGTGGACCAAGGCCTGACTGTGAGTAAAGAAAAGTGGTCTGGCTCTGCCTAGTGTCTAGTACATTCTGGGGTTCAGACCCCAGTTCTGCCATTCACTGGCCGAGTGGACCCCTCTGAACCTCCCCATCCTCAGGTTTGTTTACGCTGATCCCATCAACCAATATCTACTTATTAAGCACCTCCTCAACGATGAGCTGGACTTGGCCTCTTGTCATTTTTGAGAGCTGGTTACAGAGCCCTGGATGGGCCCTGTCAGGAAGTGTGGCCTAGGGGCCAGATCGTTTTTAGGGCAGCACAAGGGAGCATCTAAACAGAAGTGCCATGGAGGCAGCGCTGGTGGCTGAGCCGTGGGGGCAGGTCCTTGCAGGCTGGACCGTCTGCTGTGTCCAGGGGTCCTCTGGAACCCGCTAGGTCTTGCATGGGATCCTTTAGGGCATGCTGACCAGGGTGGCACCATAGTTTTCTGGAGGCAGCCTGGTGGAGAATGGGGAGCCCAGTTTGATGCCGACCCCGCCTCTCCTTTGCTGTGCCTCCCTAGGGAAGTCACTTCAGGTCTTAATGCCTCAGTTCTGGGAGCCCTAAGCCTGCCACTGCCCCTCCCAGAAGCCCATGAAGGGACCCCAAAAAGTAGTGCACAGGACAGCTTGGAAAGCCGCCTCTGTGACATTAAGCGTGACACTGTCATCTCCACCATCCCTGCGTGAGCCCCTGTGTGAGCTCACCCCACTTACCCCACATTCTAGCTTATTCTGTCCTGGAGGAGAGGGCCATCAGCTATAGAATGAGTCCGTGTCTCCGTGGCAACAGGAAGACAGAGCCTTGGGAGGGCTGGCCTGAGGGGTTAGAGTCTCCTGGTGGGACTTGCTGGAGGCGAGACGGGGCTGGGAAGCATGTCTTGCTCTGGCTACAGGAACCAAAGGCTCTGCTGCCTCTGGCCGAGCCGTTTTATCCATACATGTTATTATAAAACCTGAAAGGGACAAGATCTGTGTTTCCTTTAATCGAGCCACACTGCAGTGCTGTTATGTAAGGGCTGCGTGGTGTCCAGGAAGCCTCTGGGGCACAGGGGAAAGGAGATTTCTCACCTCTGCAGCCTCTGCCTCACCTTCTCTTCCCAAAGCCTTGTAGGACACCACCAGCCCTCCTGTGTGTGTGTATGTGTGTGTGTGGAGGAGGAGGATATGCCTTCTTCTGTGTCACACACAGTAAACTGAGAAGAACCGTCTGCCACTCACTCGGCCCCTGCCAGGCTGCGGTCTCCTCTAGGGGCCTCCAGGGCCATGAGCTGGATGCCAGGGCTCTGGGTCTGGTGTGGTTGGAGCTCAGCCTTGGGGGTGGTGAGTCCAGCCAGAGCCGGGGGGTAAAAATGGGGCACGTTTCCTCTGGAGCTCCACAGTGCTTTCTAAGCATCTGTTATTCCTTTTGCGTCCTGACAAGCCCCCGTGAGGACGGCTGGCCCACCAGGCAGCTGAGGAAAGTGAGGCCCAGGGGAGCCGAGGGAGCTTGGCGATGGCCCAGGGGAGGGCCCTATCCAGGCCCCCGGCTCCCCAGTGGCCCACGGTGTCCGGGCTGGGATGACAGGCTGAACTGGCTGTATCCCACAGAGCAGGTCAGTTCAGTGCCGTTTCTCGCCATTGATGAGCCAGTTGACAGCGATGTGGTGACAATCGAGAGCACAGTGTGGGGGACACAGAGCGTTAATAGACCCCTGCTGATGCCGAGGATGGAGCTGAGCACCCCTGTGGTGGCTCAGGGGCTCCAGGCAGCCGGCAGTGGCCGCCTGAGAGGATGCACGTGCACCCAGCCCTCCGGTTCTTCCCTAGGACCCCGGCTGTAGGAGGCATTGTCATCTGCACCCTGCGTGTGGGAGTCCGGGCTCCAGGCAGCCTCAGCCCCCAGCCCCGTGGCCGTGAGTGCCCCTGGCAGCTGCCTGCTTTCCTGAAGCAGACAGACAGTGGCTCCCACAGAAGGGCCGTGTGGTGCTCGTGCTGCGGTTCCCATGGCAAACTCAGGTCCCCCATGTTTCTCTCTCCTCCTGGGGTGTTTTCCTCCCCTCTGTGTGAGCACGGCCAGGCTGGTTCCCCACCTCCCTTCCCCACTGAGTGCCCCCGAATGGAGCCCTCCTCGCAAACAGGGGAAGGGGCCCAGGCAGCTTGTGTACCAGCCAGGCAGCTTTGAAACTTGTCGTTTCATCAATTAATTAACTAATTAACCATTTTTTACTGTGGTAAAATATAGGTAATATAAAGTTTAGCATTTTAACTAAGTGCATAGTTCAGAGGCATTAAGCACGGTGTTGTGTAACTATCCCCCCATCCATCTCCACTCATTTTTCATCTTCCCAAACTGAAACTGCTCCCGATAAACACCAGCTCCCAGCCCCTCTCTCCCAGCGGTGACCGCTCCTCTACTTTCTGTCTCTATGATTTTCCCTAGCTAGGGACCTCCCATAAGTGAAATTATACAGTATTCATCCTTTCATGACTGGCTCCTTTCACAGAGTAATGTCTTCAGTTTCATCCATGTTTCACCGTCTGTTAAAATGTCCTTCCCCAGACAGAAAAAGGTGGTCTTTTGCCTTTTCTTTTGCTCTAATTCTTTGGTTTTTAAACAAACAAAGTAAGGGAATCTTCCTCCAGCTATTTATTTTCTGAAACAAGATCGTACCTGGAGCCCCAGTATGTAAGGCACACCAAGCAGAGGCGCTCTGCTCTGGCTGAGCAAGGTGAAGGGGGACCCTTGGCAGAAGCTCCCGGGCGCCTGGCAAGGCTTCTGCCCCTATTGCACCTGCGTGTCCCAGAGAGGAGGTGACAGTTTGGATCATGGTGGGCTCCCCTGCAGGCACTGGGGACCTGGGCTCCCTCCTGTCTCCTTTGCTTTCCTCCTAACCACCTCTTCCTGCCTCTGGGCCCCAACCAGGTCCCCAGGATTTAACACAAGGGAAAATCCAGAGAAATTAAAGACATTGCTTGCCTGAGGGGTTTGGAGTTTCTCCTTGCAAACCTCCCCAGGCTGCGTTGATCACATCTGTCTGTCTGAGTCTCTTCTGGGACCTGGTGGACGCCCCCTGCCTCCCCTCCCCTCTGATCCCCACTCCCCTCTGTTATCTCCCATCTCTCTCTGCGCTCAGAGTCTTCGAGCACCTTCCAGCCTGCTCATTCTGCTCTGCTCCCACTGGCCTCGTTTATATATTGGCTCTAGATCATTCCTTTCCTTTTCCGCAAACATTTCTGGTCCTGAGTTCCGTTTCCTCAGCATCTTGTGAGTATTAATTAACTGCAGCATTAAGTCCAATGTTAGTTGCTGCATGAGTTTATGTGCTATGGGGAGTTCCCCATTTATCAGATGGCAGCTCCCTGCAGTTTTACGTGAGGTCTGGAGCACAGAGAATTTCAAGCCCTATGAGAGGCAAGGTGGGGGCAATATTTCGGGAGAGGAGAACCACGTGGAGTAGAATACCTTTGGATGTTCCGAAATCTATCACGGCAACCACTGACTCTGCTACATGACACACAGCTGTGTGTGGATCATTGCCTCCATCCCAGGTCTTGGGCTGAGAGCTGGTGGTTTAGCCCGCTAAGTTGTGTCTGACCCCTGCCACCCCATGGACTGTAGCCTGCCAGGCTCCTGGATTCTCCAGGCAAGAACACCGGAGTAGGTTGCCATTTCCTTCTCCAGGGGATCTTTTCGACCGAGGAATTGAACCCGGGTCTCCTGCATTGCAGGCAGATTCTTTACCAACTAAGCTACAAGGGAAGCCCTGGGCTAAGAGCTGGGAAAACAGAAAAACAGGCTTAGACCCCTCTGCCCTCAATGAGAGCATGGTTTGGGGCAAGTTACTTCCTTTCCTTTTGCTTCTGTTTCCTTATCTGTAAAAATGGGATGTAATCTCTTGGGTTGTATGGGAATTAAGTGTGATGGAGCCTGAGGAATGCTCCGAATGCTCCCAGCCAACATTGGCCACTCTGAGCCTCCCCCTACCTGTGTCTGAGGGGACCATTGACTCTTCTATGCGTCGCAGTTGGGCCCCTAGCTTCAAACAGCAGCACAGCTGTCACCTATCACCTGTGCTTCCTGTCCACTTTGTCCTGTCTACAATTAACATACAATGGGGAGGAAACTGACATTAGTTGGGTACCTTCTCTGTGAGGTAAGTGTTAGTTTGCCCATCATACCGACAAGGACACTGAGATTCTGAGTGTTGCAGATCATGCCTGGGACAACATGGTCAGGACATGGCGGAGGCCACATGTCCTGTCCTTCCCCTGCCAGGCAGGTGAAAAGGAGGAACATAGGCGCAAAGGACACAGTAGAAGCGGTCCCTTGGGGAGATATCTTTGCAAGTGTTTTGAAGCTTCCTGGGTGTGGGACCTCACCTGTGCACGAAATGTTAGACCTAATATCCCCAGTGTGTGGGATGTTGCAAAATCATGGCCTTGTGACTTGCAAAGGAATTTCTTTTGAGGCCTCAATCCAGTTCATCTGAAGTAATTCAGCAAGCACCCATTGAGAGTCTTCTAACTGCAGGGGCTAGGAGAGACTCAAACATGCGCAACCTACCCCTACCCCTAGGAGCATCTAGGCTACTGGAAGGAGGCGGCCAGACACCGGATACACACCTAGAGAAGCTCAGATGTGGCCATTGTATCTGAACCCCAACTCAGCGCATGGTCTGACAATGGGTTATATAAAATTGTGAACGTATTTATAGGGAAGACATTAAGAAGGTATAGACTGCATACCATTTCATTACATCTTCAGTAGATAACTTAATGAAAAGAAGAATGTTTCATAAAACTGAGACTGGAAATATTTGACTTGTAGTTAATGTCATCTCTCTCTCCCTCCTTCATCTTCTCCTCCCTTCTTCCTTCTTTCTTTCCCTCCCTCCCTCTCTTCAGCAGGTATTTATTGGAACTTACTATGCGCTAGACACATAATGAATAAGGAGCTTTCAGGAGATGAGGGAGGCAGACAGATAAGAGGCAATATCAAACTTATGACTAAAAATATTTAAAAAGGCAATATCAATATTGCTTCAAAATGACAATGCATAGAGGTGTGAGACTACCCAGGAGGGTACTCAGTCAAATCTAGGGCAAGGAGAGGCTGGAGGAAGTTTTCTGGGAAGAAGTGGTGTGGGAGAGATAACTGGTGTGGGAGAGACAGACAGTAGTATTTTCTCAGGTGAAGCAATGGAAGATGGGGTGGGGAGAAAGGGTACGAAGTAGAGAGAAAAGCTCTATGAACTGAATGTATAGGAGGTCAAGAGAGAGGGTATAACTAATTTTGCTTGAGGGTAGAAGCATGGGAGATAGACAAAGCTTTAGGGAAAGGCTGGTGTGGGGCTTTGTGGGATGAGTAGGAGTTTGATAACCAAAGATTGAGGTCACTCTGGGCAGAGGAAGTGGTGTGAGCCAATGAATGCATTTAGGGTGTGAAGTTCAGGCCACCATGTCTAGGACAAAGAGTATAAGAAAGTGTGACTTGACATGATCAGACATCTGAGAGGATGGTCTGGGCAGGAGGTCTGCTAGCAGGTGATGGAGGGCTGCATGAGGGAAGGGGCACAGGAGTGGAGAGGCAGAGTAGGTTCAAGAGGCATTTGGGGAGAGGATGGTGGATCTTGGCAGCTAAGTCTTAGTAATTGAGGCCAGTGGAGGTTGCATTTTAGCTAACTACTCCGCCAGATCCCCATGCCGACTTCCTTACGGCTCCATGGCACCCCCAGCCATTTACCACCTTGTATGGAGGGAGCAAGTACGAGGGTATACAGTACCACGCAGTACTGTTCATCCGTACACTACTGCACAGTAGCTTCTCCCTTGCCCACACTGCAGATGAGAAAATAAGCCTGGGTGTCTGCAGAAGTCCGCATAGCACAAGGCCTAACAGTCAGGCCCCTGGGGCACACCCTCTAGAACATTCTGAGCATGTTCTGTGGGAGGTGCTTGGTAAAAAGTGGTGGCCTTTTGCACATCTTTCTCTAATCAGTACCCAAACTGGAAAGGCTTAGGGGAGCTTGGGTAGAAGCTCTGAGGTGTCTTTTCTGCAGGTGTCTAACTTCCCTCCTCCTCCTCTTCCCCTCGTACTGCTTAGATGGATAAACAGTTGAAAATAACCCTGTGTCAACTGGTGGGACCCTGGTGCCTCTATGGGGCTCACCTGCTCCTAATTAGGACTGGGGAGGGAGGAGAGCGGGCACCAGGGAGCAGCTGCAGCATCTGGTCCCTAGGACCCATGGGTGTGCAGGAGGCAGTGAAGGAAAGAGAAGGCTTTGGGGCTTCACGTCCCTGCTGGAAGTCCCTGTCCCCCTACCCTGCCCCCTGGTTTCCCCCTCAAGATAAGGGAGGACATGGAAATGCAATAGCCCTGGCAAGTCATTCAGCCAAGGAAAACTCTCTATTTTCCTTTGTGAGGGCATCTAGTCCAGGTGATTTTAAGCTTCTTGACCCTGCTTTGGCCACCTGATGCAAAGAACTGACCCACTGGAAAAGACCCTGATGCTGGGAAACATTGAAGGCAGGAGGAGAAGGGGATGACAGAGGATGAGATGGTTGAATGGCATCATCGACTCATTGGACATGAGTTTGAGCAAGCTGCAGGAGTTGGTGATGGACAGGGTAGCCTGGCATGCTGCAGTCCATGGGGTCGCAGAGTTGGACATGACTGAACTGAACTGACCCTGCTTTGACAAACACAATACCTTCTCCTTCAAATGGAACTTGAAACTTAAGAGAACAAATCAATCCATAGGACAAAGTGCTGGTTTCTTTGCAGGGCTGATACTCCATCCCTCCCGCTACTGGGCAGCCCTTCCTACTTATTTCCTAGGACACACCTCCTTCACCCCTAGCCATTTCACAGGTGAGGGAATAAGCCTAGATAGGTTGAGTGACCTGCCTGAGGTCACATAGTAATTTTGGCCTTTGAGCCTGGACAATAGCACTGGCCCTCATCTCCTTCCCCTGAGCCCTTCTCTTTCACCAGGCCCAGCTGGCAAGTTTCCTCCTTTAGGCCACCTTCTCTCTGCTGGGGGCTCCCTCTGCTAACTGCAAAGGTCTGGCCTCTCCAGGGGTGGCCACAGTTTAGGTAGCCACCCTGGGGAGCCAATGAGCTTTCTGAACCTAAAGGATGTGACTCAGGACACAGAAGGGGAGGAGGAGCTTGATGTAAAGGGTCTGTTTCAGGGTTGCTTCCAGATGTTTCTCTGTAGGTAGTTACCTACTGAGTCAACTGCAGAAGGGGCTATCCTGCCCCAGGGTCCTTGGCTGGCAGGCAAGTTCCTGCCACTGATGCCAAAATGCTAGGTGCACAGTCTCAGAGACAGAGTTTTGGGTGAAACAGAAAAGAACGGTTTTGTTGTTTGCCAGGTAAAAGGGGACACAATGAGCTCCTCCTTCCAAAGCTGTGTGTCCCAATCCTGGAGGATCTGGCAAAGAGTTTTTAAAAGCAATGGCTCAAGGGTGGGTTGCTGATAAGATTAGGCCCTGTGTGTGGAGGGCCTACATTCCTTTAATCTAGTCTCAGATCATCTCCAGTTCAGTTCAGTTCATTTCAGTCACTCGGTTGTGTCCGACTCTTTGCAACCCCATGAATCGCAGCATGCCAGGCCTCCCTGTCCATCACCAACTCCCAGAGTTCACTCAGACTCACGTCCACCGAGTTGGTGATGCCATCCAGCCATCTCATCCTCTGCCGTCCCCTCCTCCTCCTGCCCCCAATCCCTCCCATGGGGTCAGAAAGAGTCAGACTGAACAACAACAACAGACAATCTCTTGATGAGCTTCTCTGGTTCCTTTAATCTGGCCTCAGATGGTCTTCTCAGAATGAAGAATGCTGAATCGTCCATTTGTTTCCGGTTTTAGTTCTATAGTTCTATCACTCACCTAGAACTAGACATCCTGGAATGTGAAGTCAAGTGGGTCTTAGGAAGCATCACTACGAACAAAACTAGTGGAGGTGATGGAATACCAGTTGAGCTATTTCAAATCCTGAAAGATGATGCTGTGAAAGTGCTGCATGTAATATGCCAGCAAATTTGGAAAACTCGGCAGTGGCCACAGGACTGGAAAAGGTCAGTTTTAGTTCCAATCCCAAGGAAGAGCAATGCCAAAGAATGCTCAAACTACCACACAATTGCACTCATCTCACATGCTAGCAAAGTAATGCTCAAAATTCTCCAAACCAGGCTTCAACAGTACGAGAAACAAGAACTCCCATATATTCAAGCTGGATTTAGAAAAGGCAGAGGAACCAGAGATCAAATTGCCAACATCCATTGGATCATCAAAAAATCAAGAGAGTTCCAGAAAAATATCGACTTCTGCTTTATTTATTTATTTTTTATGCTGCAAAAAGCTTTATTGTTTCCATTTGGTCCAAGACTTGAGAGAGGGCTCCAGGGTGTTAAAAAGCTGCCTAGTGGCTGCAGAGAGGGGCTTCAGGCAGCCCTGATGTTAGGTGAGTTCTTAAATGGCCACTGGTCTCCAGAAGCTCCTAGTCGTGCTTGAGGGTAAGCCTTTCAAAGAGATACTTGCCCAACCCAGCCTGGGGACCAGCCAGCCTGCGGAGGTTGGTCAGGTGGTCGGTCACCCATCTTCTTGATGAGTTTCACTTCCTCATCTAGGAAGTGGTTCTCCAGGAAGTCACAGATGTGGGGGTCTCCGCGGGCAGAAGCCAGGCCATGCAGATCCAACAGGGCTTGATTCAGGTTCTTCTCTACGAGGAGGGCAGCTTCCATAGCGTCCTGGGTTTTACCCCACTCACCTTGAGATGGCGTCTGCACGTCCGGGAAGAGGGCGTGGCCGCCACGCTGGTTGCGGTTTCTAGAGACGCTCCACGCACTGGTGCTTTTCCTTGGCCAATTTGAGAAAAAAGTGACCCACACCCTCCAGGGCCACATCGTCGCGGTCGAAACAGAAGCCCGGAGAGAGGCAGGTGTAGGAGGCCCGCAGGTGCATGGTAACCAGGCGGTTGACGGCGGCCTCCACCTCAGTAGAAAAATTCTGACGAATCTGGGAGCTCATGATTGATCAGTAATAATAAGGAGTTAAAAAATGGTGGCTGGTCCCAGTGATCGCGGACAGCTGAGTGCCTGGCTCCCGAGGTTGCGACTGGAAAAAAGGCTGGAGGGTGGTCGGAGGCTGGAGTAAAGGGCGTCCCTGGGTCTGTTCCTTCCAAGCACTGTTGAAGCAAGAGACAGATCCGCCGGGCTGCAGAGCGCAGTTCCTACTTCTGCTTTATTGATTGTGCCAAAGCCTTTGACTAAGTGGATCACAACAAACTGTGGAAAATTCTTTAAGAGATGGGAATACCAGACCATCATACCTGCCTCCTGAGAAATCTGTATCCTAGTCAAGAAGCAACAGTTAGAATTGGACATGGAAAAACAGACTGGTTCCAGATAGGGAAAGAAATATGTCAAGGCTTATTTAACTTACATCCACAGTGTAACATGTGAAATGCCAGGCTGGATGAAGCTGGATGAAATGCCAGCTGGAATCAAGATTGCCAGGAGAAATATCAATAACCTCAGATACACAGATGACAGAGATTTCCTGGGTTTTACCCCACTCATCTTGAGATGGCGTCTGCACGTCCAGGAAGAGGGCGCGGCCGCCATGCTGGTTTTGCAGTTTCAAGAGACGCTCCACACCCTCGCGCTTCTCCTTGGCCAATTAGCGAAAAAAGTGACCCACACCTTCCAGGGCCACATCATCGTGGTTGAAATAGAACCCCAGAGAGAGGTAGGTGTAGGAGGCCCGCAGTTGCATGTTAACCAGGCTGTTGACGGTGGACTCCACCTCGGTAGAATAATTCTGACGAATCTGGGAGCTCATGATTGGTTGGTAATAATAAGGAGTTAAAAAATGGTGGCTGGTCCCGGTGATCGCGGACACCTGAGTGGCTGGCTGCGGAGGTTGCAACTGGAAAAAAGTTTGAAGGGTGGTCAGAGGCTGGAGCAAGGGGCGTCCCTGGGTCTGTTCCGTCCAAGCACTGTTGCAGCAAGAGACAGATCCACGGGGCCGCCGAGCGCACTTCCTCACTCTGGTATTCTTGCCTGGAGAATCCAATGGACAGAGTATCCTTGCAGGCCGCAGTCCAAGGGCTCATAGAGTCAGACTTGACTGAAACAACTTAGAACTTAGCACTATGTATATACCTATGAAAACAACAACACATCAAATAATGAACATATTCATCACTTTCCAAACTTCCTCATATTCCTTAGTAATTCTTCTCTCCCACCCCTTAAATAGAATTCTTCCAATACAATCTTATGCACATGGATTACTTTCTATATTCATGTTTTATAAAAGAAACATTAGCTAAGTCCTGACCTTATCACTGTATCTCTAAATATTCACAGAAAAACTTATGCAATCCAAATTTTAGCTTAGGTCCTAGAATGTAGAAACTGCTGCCTTTTAAAAATCAGCACTCTTTTCCCCCTGCTCTATCTAGGTATGATGTCTAGTCCACATGTCATCATTAAATTATTTTACAAAAGAGGAAGTTAAGTCTTAAAACTTCAAGTGACTTTTAGAAATCACAGTTTCTACATGGCAGAGCTAGGATCATGTGACTCCAAATATACATGTTTTTAATACTATTTTGGGCTACCCTGGTGGTTCAGCAATAAAAGAATCTTTCTGCAATGTAGGAGACACGCAGGAGACCCGGGTTAGATTTCTGGTTCAGGAAGATCCCCTGGAGAAGGAAATGGCAACTCACTCCAGTATGCCTGCCTGGAAAATTCCATGGACAGAGGAGCCTGGCGGGCAACAGTGCATAGGGTTGCAAAGAATCGAGCATGGCTTAGCAACTAAACAATAACAGCAACAATTTTCCATAGTTTGTCATATTCTGTACTATTTCACTCTTTTATGAAAAAAGTTATTAAGAGTGTCAAATTTTGTCTTATGTTTGTGTGCTGGATTTGGAGGGTTTAGAGGCTATTTGCCATATATAGTGTGGGCTCTTAGACTCTTAGAATATTCTAATAAACCTATCCTCTGTTTGGAGAGTGTCCCTCATTTTGAATCCATGCTAAGACAGAGAATGGACTGCCTCTGGCAGTAATTTGAACACAAGAATACAATCCAGAAACTGAAAGCTCACTTATGAGGCTTTGCTGCAGACAGGAGCAATGTAAAGAATCAGGCAGGGCCCCACCGAACCCATCTATGAGAGAAAGTGGGGCTAAGATGGCCAGCTCTTTTGGGCAGCATTGGTGAAGATTCTGGCGTTCAGTTCTAAGCATGAATGCTATAAGCAATAGATTCATTTCCAAATGACTAACTTGGAGATAAAATTCATACTTTCTCTGTGAGTGGTTAAAAGGATTAAATGAGATACCACATGTACATGGTGCATGGTACAGTATAAGTCCTCAATATAAATTAACCTTTGGGACTTCCCTGGTGGTCAAGAGATTAAGACTTCATGCTTCCCCTCTTAGGGGTGTGGGTTTGATCGCTGGTCAGGGAACTAAGATCTTGCATGCTGTGTGGTGTAGCCAAAAAAAAAAAAAGATGGTTGTAAATTAATTTTTATGGATATGATGATGATGGGGTCATTCTTCTGAAATACCTCAATGAATTCCCAGATTTTTCAAGATAGAGGTCAAATTCTGTGGCTTATGCCACAAAGGCCTGAATTAACAGAGTTTTGTTTCTTTTCCTTTCAAAACTTTCCTTCCTCCACATCAGGTAAAGGGATTTTTGCATGAGTTGAATCCACATACTTCTGGTTTCTGAATATAAAATATATTAAGAAGTCTCATAAGTCTGATGCATACTATTCTTCTCTCAGAATTGCCCTATTCTTGGCTATACATTTATATATGCAATATGTTGCTTATATATCTTGGCTATACATTTGTATTTTGGCTATACAGATATATCTTGGCTATACATTTATATACGCAATGCAGGTGATCTGGGTTCAATCCCTGGGTTGGAAAGATCCCCTGGAGAAGGGAACAGATACCCACTCCAGTATTCTGGCCTGGAGAATTCCATCGACTGTATATTCCATGGGGTTGCAAAGAGTCATACACGACTGAGTGATTTTCACTTCTTTGGTTATATATTTACTTGTCTTTCAAATAGAGACATCTCTGGGAAAGTCTTTCTGACCCAGTTTGAATTGATGTTTCCTCCTCTCTGATTTCATGGTTTGATATCTATTTCTCTAACTCACACTTTAGTAAGTCATTTGGACTTAAGGATATTTATCCCACTACTCTTCTTGAAAATATGAGTCTGTCTTACTGGAATGATCCTTCCCTACTCACTCCTTTAATCTAAGAAACCACTATTAAATAAAAATAGTTCAATCAAAAAGTTTTGGTAAAATAAATAGGGAGACCCTCAATCAAATTGATGACTCGTGGTGTTTAATTTGNTTGAAAATATGAGTCTGTCTTACTGGAATGATCCTTCCCTACTCACTCCTTTAATCTAAGAAACCACTATTAAATAAAAATAGTTCAATCAAAAATTTTTGGTAAAATAAATAGGGAGACCCTCAATCAAATTGATGACAGCAGCATGCACTTGCTTCCAAAAGCATACGAGAAAAACCTATTATCTGTTTTTAAACCTGTGTGAATCTTCCCGTGTAGACCCAACCACAAAATAAAGTCATCTACTCATCCCCACATAGCCCGGCTCTCTTCCTCCCCTGCCCATGTGCTGTCTCTACACACGAGGTCTTCTTCATCTTCCTTTACTCTGCAGAACATTTCAGTCTGGATTCACTATCACTCCCATCATATCACAAGATAGTTCTCAGCATGGTCACTGATGATAATCTCTAGGTCACCAAATCTAATGAGCGTTTTCTATTTCTCTACTTGCTACACTTTTCATTTACATTAAAAATATGTTGAAACATTCTCTTCCCTTTGTGTCTATGCCTTCAAACTCTCCTGGTGTTCCTCTCACCTATCTGTACCCTCTTTCCAAGCTCAGCCTCTTTTTTGCCTTTGAATCTTAGACTTCTTCATTGCATGATCTAAGGTCTATGTCTCTTGTTTGATACCTAAAAATTTATTCTAAGAATATGGCTTTAATGTTTTAGATATTAGTGAGCATCCAGATTCTAGAATAGTGTCTGACACTCAGTAAATAGGTGATTTCTATCCTTTAATATAGGGCTGGTCAAAAAGTTCATTTGAGTTTCTTCATACTGTCTTATGGAGGTTACTGAATAAGTGAGCAAAGCATCAGAAACCAAGAGTGAGCCATTTTTGTGGTGTACCAGACTTTAACATGAACAGGAAAAAGCCCAACAAGATTTGCTACAAAAGAGGAGGACCATGGCAAACCATGCTATATGACTAGAGTCCCTGATGTGAGCTTAGACTTCATGGTCTCTGAAAAACATTTTTCTGCAGGAGGTGTGTTATTTACTGACTTATGCAATCAGGCAGCTCTTGCTCATAGTTTGAAGCCCCATGTTCCACTTACAACCTAAACGTTTGGGCAGAATTGACCATACACAACTGTTCTACTGAAGTTCTGAATTAAACTTCAGGCCTAGGGTTCAGGAAAGGAACAAGAGGAGAGACTTCTATTGTTGGTAGGTGGTTGATCTTCCCCAGGGAAGCAGTAGGGCTTGTGGAACATAAAGGCTCATAGACGGATATGGGATTTTTTCTGGAATATGATCAATGTTCACACATGGGAAGGAAGGATCAGGAGTAGAAGGAATAAGGACACATTGTTATGTCTGTTGTTTACTTTGACACATAGACTTGTGTCTATTTGGGCTAGGTAGCTCACACTTTAAAGGCAGTTAATTATCCTAAATGAGAAAGTACACTTCAGGGGTCTTCACTAGCTAACTATCAGGAAGACCACACTTCAGAAGTATACTATGTGTAGGTACTATATTAATATTTTATGTACAATGTGCAACATTATATAATAGAGACCAGACACATGCAGGAGATCAAATCTTCTTATTTCCCTAGAAATATCAGAATCTATCAGTTTTTAAGGAGACAGACATAGGTAAGGAAATACCTAGGTTACATGACCTGAACATTTAAAACCCATCTAAAACTAGAAGGCAATGGCACCCCATCCCAGTACTCTTGACTGGAAAATCCAATGGACGGAGTAGCCTGGTGGGCTGCAGTCCATGGGGTCGCTAACAGTCGGACAGACTGAGCGACTTCACTTTCACTTTTCTCTTTCATGCATTGGAGAAGGAAATGGCAACCCACTCCAGTATTCTTGCCTGGAGAATCCCAGGGATGGGGGAGCCTGGTGGGCTGCCGTCTATGGGGTNAGTCCATGGAATTCTCCAGGCCAGAATACTAGAGTAGGTAGCTGTTCCCTTCTTCAGGGGATCTTCCCAACCCAGGAATTGAACCCAGGTCTCCCACATCGCAGGTGGATTCTTTACCAGCTGAGCCACCAGGGAAGCCCAAGAATACTGGAGTGGGTAGCCATTCCCATCTCCAGGGGATCTTCCTCATCCAGGGATTGAACCCAGGTCTCTAGCATTGGAGGCAGATTCTTTACCAGCTGAGCTACCAAACCACCCCAAATAACATAGAAAGGAAGAACAACATCCTTCCTATGCAAATGTAGATTCAAGACAAGTTCCCAAGACTCCCTTCTTTCTAGTCAAATTGTCATCACTCCTTGGGCTACTACTCTCTAGAAATTTTGCTGCGGCCTCTGTTAAAAATCTCAGACGGTTCACTGATGAGCACCATGTTCACATGGAAAAAAGAACATGAGGTAGAGAAGGAAAGAACAAATATATGTACAAACCAGCCCATACGTAGACCTCGTGACTTCACACGGGCTTGTCAAAGACCGACACCTCCCAGCTGTATCTCCACCCCTGACATTTTCCCTGTTTTCAAAATAGCATGTTTTCCCCCTTGTTGGACATGGACATTTGGATACATAATAGTCTTAAGTTGAATTGCTCCCAGGCTGGCGTGCTGCAGTCCACAGGGTCGCAAAGGGTCGGACACAACTGAACGACTGAACTCAACTGAACTGAGAGATGCAGCAAAATCTTGGCACAGATACTGTATTTGGAGAGGTGGCAGGGAGGTAATTGTATGAAATTAGAGGTTGGGAAAGTGGGGCAGGGAGGGACAACAATCAGTGACATATGCATCAGTGAGCAGGTGATCACAGTGATCACCTGGAAATCCACCTTCTTGGGGACTGCTTTGAATGACCGTATACACACATCTCGGGCTCGTTCCGCTGAAGCAAGCGGAATGTGTGGTGTGTAAGCATACTCTGTTCTTTAGATGTTTGAGGACAGACCTGGGAGTGTTTAGTCACAAGCCCTCTGGGCAGCCCACACACAGTCTAGCAAGCTCCTTTGAACAGAGAAAGTTCCCAGCCGCCCAGATGAGAAGTCGATGGAGCACACAGGCTCTGCCTGCCACGGATGCAGGTGGACTCTGGGGTGCGTCCCCGGGGGGGGGGGCAGGGTGTGAAGCCTCTGCCCACAAATATGCCTCTCAGCGCCCACAATGAATTTTAGGTTCACATTCCAGCACCTTACCACTAAATCAGTGTTTTCCTTGTCTTTCCTGAACTTGGCAAATGAAAATACAAGTGGGTTTTTTTTTAACATTTTCTCAGACCCAAACCCTTGAATCATCTCTGACTCATTTCTTTTTTCCTTTCCCCATATGAAAATCCATCGTCACATACTGTCAGCTCTCTTTTCAAACTGGAGCCAGAATCATCTGGTCACTTGGCACCACTTCCACGGCCACCACCCTGGTCCAGGTCACCACTGTCTCTTGCCCAGACTACTGAAGTGGCTTCTTGACCATTCTTTCCTGCTTCCGTCCTCATTCCAAGCCTATTCTTCTCAGAATACTCAGAGTGATTCTTTGCAAATGTACGTCATTTCTCTGCTCAAAACCCTCTTCTGTTTCCCACTTCACTTGGGATAAAATCCAAACTCTTCATCATGGCTTACAAAAGTCCTTTCCGATCATCCTAATCGCTTTTCTTTATCCTCCTCCTGGCCTGTCTCTTATACACATCTCATGTATGGATGTGAGAGTTGGACTATAAAGAAAGCTGAGTGCCGAAGAATTGATGCTTTTGAGCTGTGGTGGTGGAGAAGACTCTTGAGAGTCCCTTGGACTTCAAGGAGATCCAGCCAGTCCATCCCAAAGGAAATCAGTACTGAATATTCATTGGCAGGACTGATGTTGAAGCTGAAACTCCAATACTTTGGCCACCTGATGGGAAGAGCTGACTCCTTAGAAAAAAGACCCTGATGCTCGGAAAGATTGAAGGTGGGAGAAGAAGGGGATGACAGAGGATGAGATGGTTGGATGGCATCACCAACTCAACNGAATATTCATTGGCAGGACTGATGTTGAAGCTGAAACTCCAATACTTTGGCCACCTGATGGGAAGAGCTGACTCCTTAGAAAAAAGACCCTGATGCTCGGAAAGATTGAAGGTGGGAGAAGAAGGGGATGACAGAGGATGAGATGGTTGGATGGCATCACCAACTCAACGAACATGAGTTTGAACAAGCTTCAGAAGTTGGTGATGGACAAGGAAGCTTCAGGAGTTGGTGATGGCGTGCTGCAGTCCATGGGGTCGCAAAGAGTCAGACAGGACTGAGTGACTGAAATTAGTTCTATAAAGAACTTAGAGATACTGTTCTGTGTATCCCTTGAGGTGAGCCGGGACCCTGCCCCAAGGCTGCACTATTGTTTCTCGGCTTCTCTCTCCTTGTTTCTGCATCCTCTCCCTTCCCTGATTAGCAACTGTTTGAACCTGCCCTTTGGAACTCAGGGAATTTCAGAGGCTGTTCCCTACAAATGAGAAACACCGAACAGAGAGACTTCCATGTTCATGAGCCCCACAGGGTCCTGCTCAGTTTCACCACCACCAAGCCTGTCAGTTCAGTTCAGTCGCTCAGTCGTGTCTGACTCTTTGCGACCCCATGGACCACAGCACATCAGGCCTCCCTGCCCATCACCAAGCCTGCTGGCTGACCTCATCTCGAATGGACTTGGAATGTGAAGAAAGAAGAGATGAAGGTCCACAGGCAAAGGCCATCTTTAATCTGAAATTCCTCCCGACCCTTCTCAAACTGTCTTCATCCCAAAGCTGTGCTCGATACAGCTTTTAAAAAACAGTTCACTCCTCTGGCACTCGGTCCCTGCAGGGAGCAGAGTGGAAGAGCCTTGAACCTCACCTCTCTCCATCCCACGCCTCTGGGCCTCAGTTTCTTCCTCTGTAAAATAGATGAGTGGGACTGGAGGGGCTGTCCACCACGTTCAGCTCTGCTGGTCCCTCACTCAGCGACTCTCAAGGAGTCATTGGAAGCGTGGGAACCGCAGGAAGCCTGTGTGCGTGCGCACGTGCCCCTGGGCAGGGCTGCGGTCTCAGAGCTCTCCTTTCCTCCTCCTGGCCAATCTGTGGCCCAGCTGGTGCTGCCACGGATGGGGCCTGGAGGCAGGCTCCTCGGGAGCCCAGGGCAGCCTTCCTTCCTCCCCTGCTGACCTGGGTCGGGGGTGTGCAGGGACATCCGCTGGAGGAGGCCCCAAGGACCTCGCCTCAGGTCTCACTGAGAGGGAGGTAAACGCAGTGATGATGGTGACAGCCACGCGTCACAGCCTGTGGCAGCAGCACCCTGCTAATGAGCGCTTGTGTGTGTGCCAGGCACGGCTCTCAGCGGTTTGCCACATCACCTCTGGCCCCAGGGGACTGCATTCCTCAGGCCAGATGCTTCTGAACCTGCTGCTCATGGCTGGGTGTGGTGACTCTCCTGTGGGTGGGAGCTGGGAGCCGGGTCCCTCACTCCCATATCTGGGAACCCCGCCTGGTACTTGGGTCTGGTGCTTGTGAGTGATGCCCACCTGCTAAAAGGAAAGAGGCAGGAAGGCAGAGCTGCCTCCTGGGTCAGGTCCCATCACACCCTCCCCGGCCCATCCTCCTGGTGGTCTCAGAGGAAGCCCAGAGCCAGGCCCGTGGTAGGGAAGCAAGGAAAGCGGCCGGAGAGACTGACACGGAGCAGCCCCCGCCAGCTTGCATTTTTCTCTCTGAAACAGCTCGTCAAGAATGCCTGCTCTTGGGTTTCTCGGGTCATGTGTGGGAGTGTGGTGAAGCCTCAGGCTCCACGCAGCACTGGGTCTCGGTCTCCCTGTCTGTAGAAAGCGTTCAGTGCTACACTCTGCCCTCCCCATAGAATGAGAGAAGGGAAGCCCAGCTGGTCTGACATCGCTACCAGGCAGGCATGTGCTCTGCCGCCCACAGCAGCCGCCGGCTTTCCAACCACACTTGCTGCTCTGGGTCTCGTCTCTGAGAAGCCAGGCTCTCCCATCCCAGGCCACGAGGGCAGGCAGCCCAGGAAACAGTGGCCTGTGCCGTGGCGACGCTGTGCTTCCCTGCCCCTCTCCTCCTCCAGGATGCCCCTTGCCTAGAGCTCCCCAGGCTCCGACTGCATCAGGTTGGCCTTCTCAGGATCCTCCAAGTTCCAGAGAGGCCACCTGGAGGGGAAAAGTGCCCTTTAAGACTCTATATATTTGTAGAAGAATTATGCTTTTCACATTTTGGGTATCTGATTTCAACACTATCTTAGGCTGACCCTCTGTCCTCAGCCCCCAGCCTCTGCCGTGGCCACACTGGCTCAGCAGGTGAGAGTGTACGTGAGGCTCCAGACCTGGGGTGGGGACGGAAAGAGCTCAGGCTCTGCCCGGGTCCGCTGGCCAGCATGGAACGCCCATGAGCCTCTTTCTTTCTCTGCACACAGAGAAAATCACACCTCCCAGGACTGTGGCATCAGAGGAGATGAACTGTAGATGGAGGATGGTTAGAAAAGCTGGAAACTTAAGATTCATAACTGTCAGCGGAGCCTGCCGAGATTTGTGGGTGGGCAAGATCTTACCTTCAGCGGTAGGCAAAATAAACAATGAGGGAAGCTGACACTAGATGAATGCATAATTTTAAAACATTAAATGACATACAAGGGAAGGAATCCCTCTTGGGAAAAAAAAAATGATAATCTTATCTCTAAAAGCCACAGCTTTGCAGACACCCAGCCCCACCAGGGGTGCTGCCCCGAGCTCTGAGCTGTGCTGTAAATCTGAAGCCAGACAGAGCCTGCGGGCGAGGCCCTGACTCGTGTCTGGCTTTCTCTCCAGCCTCAGGCCTGAGAGACCTCCGCCTCCCTCTCAGGAGGAGGGGAAGACATCAGTCCAGGAGGGAGCCGTGATGCCAGGGATCCAGCTTCTCAGGTGTCAAAACTCAGCCTTTGACATCCTTGCAGCCTCTTATTTAAAAACCAAGCTTCCCAGTGCTGCCCGGGCCCACAGAGTGAGGCTGCACCGAAGCGGGCCTGCACTGTCCTATGTCCCAGAGGCCCTGGAAGCTGAGCTGCAGGGCTCATGAGGAGCACATGGGCTGCAAGGCCTCGGGGAAGGGGAGGAACCGTAGGCCCCCTGAGCTGAACCCTGTGGCTGAGCCAGGGAAAAGTGCGTTTCTCCAGAAAGCCTTCTAGCTGGTGGTGCCCAAAACACCCTACTCCCTCCCCTTGGAGACTTCCAGAATAGTCTCCAGGGCTATCTTCAACGTCTTGGTTGGTGCACCTTTTGAAGTCCCAGCGGGAGATAGTCCGACCCTCGCTGGCCCAGGTTCTCTGAGATCCTGCTCACCACACTGGCGCCAGCTCTTTTCTCTTGGGTTGGAAACTACGGTTGCCTGGGTGATGTGATGTCGGGGGCAGGCGGGTCCATCCTATCCCACAATCACACCTTCTTCCTGGGCTCTAAATGAAACTGCACAGGAACGAGAGTAGCATGGTGTGTTTTCTTGGGAGATGAACGTGGTAGTGCATCTCTGTTACTGAGTGTAAATGACTGATGACAGGCTGTCTGGTCTGGGGGACTCTAAGCACTAGGGAGACCGCGTGCGCGCGCGTGCATGTGTGTGTGTGTGCGCGCGCGCAGGGAGGGGTCAGAAGAGGCAGTGCCGCCATACAAGGTCGCTGAGGCTGAGACTGGGACTTTCCCAGGTCGGCTCTGCTGAACCTACTGGACCCTACTATCCCTGGAGCCTCTAAATCCCCAGATTTAGAGTACTGCTCTGCTCTGATGATAGTTGGAAGGAAGCCGAGCCTTGTTTTAAGACGCATAGAAAGAAAATCTAAATACAAGCCCCACAGCCCCTCATCAGAACATGTTAGCTCTCATTCTCTGGCGTGTGAGCCAAGCAACCATCACCTCCTCTCAGAGCTTCTCCACCACCACCCAGCCCCCAGCCCCTCGCTCCCCTCCTGTGGTTTTCGTAGGACCCACTGGAGGTCATTGGTTAATAAATCCAGTGTTTGCCTTCCTCTTGGAGAAGTGACTTTCCCCCTCCTCTATGAGTAATAAGTGTTGCAGCTGAGCTCAGTGAGGTGTCTGGGGCTGCAGGAGTTACTGTTACTAATATGTACCAAGAAGACTGGAATATTATCTCCATAACATGAGGGAACGGGGCTAGATGACCTCTTGGCAGTGTCTGCCAGCTCTGATCCTCTGGCTCACTGGACCCCACGTCCACAGGAGGGACCTCCGCTGCCATCTGGGCCTGCCTCTCAGTTGTTTAGCCAAAAAGAGGCATTAGGGTCCACTCACAGCCTTGTGGGGCGTTGGTGGCAAATGCCTTGGTCCATCCATGCAAGGGGAATGTTCTCATGGGGGAGAAGGAAATGGGTCCCCACGGTGCCAGGATTTATCCTCCTCCTGGCTGCCTCAGTGCCCACCTGATAAGGCAACCTGAATGATAGGTTTCCCCATCCTTGTACAAGGATCTAGAGACTCTGACACCCAGCAACTCTGTGAAGTTTTGATGAGCTTGGTCACTCTCATCACCATCCCTTCTGGCATTTGCGTAATTTGGTCGTCTACCAAGTACTGCTGTTACGCAGTGATCCTATTAGAGGCAAAAACTTCTACTACCAGGTGCCTGTGCATGCTCAGTTGCTTCAGTCAGGTCTGACTCTAGGCGGCCTCATGGACTATAGCCCAGCAGGCTCCTCTGTCCTCTCCAGGCAAGAATACTGGAGTGGGTTGCCATGCCCTCCTCCAGGGGAACTTCGCAACCCAGGGATCGAATCCACGTCTCCTGTGGCTCTTGCACTGCAGGCAGATTCTTTACTACTGGGCCTCCAGGGAAGCTCCCATCCACCAAGATGCGGCTGTGGCATATATAACCAGCACTGCTAACAGGAAGCAGTAGCTCATAAAGATTAATATCAGCTTTCTTCTGGGGCCACTAAACACTGGGCCCAGCAATAGCATCCAGGTCTCGTTCTATGGTATATTGTCTTGATTTCAATCCATCCATGAACCACCTAACCATCCCTCCATCCATCCATCCCTCCATCCATCCAATAGACGATTACTAAAAGCCCATTTCATGCCCACATGTGGGTAAGCGGTAGAGTGGTAAACAGAAACAGCCCTGCTCCCTACCCCTAACTGTTGCCAGTTAAGTGCAGATTCTCTTTTCTGTGGATAGAAAGATCCAGGGTGTGGAGTGGGCACCTGGGCATGAAACTCTCAGAGAAAGATTCTATTTCCTTTCCTACATTTTCTTCTTCTTCCTGTCCACAGCAGGCTGGATTTAGGTCATTTGGGGAGTTTCTGGTTTCTAGATCCTTTGGCAAGTGAGCAGGTTTCGGGTAGTATAGGAGGAGTTAAACACTAACGAAGAGGAGGAAGGACATTGATGTTATGAGCCCTGCTGGAGGCTGGCGCACTCCAGGCACCACTGCAAACACACTGAATCCATTTCTCACCACACTGTTGAGAGTGGCAGGTCAGGGAGACAGTGATACCTGCTGCTCTCCCGCAGTGATATTTTGCCCTGTCTTGTTAGCGTAGGGCTCTGGTCGGGGCAGCTCAGCAGACAATTTACCTGATACCCTGTGGTTCTCACCTTGTGGATAAAGATAACCAGGCCCCACCTCTAGAGAGTTCCATGGTGGGTATGGGAGGTTCACATGAGGACCTGCATTAAAATAAGCCTGTCCCAACCCAAACACATGCTTCCGGTGCAGCTCCTGGGTTTCTCTGAGGATGGGAAGAGGGCTTTCCTCAGGACAGAGGATGTCTTTGAAAGACAGTCCAGTATGAAAACAGAGCTTAGCTCTGGGGCAGGGTATGTGTATAGAACTTGCAGTATTCCAGGATGTGTAGGGGAGAAATTTGTCCAAACCTCAGTGCCAAAGTTCCCTCGAGGCTGTCCAAAGCAGGAAAACTCCTGTGCTTCCAATTCTATCTGAGTGCAGGTCTGGGGGGCTTCGCAGGTAGTGCTAGTGGTCAAGAACCCACCAGCCGATGAAAGAGATGTAAGAGACACAGTTTCGACCCTTGGATCACGAAGATCCTTTGGGGGAGGGCTTGGCAACCCACTCCAGTATGTCTGCTGGAGAATCCTATGTACAGAGGAGCCTGGTGGGCTATACAGTCCGTAGAGTTACACAGAGTCGGACATGACTAAAGTGACTTAGGATGCATGCGCGCACGCAGGTCTGGAAGGTAGGGAGTGAGGGTGGCGTCACAGAGCTGGCAGAGGTCTGGAGCCAAGCAAGTGGGCAGATAGGTTGGCGGTGCAGGGCTCACCATCCGGAGCAGACAGACACCCAGGCAACTCCCTCTGAGGCGGCCGCAGCCAAGGGAGAGCCTTCCAGTCTCCACCGTCGAGGACTTTTGAAACCCCAGGCTTAGGGCCCGGAAAGCAGACTCTTGAAGCAGAAGGTGACCTTAGGCGTTGACTGGTCACGGGGACAGCGGGCTGCCAAGAGGCTCCCGGGAGAGCAGCAGATATTTAATTGACTACGGCAGCTTCCCCCCAAGCCTAGAGGCAGCGTCAGAATTCTTCTAACTGCAGAACCGCAGGCCAGGATGTTCCAAGATCTGAGTTGGCACATGAGTTCCATACAAGCCTCTTTGCCATTCTCGATCTAGATTAAGTCCCCCACTTGACACATGAACATGAGGCTGGGAGACGGGGAAAGGCTTGCTCAGTGACTAATAGAATTATTGCCAGGAGATAAAAAGAGATAACCAGGTAGCAAGGTAGTGTCGAGGGTGCTTGGGTCCTAGCTTGGTAACTTTGACATATCCTGTGTGTAACCTGTGCGTGTGTGCTAAGTTGCTTCAGTCATGTCCAACTCTGTGCGACCCTATGGACTGTAGCCTGCCAGGCTCCTCTGTCCATGGGATTCTCCAGGCAAGAATACTGGAGTGGGTTGTCATGGCCTCCTTCAGAGGATATTCCCGACCCGGGGATTGAACCCGTGTCCTAGGTCTGCATTGCCAGATGTGTTCTTTACCATCAGGGCCACCTGGGAAGGCCACCACCATCTATCCCTTCAAAATTCACCACTCGCTGTTACAGTGCAGGCCTGGACCCTTTAAGACCCACTGCTTTCTAGATGCAATTGGTCCCAGGACCCTTTAATGGCACAAGCTGCTCGATTATCCAGAACAGCTTGTTTCTGAAACACACTATGGGGCCTGCAGGCTGAGCAGAAAGAAACGAGGTGACGCGATTTCAGGGTGTGCCTCAGCCATGACTGAGGGCTGGGGGGCAGCGGGTGGGCGCCACACAAAGCTGCCCTCGGGGGGGTCTGTGGGGTCGTTGGTCTTTGCTTTTCACTCTGCTGGTTTAGGCTTCTCAGGTGGGCGTGTGGTGTGTGTGTTGGGGGGTGGGCGTGAGCATGAGTGAGCCTACCGAATCCTAACCACATGAAAAAACAGCTCTTTTGGAAGGTGGTTTTATGGAAAAAGAAAGTTGCATTTCACAGCGTGAGGACTGAACCTAGAGAACTCCAGGAGATGGGTTTGGGTGGAGAGGTGGATGTGAGTGAAAATTTAACACCCCTCTCAGGGTGGTCAAAAACAGATCTATGAACACAGAGGTGGAAAAAAAAAGAAAAGAAAAAAGCCACAGAACCCTGAAATAGTTATCATGGAGCTCAGGCACTTGACTCTGGGGCCCAGTTTCTTGGATTTCTTTTGTTGTTTATGTAGTTTATAGTCCACAACAGATTGGCAACAGGCAATATGAAGAGGGAAGACAGGCTCAGGGGAGGATTGAGGACAGTCGTCCCATCCCGTTATGTGCTGATAGATGATTCTGACCCCAAGGAAACGGGAAGGGGAACATGGTCTTTGGTCTCTGTTTAAGGAGCTAGGCAAGCTAAGCGTGTGAGCATTTAGGAAAGGTTTCTACCCTAAACGATGGAGATTAAAGGGATAAGTTTCTCTTATGGGGAAAATTCTCTTATGTGAACCTTTCTCAATAAGGTTGATAAATGAAACATCATTGTAAGTTCCAGACACTCTCGATAAATTCCTGTGGATCATATTAAGAGACAGACACATCGTGTGTTTACAGGAAACGAAGCATATCAGAATCACCCGGCTCAAGCTTTTTACTTTGTTGGTGCAGACATGGGGATGGGGTGGGAGGGAGCCCCACCCCACTGCCTCGCCCAAGCCTCCAGTCAGAGGGCCACAGGTGATGGAGACAGGAATAGTCTGAATCTCGCCTGTCTTCCTCAGCCAACAGGTCCCTCAGCCTTCCCCCAGTCTCCTCTGGACCCTGTGACTTGCTTGCCCCTGCCTCCCCAGGGTGGAGTCAGCCCAGGAATGTAGCAGGTTAAGCCGGGTGGGGATCTCTAAGGAAAATGACTCCATCAGCCATCCGTGTTCTGCGGGCAGGTGACAGAGGTTGGAGATGGGTCACTGCCTCTGTGTCCTCAGGTCGGGTGGCTGGTTTCATGAAAGCCTTGGCATGTATATTCTATTTTCAGGGGAACTCAGAGATGAAGCGTGCGGACCTCCCACTTCTGTGAAATGGACCCTTCTCTGAGTGATGGAAATAGGCCAGTGTCTTCTATTCTCTCTCTGCCCACCCCCGTGCCGGACAGCGAATCCCCATCCATGGCTGCTGATGGCGTGTGGAATCTAAGACTAAGGCAGAGCAAAGGGAATGCTGCTCGAGGGGTCAGAACTGCAGACTGGTCTGCTGTTTATTTCTGAGCTGGGAGCCCTGGGCCTTGGTAGTTACTGTCCTCACCTGTAGGATATGGGCATGGATGCTCACAGGGGCATGAGGATTAAATGAGAGGATGAATATAAATAATTTAGGAAGCATTCAATGAATGGGAGGGATTTTTCAATAAGGGAGATCTTTATTGACTGGAAACCTCCACCAGGTAGGAAAGTGTCATTGAAACTCTTGAAAGCAATGAGCACAGTGGAAATACTTCATATGTATAATGGTCTGCAAGTGTGCCAGACTGAATTGAGCTCTGCTTTGGCCCACTGGTGGCTGAGCACAGGGGCTCCTAGCTCACGGGGCTGAGGACAAAACAGCGCCAGTCAAGCCTGCCTAAATGGGGCCACCACTGCTCTGTTCATTTCTCCCAGTTTACCATTCACAAGCACTTCCTCGGGGGTGGTATTCACAAAAATTGGCTCATTCAGCCCCGAGGTTATGCCCTTAGGAGCTTGCAGTGTGTCAGCTGAGCCATCCTCTCTGGGGCTGTGCCTGAGGCCCACGGCCCATCAATGGGAAGGACCGAGCACAGAGCCAGGCTCACTGCATGCTCCCGCTTCAAGGTGGACATGGCACCAGGAAAGGCCCCTGGGCAGGACGTGCCCACAGTACCACCCTGACAACATCTGGTGAAGTTTGAGAAGAGCTTCTCTGGGTGAATCCTCCCAGCTCCCGTTCTGGACAACAGAGGATGGTCCTGGCTGAGAGGGCTGGGCCAGGGCCCTGGGAAATTGACCGGGTTGTGTCTGATGGGTGACATCCTCCTCCTTGTTTAGCTGCCTCAACAGGGTCTTCCAGAGGTCAGGCCCCAGGCTGCACTGCTGTCCCTTTCTCCCTCTCTCCCAGGGTTTTAGAAGCCTGGTCTTCAGCACTGGGAGGCTCTCTCTACTTTCCTCCAAGCCTTGCACTCTGCCTGGACCAGGGCCCCTCCTCCGCCCTCCAGGCAGGACGAGAGCCAGACCCCAGGCTGTTTAACTCATCAAAGCAGGAAGTCTCAGACCTGATGTCCTCTCATTCTAAATGCTTCTTAAACCTCGATATATCCTCCAGGTTCTAAAACCTTCCACCCAGGGCAGCTATGCCCCAATCCTCAGGGACACTGGCTAGTGTGCAGGGGTCAGCGGGAAGATAGATGATCCATTAAGTGGAAAGGACTGTGGAGCCACGATTTGGAGAGCCTGGAGGTCGTGAGAACTCATCTCGCCCACCTGGGCTCTGGCGTCTGCAGTCCAGGGCTCAAAGCCGTTCTCTGCTACCTATTAGCTGTGCAGTTACTTGGTGGTGGTTTAGTCACTAAGTCCCATCCAGCTCTTGTGACCTCGTGGACCATAGCCCGCCAGGCTCCTCTGTCCATGGGATTCTCCAGGCAAGAATACTGGAGTGGGTTGCCATGTCCTTCTCCAGGGGATCTTCCTATCCAGGAATCGAACCAGGGTCTCATGCATTGCAGGCAGATCCTTTACCGACTGAGCGCTACAAGGGTGCAATTACGTAACCCTTCTGAANCTGTCCATGGGATTCTCCAGGCAAGAATACTGGAGTGGGTTGCCATGTCCTTCTCCAGGGGATCTTCCTATCCAGGAATCGAACCAGGGTCTCATGCATTGCAGGCAGATCCTTTACCGACTGAGCGCTACAAGGGTGCAATTACGTAACCCTTCTGAATCTTGGCTGATGTGAGACTTGGAAGAGATAAGGTGCCCACTGCCTGGCAGGGATCCAGGTGGCTCCAGTGGGGTGGCTGCTGGGAGGCAGGGAGAGCTTTTCTCAGTCACTGAGACCTTCCTCTTTGGCTTCCTGATGCGGGGACGGTGGGGAGGGAGCACTCCCACAAGCCAGACTCTCCTTCATTTCCTTCCTCCAGAAACCTTTTCTCACTTAGGTGCAAATGACTAGGGGTGGTTGGACAGGTGGGGGCACTCCTACAGACTTTAAACAGGGTGAAGATATGAGCATAAAGTGATCAAGTGCGTGCCTGCTTTCACTGTGAAAGTATAGGCTTTCTGGGGCATATGTGAGAGCCCCAGCCTGACCATCAAGGTGGCTACCTTTGGGCCATAGTATCTTAACTGCCAGAAACTCAGACATGTCATCTCCCTGTTAGAACTCAGGCTGACACTTAAAATCAGTCCAGTCTAGCTAGACTCCTATTTACGGACCTTTAGAGCAGATGGAGGCCTTCCCTCCATCCAGGGGAGGTGGCGCTGGTGGTAAAGAACCTACCTGCCATTGCAGACCTAAGAGGCCTGGGTGTGCGATCCCTGGGTCAGGAAGATCCCCTGGAGGGGGGCATGGCAACCCACTCCAGTATTCTCGCCTGGATAATCCCATGGATAGAGGAGCCTGGTGGGCTACAGTCCACAGGGTCGCAAAGAGTCAGACATGACTGAAGCGACTTAGCACACATAGGGCAGATGGACTCAGAGACAGAAAGTGGACTGGCTAGTATCAGCACCCAACTTGCTATTGGTGCTTTTCCCTGAACCTNAATCCCATGGATAGAGGAGCCTGGTGGGCTACAGTCCACAGGGTCGCAAAGAGTCAGACATGACTGAAGCGACTTAGCACACATAGGGCAGATGGACTCAGAGACAGAAAGTGGACTGGCTAGTATCAGCACCCAACTTGCTATTGGTGCTTTTCCCTGAACCTCCCAGGAAGCATGCTGGGGTCTGGGAGCCCCGCTTCTCCAGAGGTCTGTGTGACCACCTCCACGGCTGCTTGCGTGTCGCCCTGGAACCAGGGCGACAGACCATGGGGTTTCTCTCCTTTGGCACCCTTGACGTTTGGGGCTGGATGATTACTGCAGGGGCTGACCTGTGCACTGCAGGATGTTCAGTAGCGCCCTGGCCTCTTGCCACTAGGTGTCAGTAGCAGCACCTGTCCCCCCTGCCCTCACCCTGTCTCACTTTGTGGTGATCAATAAAATCTCCCTATATTGCCAAATGTCCCCCGAGGGCCTAAATCGTCCCCACTTGAGAACTGCTGCTTTACACATGTCATCTCATGTAAATCTCATGTCAGTCCTTTGAGGAACCAGTTTTATCATTATCCCTACTTTACAGATGAATTCACAGAGACTGAGTTAAGTAACTTACCTACAGTTAGTAAATGACAGATCTAGGTCTTTGACACCAAAGTCCATCATTTTATCCTCACATCCGGCAGCAGAGGATGACATCTGAGTCCCTCTTTAAGCTCCAAGTTGCCCAGGATCTCACCTGGTGTTCACCTGGGGACGTGCCCAAGCTGGAGTTTTGGAGAAGTGAACTGGTAGGTGGCAAAGCAAGGGTCCCAGCCCTTCCGAGGCTTCCCCAGGCCAGGTGGGGATGGGGAGTAGCTGAGAGGTAAGCCTGCTCTCCTGCAATAGGTTAGCTGGGAGGGCTTGAGTCAGTAGCTAGACCCACAATCTTCTGCCTAATGTCAACCAACACCAGTGGCAGAGAAGGCAATCACATATTACAGCTCATGATTCTCTGGGAAACCTGCAGAGTTCTGGCTCCGTGGCAGCTCAGCGGGACCCATGCCTGTGTGGTTTCCTGCTCTTTGTCTGGACTCTGCCACCAGTTATGGCCTTGGCTGGGACGAGGGGGCTGTCTCCGCTTTGTTCTCTGCATCTCATCACCGAGTAGGTAGCTCAGGCTTGCTTACAAGGAAAGCAAGAATCTGAGAGAGAGAGAGAAGAAGCATGCAAGGCCTTCCAAGGCCGGGGCTTAGACCTGGGAACAGTCAGTTTTGCTGCTTCTGTTGGGCTTCTCAGGTGGCTCGGGGTAAAGGATCCACCTGCGGTGCGGGAGACACAAGATTGATTCGTGAGTCAGGAAGATCCTCTGGAGGAGAAAATGGCCAATCATTTCAATATTCTTGCCTGGGAAATTCCATGGACAGAGGAGCCTGGCGGGCTACAGTCCGTGGGGTCGCAAAGAGTCAGACACAACTGAGAGATTGAGCCCTTGCATACATGCACGTTGGCCAAAAAATTTCACCAAGATATCCCAGATTTTAGCCTCTTAACGGGAATGGCTACAAAGTCACATTGTGAGGGAGTTGCAGAGGGGAGGGGAAGCTGAGGCCACCTCTGTCTTCCTCCTCTCCTGGTGCTCAGCTGGCACTAATCTCAACCTCTGGAGATTAGTGAGAGGGGGAGGGTAATGCTAGAAACGTCAGACTCCTGTGAGATTCTTGCTACTTGGACACACCTCTCAGGATGGTGAGCTCCTTGAGGATAAGGATTTTGTTCACTCTGGAGTTCTAAGAATCTAGCATGTGCCTAGCACCAAGGTTCTCAGCCAATTGTTGTTAAATACGAAATTAATTCTGTGACTTTACCTGAAGTCACTTCAGTGTAACTTGCTTCCAGTGGTCTTTGTTAAGCACCTGCTGTCTGTTGAGTTCATCTCTACTTAATCCAAGAGAGTCAGGAGGCTGTCCAGTTCTCAACCCGGCAGTTAGGACCATCACCAAAGTTCGGCATGACTGATGAGGGCTCCAGAGAAGGGCTCCAGACAGCTTGGGAAGTGCTGTCTTTGCAAACCACACCTTATGAGTGCCTGGGCCATGCAGGGAAGGGCACGGCAGAGGCTCTGGAAGCGCGTCCCTGGTCTTGGCAACACATGGATTGGGTGGATTTTCTGCTGCTTTTCCAAATGGCTCCATTTAGTCAAAGCTGGCGGCTGTCTTGACAGCCTGCTGGCTTCTCTTTTCCTTTGAAAGCCTGCGAGCTCTGGGAGAGGAATCTGAGACTGGCTAGAGATTCCCCATAAGCCGTCTGTGCAAGGACGGCTGGGACCGTAGAAGACTTTCAACACCCAGCAGGTTCATAGAAACAGGAAGCTGCCTTCTGCCTGGAGTGGCCGAGGTTTGCCTTGGAGGTGTCCCTCCTTCCTGCCCTCCAGGTTGAGGGAGGACAGACGGGACCTTAATTAGACGTTGTTCCTCTCCCTCATCTCTACCTTCAGCCTTTCCTGGGGCCAGGAGTGGAGCCTGGGGGTGGGAGGGGGATTTCTTCCAGATCAGAGAGGAGTCAGACCAGTGTGCGTGGTTTCTCAGTGGTGACTGAGACCGAAGATCACCGTGTTGAATTCAGGGTGTGTGTGTGTGTGTGTGTGTGTGTGTGTGTGTGTCTAGGCAGGGTCTCGGGGAGGTAGCAGGGTGTGTGAGTGTGTGTGTGTGTCTGTGTGTCTAGGTAGGGTCTTGGGGAGGTAGCAGGGTGTGTGTGAGTGTGTGTGTGTCTAGGCAGGGTCTTGGGGAGGTAGCAGGGTGTGTGTGAGTGTGTGTGTGTCTAGGCAGGGTCTTGGGGAGGTAGCAGGGTGTGTGTGAGTGTGTGTGTGTCTAGGCAGGGTCTTGGGGAGGTAGCAGGGTGTGTGTATGTGTCAGCAGGGTTTTGGGGAAGTGGCAGTCTGTGTGTGTGTGTGTGTGTCGGCAGGGTCTTGGGGATGTGGCAGAGTGTGTGTGTGTGTGTGTGTGTGTGTAGGAGGGGTCATGGGGATGTGGCAGAGTGTGTGTGTGTGTGTGCATAGGCAGGGTCTTGGGGAGGTAGCAGGGTGTGTGTATGTGTCGGCAGGGTTTTGGGGAAGTGGCAATCTGTGTGTGTGTGTGTGTGTCGGCAGGGTCTTGGGGAGGTGGCAGTGTGTGTGTGTGAGTGTGGAGGCAGGGTCATGGGCAGTGGCCAGGGTGGGAGGAAGGAGGCAAGGAGAAGGATGAACAACGCTAGGAGCCCAGTCATGTTTTGTGGCGTGTTAAGTGCCAAGATTTGTTAGGTGGCCTGAACCTTTGCCAGAAGCTCTGGATGGTCCAGCAGAAGAAACCCAGCCCCCTGCCCCCAAGGTGCCCACCGCTGGTGAGGACGTGAATCTGCCACAGGGGAGACCGCAGGCCAGCCATGACGGACAGGGTCCCATGAGGTGTCTGAAGGTGTGGCCTGGACGCCAGGGCAGGAGGGACGCAGAGAAGGGAGGTCAGGGCAAGTTTGAGGAGGAGGAAGGCTTGGGCTGGAGTGACACTGTGGGCCTGGTGAGTCTTGAGTGGCAGGCGGTCCACCCGCTGTTGAGCTGAGGGCACACCGTCCAGCTCCAGGGGCTCTGTGGAGACTTAAAGCTGCTGCCATCAAGGGGTCTGTTGCCTGAGACAGGAGGGGCCGAGCAACCCGCATGCCGTGACTCCTCCGTCCCCGCCTCAGCACTCCTGGGAGGGTGGCCTGCAGGGTTAGGGAGGAGCGGATACAGGCCCTGACTTAGGGCTCTGATCTTCAGGCCCCTGGGGTGCTGGACACTCTGGCTTTCAGAGACCACCTCTCCCGACTCAGGCCGGGACCCTGACCCCTTCTCTTGCCCTTCACCTGGCTTCATTTCTCATCGGCGGAAGTCCTGGATTCGCTCGTGAGCTCTAGCCCTGACTTTTGAGAGTGGGCCGGGTAGTTCTCCTCTCTCACGAGCTTCTCTTCTCTGAGCTCTTCACTCTGACTATATCTTTGCACCTGAGCTTGGCCAGAGTCTGCCTGGACGGCAGAGACCTGACCGCCCACTTCTCTGGGTCCCTCAGAAGACGGACGGGGCACCCAGCAGGTTCCCAGCACATCGCCGTGAGTTTATCAAGAACCCTTCTGGCTTCTTTCTGACCTGCTAAGAGAGTGCCCTTATGTTATGACTCAGGTCAAACGGGGACCTTCGGTCTAATGATGGGCAGCTTGTAAGACTGTGTGACCTGCAGAAGTGGGAGAACAGCGCCTGTGTGGAGCAGCTGGAATCCCACCCCTATCGTCAGAGTCCCCAGCTGCTCAGAACACTTCTGTGTCCACTAGTGCCATGGTCTGAGCCTCCCATGAATGCTCTTTCGTCTCCCTAGGTCTGAATGCAGCCTGGATTGTGCCAGCTTGTCAGCAACCCTGTCACTAAATCTTGCCCCTCCAGCTGTTTGCATTTTTCCCTCCTTGGTCTTCTGTTTGAGTAAAATATGCTGATAAGGGTTCAGGATTAAGCTTGGAGGCATTTATAATCCCCACTCCAACCAAGAGTTTATTGGGGAGAGCAAATTTTGGATGGGCAGATGGAAGAGGTTGGGGCATGGGCTATGGGGAGGCTGAAGACGCCATATGAAAAGATCGTCACCATCAAAGCCAAGCCTTGTACTGGAAACGCTGGAAGGCCAGACATCCCCATAAGACAAGTGGGGGGGCGGTAAACTGGGTAGCCTGATAGTCCCGGAACTGTGGAACATGAACCTAGAGCCCAGTGAGAGGCGAGAGCGCAGGAAGACTGGGCCTGGGCCCCCAGGGGCCGCTCGAGCCTGCTCAGAGGCAAGGGCAAAGCTTGCTACCAGGCCCCATCTGAGAGCGTGGACCTGGGCCATGGGCCCGCTGCCCAGGAAGCCACTTCACCGACCACATCAGCCCAGGCCTGGCCTGGGGCCCCCACTCGCTCTGTCGGCCGCACCTAACTCCACAGATCTACAGACTCCAGTCAAGGTGGTTGCTGGCCACCATGTAGCAGCGTTTCTCCCACCGTCCACTTCTCAATCGGCTGGTATCACTCAAGGACATTTTTTTCCTTATTGTGGAATTTTCCAGATCTCTCTGAAATCTTTCTGGAGAGATGTGGAAAACTCTTTGTATTTAAATTCTGTAATAATGGATCCAAGAGCATGAGGGCACAAAAGGACTCGAGCAAGCACCTAGTCCCGTTCTGGATGGTAAAGTGACTGGCCGGGGTCACCCTGCTACTTGGGGTGTTTGGCCTGGCCCACACCTGGGTCAGAAGACAGACAGAAGGCACATAGGTCTTACCTTACCCTGTGGTCTGCCCACTAAACCCTCTTTAATAAATGTTGGCCCCTGCAGGGCTGCCCTTAAAGTGACAGATCACGGCAACAGCCCAGTGGATCTTCCTGGCAGCTGGGACCTTAGACTTGAGAAGCCCTTGGAGGTGTTGGCCCCTAGGGTTCCCAAATAGAGCAGGAAGCCCCATGCAGGGTCTAGGAGTCCAGCTGACGACAAGCATCTCCTGCCAACGTGGGGAGCTATACGCTCTGGGAGGGGCCATCTGCTTTTATTTGCTCTATGCTGGGTGTGGGGCTCTTAGTAAAATCAATTTACCCAGAAAAGAATTTGGAAATCATAAATCTGATACAAAGTAGGAAAACCTCTCCTTGCTGCCCAACAACTTTGTCTAGGAAAAAGTGAGGCAAACCAGTCTTCCCTCCTCCATTAAAAAAAAAAAAAAAAAAAAAACAAAAAACTGCACATATTTAAACTATGCAATTGGATGGGTTTGGGCATCTGTATACTGGTGGTTCAGTGGTAAAGAAACTGCCTGCAATGCTAGAGACCTGGGTTCAATCCCTGGAGATCCCCTGGAGAAGGAACTGGCAACCCACTCCAGTATTCTTGCCTGGAGAATCCCATGGACAGAGGAGCCTGGCGGGCTAGAGTCCATGGGGTCACAAAGAGTCGGACGCGACTGAATGACTGACACTTTCACTTTCTTTATGCATCTGTGAAACCGTCTCTTCCCTGTTGGTTAGGTTTTCTTGATCCCTTATTAATTCATGTATTAGATCAGCTACATATCGAGCATGCACTACATGCTGTGGGCTGTTACAATTTTATACTTGGAATCTGCCTTCCTCTAAATTCTATCTCTGACCCCAGCTTCACTGGGGCTGCCAGATAAAATACAGGATGTTCAGTTAAATTTAGAATCACAGGCAAAAAATGAATGGATTTTTAAAAGCAAGTATGTCCCAATTATTGCATGTGACATTTAAAAAAATTTAGTTTTAATTGGAGGATAATTGCTTTACAACGTTGTGTTGGTCTCTGCCGTACATCAGCATGAATCAGATGCAAGTATACAGATATCCCCTTCCTCTTGAATATCCCTCCCATCCTCGCATCTCACCCCTCTAGATCATGAATGTGACATTTTTAATACTAAAAAGCCACTCATTGTTTCTCTGAAATTCCGATTTAACTGAGCAGCCTGTATCTTTGGTTACTAACTGGCAACCCTAAGCTCCACTCACTTGTATAGAGCTGTGTAGAAATCACAAGCTCTTTGTCCCAGGACAGCCCCTCTGGGGTTTGAAGATGGGCCCCAGTGCTCCCATGTGCTGTGAACCTTCCTGGTGTTCAGGGCACTGGGGGGCGCTTGCTCTGGTCTCAGTGCCATGAATTTAATTACTGATGTTAAGACTGTGTGAACCGGGACTTCCTTGGTGGTCCAGTGGTTAAGACTCTGCTGGTCAGGGAACCCAGCTCTCGCGTGCTGTGCAGTGTGTCTGGAAAAAAGAAAAAAACTGTGTGTGAGCCTTTTTGAGCCAAGTCCCATGGCTGCTGTTGAGCTGGTCATGCTGAGAACCCCTGGCTCCCTTGGGGCCATCAAGCAGGCTGCCCCTCCAGCCCTCGGGCAGGGGTTTTGAACAAAGCTGTGGCTTCTCCATCTGTGCTGATGAGATTTCGTCTTGTTGGTTTATTCATGCTGCTAGGCCGTTGGAATCTCATGGAAGCCAGAGTCTGTCACCTAGCAAAAGATCCATCCCTCCCAGGTTAGAATATATTTAAACTTGATTATAAATCAGACTGTAGATTACCCGTCAAGTGACTGGTGGGAATGCGGACAGGGCAAGGCTAAGTGCAGACGGTCACCGTTTGCTGTGAAGAGAGCCTCTGTCTCCTCCCTCCCTTCCTATGGGTTGGCATTGCTAACATTCACTGGACCAGTCACCTATGCGTAGCATCTATTACCCAATGGCGTGTCTCATTTTTATCTACAAACATCTCATAACAGTCTAATTCAATTTTCTCACTCATTCACCACAGTGGATATTTATTGCCTGCTTCCTTGTGCAATGTATCAGATGCCTGGTGAAAATCAGATCCATTACATTCTGGTGTCTTTCATTTCCCAACCCAGGTAACCCCATCACAGAAGCCCATTCTTGAGGGAACTTGCTGGTCCCTGGGGACGAACAGTCCCCTCTTACTCTTCCTTCCCTTTTAAGTCATCACAAACCATTTAAAAATCCATCATAAATTTGTCAAGGTGTTTTATAGTCTAGTGTAAAGTTTCTGGATTTTCATCATTTTCCCTATGGGAAAATTGAGACACAATTTACAGTCTGAAACATCGGCCCCTCTGCTGATTCTTGCTCCTCCCGAGTTGTGCAGTCGTTCTGGGGTCCCATCAGCAAGTTCCCTGTTTGTGAAAGTGAAAGTCGCTCAGTCGTGCCCGACTCTTTATGACCCCATGGACTATACGGCCCGTGGAATTCTCCAGGCAGAATACTGGAGTGGGTAGCCTTTCCTTTTTCCAGGGGTGGATTCTTTGCCAGCTGAGCCACAAGGCCCCTGCTGTGCTGCACTACAATTTAACACAGTTGGAAGACAGTTCAGTGAATGTGTGGAGTGGCTCCCTTACTCTTTTGAACTTGGAATGAATTCTCATTAATTGAATGGATGTAGGTCAAGGGCAGGAGAAAGGTTAACAGAAGGAAAGTAACAGGTATTAAACACTTACTTTGTGTCAGATGTCCTATGCTTTTGGTATTCCTATATCTTTTCACGCTCACCAAACTTGATGAAGTAGAGATTGCTAGCCCCATTTTTGAATTGGAGGAACTGAGAAATTCAGAGAAGTTAAGGGAGGTATTCAAGGTCACACAGCTGGGATGGCTATATGATGCATGTAGAATTTGCGTCTGGCTTTGTTTTGTTTCAAAGTCCGTGTATTTTCTACCGTTCTGCAGAGCTGAGCTTAACTCTAAGTCTAATATGGCAAAACCTGTTTTGTTCTGGGAGAGGAGTGGTGCAGTTCATCATAGAATTCCTTCTTGTGTCAGAGTGGATTCTTCACATGCGCTGGTTATTTTGGAACCGTCTACTGTGTACAGTGTGGCGGACGGGGTTGCTGCTCTCTGGGATGCAGAAATTGAGTGATCTGTTGAGTGTCCTGTAGTGGAGTTTCTAGCCGAGAGGAGAGCTAGCCTTCAGCTCTGAGGGCTCCCTGGGAGTCAGAGTGCCTATGAAAGGTGCCTGTGGGCAGCAATGTGAAAATGGGTTGTCACTTGGCACTTGGATTGGGGGGCGCGGAGCTCGGACTGGGGGGCGTGGATGGGCTAACTCCTGGAGGGCAGCCTGGCGGCATGTGCATGGCAATAGAGGCCTTTTGGGAGGAAGGGCCAGTGAGGCCCACAGTAGTGGCCAGGTGGGTACAACGAGGACCACGGTAGCAGCAGACACAGCCGAGGCCATGAGGCTGGTGGGGGCCAGCTAGAGGCAGTGGAAACAACAGAAGTGGGTGAAGGACTGGGCAGGAAGCGTGGAGGAGAGAGCAAGGGAGAAACCCTCGGAAGGTTCCCAGGACCCCGGCCTGGTCCAAGGGTCCCGGTGAGCTCTGCACACCCCCAGGCGGAGGAGCAGATGGGAAGAAAGATCCAATTTGATCTGGTTGAGTGGAGTCTGAAGTGTCTGTGGGACGCCCAGACAAAGACGTTCTTAAGGTCTGAGCTGACGGGAGAGAGTCCGGGTTACTGTTGTGAAGACAGGTGTTCTGTAGAGTTATTTGTGTGGAAGACCTTCCCTGTCATGAAGCCCCCTGCAGAGCCAGCATTCCCGCCTCCCTCCCAGCTGAGCTGCAGCCTGGGGCTGTGTGCATGTGTGCACCTTTGCACACACATCCATACACAGCACAGGTACACTCACATATGCATAGTCAGACATCCTTACGCACACACCCCACATGCATACACACACAATCACACACATTTGTGCACCTTTACTCACTCACCCATACACTTTCCTCACACACTCACACACTAGAACACTCACACACACAGCGTATACCTTTGCAAAATCCATATGCACATGCACCTTCCTCTCAGACACACTTACACACTCCCATCAGACACACATTCACACGTGAGCACATGCACAAACATACATCATGTACACCCTCACCCACTCACACACACACACGAGCCGTTGACACACCTATCATCCACACATGCTCACCCCACTCACTTGCACACATTCGTACACTCTCACACACGAGAGCACTGACTCACACCCATCCCACCCAGGAGCTGCTCCCGCTCCGTTAGGTCAGCTCCTCCTCAGCCCCCTGGGGCACTGAGTGCAAGACTCTACCACGGGGGGCCCATCTGGGGGACTCCCTAGCCTTCACTGCCCCCCCGCGGGTGCTGCCTGGAGTCCACCCCTGAGAGATCTGCAGCCCTTCTGTGCTTAGTTCCAGGAAACACGAGACGGAGTGGCCTTGGAGTGGAACCAAGTGTGAGGCTAGAGCTCGGCGTGAGCCTCTCGTCTGGCTCGTGGGACGTGAGAAGCCTGCCTCGCCCAGGTCAGCCTGCCCTCGGCAGCAGGTTAGGAGCTAGGGCACCACGACCTGGGGTGGGGGCTCTCTGCACCCTGGCTGACGAGGTTGACCAGAGAGGGGTCAGAGGCGAGCCCGAGTTTTGAGGCTGGATGTTGGGGTCCCTTTTGCTCTGTCCTGTCCCATGGGAGCTGCCTCCCCAGGGTGCGGCCTGACTGGTGCCCTGGCCTTGGCAGGGAGGGCAGTGTCTGGCGGCTCTGGGTGCTAGCTGTCCAGCCCAGGGACACGCTGGGGTAGGGGAGGCAGAGTGGGGCTGTCTTTGCTGACATCACCCTCGTTCTGTCCCCAAACAGCCTAGTTTCCCTTTAAAAATGACTATTTCTGTAGCTCCTATTTAAGAGTTATCTAAAGCCTTCTTGAACCTGGCTTTTGCCCCGGCCTTTGCCACCTCTTGGCGAGATGGGAAGACTATAAATTGCATCCCACTGTAGACAGTCGGGCTTCCTTTGATTCGCTTGAATTCCCCTATGTTTGAGAGCTGTTTGAAGTATTGGGATTGGTGACAAAGGCTGCTGCCTCCCTTTCCGGGGCGCTCAAGGCCTTCACCCCAGAGTGGTAGACCAGCTCTGGTCCAGGCATCCAGCAGCAGACCTGCTCAGCCCTTTGGAGGAGCCGGTCTCCACTCCCAGCCAGTCTCCTGACATTGCCTCCAGACACTGTGGCCAATGCCTGGTGTGGGGATTAACTCTTGTTGCTTGCTTGCTTACCTGTGCTTCCTCTTTGGCACATATTGTCTTTATTATTATTATATGGCTTTATTTCTTCTGCCATGACAAAACCATGTAACAACGCATTTGGAAAATATCCTTCCTAATCCAGTCACCCAACAGAACCATGCTCACCTGCTGCACTTCCTTCTAGAATTTCTCTCTGGGCAGATGAGGTCTTGTTTAGTTTAGTTTTTTAAGTTGAAGGTTAATCCCTTCTAATGCAGATGCCATTTCCAGACCTGTGGCTCCAGCCATGGCTTGCATGGGAAAAAAAAAAAAA
>SJYX01009925.1:68982-216139 GCA_006410675.1 Oreotragus oreotragus
TGTGTGTGTGTGTGTGTGTGTGTGTGTGTCTCTTTCTCCTCTTTACTCTAATTCCAGGCTGAATTCCCATCTGGAGCGGGCAGCTCACCAAGTCTACTTACTTGTCCTGGCTTCTAAGACCCGTGCGAAAGGGAGCCTAAGGCGGGGCACCCTTAGATATGCAAGCGGGTGCTGGTGGCCCAACGTAGATGGTGCAAATCTCTTGTCCTGAGATTTTATTGGTCGTCCCTGTTAACCAAGTTATTCAGCCTCTTTTCTCCACTTAATTTTCCCACTACACTATTTCTTCCTAATCTAATCTTATATTAATAAATAAATAAGTTTTTCCTCGCCAATGCCATCTCACCTTCGAATCACCCTGGTTCCACCGGGGCTGGACCCCGGCAGTCATGTATGGATGTGAGAGTTGGACTGTGAAGAAGACTGAGCACCGAAGAATTGATGCTTTTGAACTGTGGTTTTGGAGAAGACTCTTGAGAGTCCCTTGGACTGCAAGGAGATCCAACCAGTCCATTCTGAAGGAGATCAACCCTGGGATTTCTTTGGAAGGAATGATGCTAAAGCTGAAACTCCAGTACTTTGGCCACCTCATGAGAAGAGTTGACTCATTGGAAAAGACTCTGATGCTGGGAGGGATTGGGGGCAGGAGGAGAAGGGGACAACTGAGGATGAGATGGCTGGATGGCATCACGGACTCAGTGGGCATGAGTCTGAGTAAACTCCGGGAGATGGTGATGAACAGGGAGGCCTGGCGTGCTGCGATTCATGGGGTTGCAGAGAGTCGGACACGACTGAGCGACTGAACTGAACTGAACTGAATACCAGGTGAATCAGTAAATCATGGTATACCCATAAAATGGAATACTACTCAGCAATAAAAAAGGAACAAACTATTGACATCCACTTATGTAAAACTGGACAATACTGAAGCTAAGGATACAATACTTTGGCCAACTGATGAGAAGAACCAACTCATTGGAAAAGACCTTGATGCTATGAAAGATTGAGGCAGGAGAAGGGGGACTACAGAGGATGAGACGGTTGGATGCGGTCTCCAATGTGGGAAACCCAGGTTCGATCCCTGGGTCGGGAAGATCCCCTGGAGAAGGAAATGGCAACCCACTCCAGTATTCTTGCCTGGAGAACCCCATGGACGGAAAAGGCTAGTAGGTTACAGTCCACGGGGTCGCAAAGAGTCGGACACGACTGAGTGACTTCACCTCACCTCACCTCATCAGGTCACCTGGTCAAATACAGGTGTTCCCTTAGGAAGATTGCTCACTGTTCCAATCCATCCTCTATGATTTTCAATACAATTACTATTAAGCCTCAGGGGTAACAACAAAACCCAAAAAGACAGACTCTCCCACATGCTCAGGGAGGTTCTCTTCTCTGTCTGAAAGGACCCTCCTCTGTGCTGGGTTTGAGATCCCTGGCAAGTCTGGGAACTCAGGACTCACAAGTCCTCCCCAGTCAAGGCAAGAGCCCCAAGACACTGAGGCAAGCCATGGATCTGGTGAAAAGATGTGGGATTTCTGATGCCCACAGTCAGAGAGGAAGCAGATCCTTGCAGAAAGTAGAGCTGAAAAATGGAAGCTACCAGATAGAGCAGGAGAACATTCTGCTGAAGACACTGACCAGGGCAGAGAGCTAAGCCAGGTGCCCCACGCTGCCCCACCATCAGCCACGCACAGGGTCACCCATCAGGCTCCCAGGGGACCAGACCTGCCAGTTAGTGGAGGAGACCAGAGCAGGAAGGGCTGCCTGCAGCAAGTTGTAACTCACCTCACTTCATGTTTCAGATTAGGGAGACAGCCCGGGGAGAGGATTGGAGGTGGTAGAGCTCCAGGGCTTCCCTGATAGCTCAGTTGATAAAGAATCCACCTGCAATGCAGGAAACCTGGCTTTGATTCCTGGGTCAGGAAGATCCTCTGAAGAAGGGAAAGGCTGCCCAGCATTCTAGCCTGGAGAATTCCATGGACATTCCATGGGGTCAAAAAGAGTCAGACATGCCTGACTGACTTTCACTTTCACTTTCAGAGCTCCAGTATGTCTGGAGGCCTGGACGTGGCTCAGCATGGCAGGGCAGAGGCTGGAGTCAGAGGCAAAGGGTGCCATCTGCTCTCGAAAGACTAGCGAACCATGGAGGTGCCTGATGAAGACGCTGCCATGGAGGCTGCTGAGTCAGGGGAAGGAGGGCAGGAGGAAGGGCATGCTTTCAGGAACAGTGAAGAGGCCGCAGGAGAAGGGGAGGTTCTGCCAAAGAGCAGGCCTGGCCTTGCTGTCCCTTGACCTGATCTCCCTCCTGCCCAGAGCCAGGGCTGATGGTGGGCCAGGCTGACTGGCAGCTATAATGACAGCTTGGAGAGTAGTCCTATCCAAGAGGAATACTCAGCGCACAGACCAGCTTCCTAGGTTCAAATCCCAGGCCTAACCCATTAAGGGCTTCCCTGGAGGCTCAGACGGTAAAGAATCCGCTTGCAGTGCAGGAGACCTGGGTTGGGAAGATCCTCTGGAGAAGGGAACAGTCACCCACTGCAGTATTCTTGCCTGGAGAATCCCCATGGACAGTGGAGC
The DNA here is from genome assembly GCA_006410675.1 of Oreotragus oreotragus. Classification (NCBI taxonomy): domain Eukaryota; kingdom Metazoa; phylum Chordata; class Mammalia; order Artiodactyla; family Bovidae; genus Oreotragus; species Oreotragus oreotragus. The sequence goes on from SJYX01009925.1 coordinate 71,560, forward strand.
CTGGCAGGCTGCAGTCCAGGGGATCACGCAGAGTCAGATACGACTGAGCACAGCACATGCTTACATCCCGTGAAAGCCCACCAGCCAGACCACCAAGAACACACCTGGAGAAGAACAGAGCCAGGCACGCTAGCCTGTTGTGGCAGGGCAGAGCACGTACCCTGGGAAGCGTGGGCACCTCCAAAGGGGCTTCAGAGAAGGGGTGCTTGTGGAGTTTGGGGGCTGGAGCTAATCATAGCCCAGTCCTGGTCAGGGTTGCTCAGTTACTGCTTCGCTGGAACAGTCAGAAGTCATATCTTCAGAACACACAAGCCTATTTGGAATTGCTGTCAGATCAGTTTGCCTGTGGTCTTATCTTGGAACATATGGGTGTGAGTGAGCTGGTGTCAAAAGAATCTGAGCTTAGATAGTCTGCTGCGCCATTTATCTGTTTTGTGAGTCACTGCACAGGCCTTTTTGTAAGTTGTGGATTCTGTTTGAGTCTCGGTTCACTATGCATGGCCTGGCCGCCCTCAGGGCCATTTCCTACCTCAGGTTGGTCTGTGGGCAGGTTATGTTGCCCTTCCTGCACCTGGTTTCTTCATTGAGCAAGTGGGGTCCTGGGGATTACAGAGTTAATATATGTGATGCATCTAACAGTGCCTGGCACACAGTGGGTCCAGTGTAAACGTGAGCCATCCTTACAACCACAAGCCTTTAAGGCTGAGATGTGTGGATGGCTCCACTGCCTCCAAAGAAAAGATAGCCCTTAAGTTTATTTTCTGCTTAACGAGGGGAAAGGGCACATTGATATGAGTTACTCTGACCAAATAGGATGGTGTCCTAGGGAGCAGGCTCCGCCACCTAGAATAAAGCCGTCTTCTTTGACTGGTGTCATCGTCTAAGAAGGTGGGAAGGCAGGGGATCAGAGGATGCTTTGAGACTTGGGGCACATCCTCAGGGAAAGATAGTGACACTTTCTTCCTTGATTTAGTAGAGGGCAGAGCAGGAGGGAAGGGACTAAAGCTCAGGCACTACAAGTGTGGATTTCATACAGACTAGGCTGACTCTCCAGTGTTCTTGCCTGGAGAATCCCAGGGATGGGGGAGCCCGGTGGGCTGCCGTCTATGGGGTCACACAGAGTCGGACACGACTGAAGTGACTTAGCAGCAGCAGCAGCAGGCTGACTCTGGATTGTTAAGTATCAGGGTGGGGAGGCTGAGAGGCTGTGGACTCCCGGACACATCTGAGTCTGACGAAAATTGTGGTGCAGTGGTGGGACCGCTGCCCAGGGCGTCAGGTCACCTGGGTCCCAGCTCATGCCCATGCTTCTAATAGACGGGCATGCCTGCTTAGTTGCTCAGTTGTGTCCAGCTCTTTGTAACCCTGTGGGCTATAGCCCACCAGGCTCCTCTGTCTGCGAGAATTTTCAGCTGAGAATACAGGAATGGATGGCCATTTCCTCCTCCAGGGGATCTTCCCGACCCAGGGATCAAACCTGTGTCTCAGTGTCTCCAGCACTGAGGCTAGATTCTTTACCTGCTGAGCCAGCAGGGAAGCTCTAACTGAGGGCTGGCTTTCTGCAACTCATTTCTCATCCCCTGTGTCTTAACCTCCCTATTTATAAATGAAGAATTTATTGGAGCTGTATGCATTTACATATAGGATGCCAGATGGAGTTGCCTGTTGACAATAGTTGTGTATTTGTGATTTTCACTGCCATTGCCAAACCTCTCCATTGAGGTTGCACCAAGTTGGACTGCCAAGTTGTGATGTGGTGAGGGGGTGGTGGGTGGGAGGTCCTTGGTGACCCCACCGATACAACTTCCACCTCTAAAGTTGCATGCTATCAGGGTCCCACTCTGCTTCGGCTCCATTTCTTAAGGCACCAAATGCTTCGCCGGATTGGGCTTCATGCTCCTCCCCTTGCACTGTGCTGCTCTTCAGCTGGTCCCAGAGGGAGGGAGAGAGAGAGAATGAGAATGCATGAATGAGAAAAAGTTCTAGAGGCTCAGTGTCTCATCTGTGAAATGCCAGCAACCGTCATCCTTCCAACTTCTGCATCCACACACTTGACTCCCCATAGTCAGCGTGGAGAAAGAAGAGCCAGCCAGTCAGCTATGTGAGTTATGGTGAAAGTCAGAGCCCCCTAGGTCCTGAGACTGGACCCCTTAGGTCCAGTGTTCTGTCTTCAGGATCAGGATCATTACTCATTAGTTTCACAAGACTCCTGATTCTTGGTGAAATTTTACCCCAGGGAGGTACTTAGGGCCTTGATCTTGCTTGTGACCTGGAGCCCTGCCCAGAAACACTCAGAGCTGTCACCAATAACTGTCCATGGGCTTAGCTTTAGGGAGGGCCTTTCTGACAGAAAGACAAGTTCAAGCCATCACAGAGGAAGTGAAACAGACCCAGAGAGTGGAACCGCCGCTGTCCCCCCATTTTCATCACTGATGTGGCACATGGTGAATTAGCTTTATGAATCCTTTCCTCAACTGTCCAGGCTACTAAAAGTGGTCAGCAAGCAATCACCTGATTTTCTACATATGCCTTTGTAATGTTCACAGGACACCCCCACCACACACACACACGCACACACACACACACACGCACACACGCACACACACACACACACACATACACTCATTAATTAAACATCTCTTGGGCACCAGTGTGTGCCTGGTACAGATGATCAAGACCCCGCCTCCACCCTGGGGAAGTTGCTGAGACAGGCTCCTTGTGACAAAGCATGGGGCGGAATTGACGTGTCAGAGACAAGGCATGCAACACATGCCTGATGGCTCCAGGCTCTCTCCTCCACTCCTCAGGGGCAGCTCTCTTAGTTTGCATTCCCCTAGCATCCAGTTATTTCCAGAGTTGAAGGAAGGGAGAGAACCGGAGTAGAAAGGAGAGGACTGCTCCCGGAGAAGGTGTGTGAGGCCTTGCAGGGGACAGCTGCAGCTCTAGCCTTTGCTGGGTTCACAGGGTCACCGGAGGTGGCTTTGGGTTGGGCAAATTTGCTGAGAGATGCAGTGACTTTGGCTGGAGAAAGGAAAGAGACACGTTTCCTGGAGGCCACGGGTTAGGCCTTTGCTAATGAGGTGATGCCACTTGGCCATGATTAATAGGAAACGTGGGTCAGTTGATGGTTTTTCACCTTTGCACCAAGAGGGGCTGCATGGAGTCATTTGCATTTTCCTGTCAAATCCCCTTTACCACTGCTCCATTCAACACACCCACTGTGTGCCATCAGTGAACTGCACCGTGGAAGTCTTGCCTTGTGGAGTTGACACCCTATGTGTGTCTTCAACTGTGGTCCAGTACCCATCCCAGGGAGGGTCACTTGGATCTTCGAAAGGAATTCCCAAGGGGTGAAGCTCTCCTGCTGGAATCTCAGGCATGAGTCAGATATTTAAGATGGTTCACCCGATGTGAACAAAATTGGAGGGTGTTTGAAGAAACCAGATTCAACCAAGTAGCTGGATGTGTCCTAATGATGATGGGCTGGACCATGTGGGTGTGTGATTTTTGCCTCTCCTTGGTCCTTTTCTCCTGGACCCTTGGGTGCCCTCTGGGAGGAGGAGGGTCTAGGGTACCATGGTGTCCTGCCCCCTGGAGTGGCATCCAGGATGCCAGGCTCCCTGGGCTAAAAGCCTCTTGTCAGCAGAGTAATTGGATCTGACTTGCAGCAGGCAGGGAGCAGAGGTATTCAAGTCAGTCATGCTATTTTTAAACGCCCTCTCTTCCCCAAGTGCAGATCTCAAGCTCAGCGGGAGAGAACGGCTCATCTCAGAGCCTTGGGAATCACAGCACAGCCCCCTGCTCCCACATTTGAGTGTCCCCACCCCCATCCTTGAGAATCAGATCTCACACTGGGCAACTGTCCATGAACCCTGCCACGACCACACATCCTGTTTGGGAAAGGGTNGAACGGCTCATCTCAGAGCCTTGGGAATCACAGCACAGCCCCCTGCTCCCACGTTTGAGTGTCCCCACCCCCATCCTTGAGAATCAGATCTCACACTGGGCAACTGTCCATGAACCCTGCCACGACCACACGTCCTGTTTGGGAAAGGGTGGACTCCAGGGGCCTCAGGGTTGTGGGGAGCCATCCTGGTGTAAGCTGACTGCTCAGCAGGCCGGAGGCAAGCAACCCTTGTCTCTTGGTTGCCTGGCAGCCCCAGAGGCTCACCACTAAGCTTGCAGGCAAACATGCCCCTGCCCGTCTGCCACTGTCTTTGACTCTCAGGAGCAGCTCACAGCTGCCTGTCAGCTCTGAAGACGGCAGGAGTCAGAGCAGAGAGCAGGCACCCTCCTGCTAACCTCCCTATGGGAGCTGAGCCCCATCCTGTGTGCAGCCCGGGGAGGCGGGGGAGAGGCTCGTGAGAGGCCAGCACTCAGTTACACACCGTTCGTCTGTGGACTCACACTCACTCCCCTCTCCAGCTTTCGCAGCATCTGCAGCCCCGGGTGGAAGGCTCTCTGAGCCACAGCTTGGCCGTGTCACATTCTCCCTCTGGGGGATGCAGACAGGAAGGGCAATTGCTGAAGGGCTGGACCAGCCCCCACTTCAGGAGGAGGACAGGCTGCCTCTGGAAGGAGCTGTCGTGGAAGTGGAGACACTGCTGGCGGCCACCGTGGAGCGCGTGCCATCCACACTCCAGACAGCACGCCTGCGGGCTACGTGTCGCTGCACCCTGTTACAGATGAGGCCGCAGAGGTCCAAAGGGTAACCCCTGGCCAAGGTCACTGGCAGGTTCTCCCTGCTCCTGAAAAGAATTCTCAAACCCTTCCCCCCACCACCACCAAATTCCTGAGGCCTTGGTGGTTTAGTTGCTAAGTTGTATTGGACTCTTGCATTCCAACCCAGGGATTGAGCCCAGTCTCCTGCATTGCAGGCGGATTCTTTACCAACTGAGCCACCAGGGAAGCCCCTCCTGAGGCCTTGGGTTACTTGAGATGAGGCACAGTTCAAGTTCAACATGGCCCTCTCTCTGAGAAGCTAGAGGTGTTCCCGGCCTTTCGGCCGTAGCCAGGGGGAGCCAGGCTCCAAGGCACGCTGCTAAGGCTTGTTGCTTCGGGTAACAGGTCTTGAACTTAGTTTTCAAAATTGTTTGGTTAAAACATTGCAAGCTGGGAAGTCTGCCAAGGCCTCTTCTCTCCCGAATGGAATTAGAATGAGGGCCTGACCCTGTCCAAGGGCCCTGATTCCCAAGTTGACACTGCAAGCACCTTCGGTAAAGCAGCGTCACTGGAACCCAGCCTCCCCCTGAAGCAGACGTGTGGTGACTTTGTGGGGAGAACCCTTTCCCCTGCAGAGTATGCCTCCGTGGGTGTCAGGCAGGCCTGGGCCCATGGCCTTGCTGCACCTTTTCGGCAGATTTGAGTTAGAGGTTAGGAGTGGAGGTGGAGACTCTTTGGGGTCTACAGAATGGACCCCAAACCCACCCTGCATCGGCCTTGCCAGCTGGCAGGTGGGACAGCAAGGTGTTTACCTTCTTTGCACCTCAGCTTACTAGTCTTTTAAGTGGAGAGAGACAGCTGAAATTTGGGGAGAGGAGTGGGAGACAGTCCCGGGAGGTCCTGGGACTCTGGTGTGAAGTGAGGGGAGGATGAGAAAGGGGAGCAGAGCAACCCTGAAGACTGACCACCTTTCCTGTTTTGCTATATGGACATTTTTAATTATTTTATTTTTAAAGAATGTTCTGTATTTTAATACACACATAATATATACATGTGGTTCAAAGTTCATGTGGCACAAAAGGCCACATCCAGAAAAAACCCCGTTCCCTTCCCACTGCCTAAGTTCCCCCTTCATGGGGAACAATGATCCTTCCAAAAATCATTTGCTTATTATTACTGATACTTTTGCTGCATATCTGTTGTAATCTAACCCACACAGTGTATTTCAGACTCTTCCAACACCCTCAGTTCAGTTCAGTTCAGTCGCTCAGTCCAACTCTTTGTAACCCCATAGACTGCAGCACGCCACACTTCCCAGTCCATCACCAACTCCCAGAGTTTACCCAAGCTCATGTCCATTGAGTCGGTGATGCCATCCAACCATCTCATCCTCTGTCATCCCCTTCTCCTCCTGCCTTCAATCTTTCCCAGCATCAGGGTCTTTTCCAATGAGTCAGCTCTTCCCATCATGTGGCCAAAGTATTGTAGTTTTAGCTTCAACATCAGTCCTTCCAATGAACACTCAGGACTGATCTTTAGGATGGACTGGTTGGATCTCCTTGCAGTCCAAGGGACTCTCAAAAGTCTCCAACACCACAGTTCAAAAGCATCAATTCTTCAACGCTCAGCTACTCATTTATGGGCTTGTTGTAACATCTTTGATACTAGGCCTCATTATGTTAAGTCTCTTTACAGTTTTCAAGATGTGTATCTCAAATGAATCCATGACAGTCCTGGAGGTAGAGATGGTGATATCCTTATGCCCGTTTTGCAGGTTGGGAAGTGGAGATTCAGGGAGGTTAGGCTATCTGCCTAAGGCCACAAGTGAGTGATAAAGGGAATGGCAAACCACTTTAGTATTCTTGCCTTGAGAACCCCATGAACAGTATGAAAAGGCAAAATAATAGGATACTGAATGAGGAACTCTCCAGGTCAGTAGGTGCCCAATATGCTACTGGAGATCAGTGGAGAAATAACTCCAGAAAGAATGAATGGATGGAGCCAAAGCAAAAATAATACCCAGCTGTGGATGTGACTGGTGATAGAAACAAAGTCTGATGCTGTAAAGAGCAATATTGCATAGGAACCTGGAATGTCAGGTCCATGAATCAAGGCAAATTGGAAGTGGTCAAACAAGAGATGGCAAGAGTGAACATCGACATTCTAGGAATCAGCAAACTAAAATGGACTAGAATGGGTGACTTTAACTCAGATGACCATTATATCTACTACTGCGGGCAGGATTCCCTCAGAAGAAATGGAGTAGCCATCATGGTCAACAAAAGAGTCCGAAATGCAGTACTTGGATGCAATCTCAAAAACGACAGAATGATCTCTGTTCGTTTCCAAGGCAAACCATTCAATATCACAGTTATCCAAGTCTATGCCCCAACCAGTAATGCTGAAGAAGCTGAAGTTGAATGGTTTTATGAAGACCTACAAGACCTTACCCCCCCGCCCCGGTATGAACCCAAGTCCCCAGAGAACAGCCTTGCCAAGCCCCTGAGCCAGATGTGGTGCTACCTTGGAGCAGGAGCCCCCAGTGACAATACTGAGCACTTACCTCCACCTGACTCCGCAGGGGAACTTCACACCTGCTCCTTCCTAGGCTAAGAGGCTAAGTTCCTAGATTCACCCACTCCTTTTTCCCTAGAGGCACCACCGAGCAGAGTTGGGGGGGTGGGGGCAGGTGTTGGCCAGGGGCTTCTGGACAAGGCCAACAGAGGACAGTCGACACCCTCCTAGAAGAATTCTGTGGGTCACATCATTTGCAAATATTTTCTCCTGGCCCCTAGGTCATCTTTTTGTCTTGTTGATGGTTTCCTTTGCTGTGCAGAAGCTTTTCATTTTAATTAGGTCCCATCGGTTTATTTTTGCTTTTATTTCTTTTATTTTAAATTTATTTATTTTAATTGGAAGCTAATTACTTTATGCTTTTTATTTCTTTTGGAGACAGACCCAAGAAAGTAAGCTCCCTGCACTCCCAGCCACCGTTTGAACAGGTCAACTTCCAAGTGAGAGCAGGAAGTCACCGTGCATATTTGGGAGCTGGTTGGGCTCCTTGTGCTCCTCAAGATCACAGAACTTACCAGATAGCTCCAAATGCTGGCTTCTACCCCGCCCACTGGGACAGCCTCCCGGGGCAGAGGGGGACAGGGGGTTGTTCCCCGGTGTCCTCAGCCTCGCCCAGACACACACAGGCTCACATCTGTGTTCCCTCAGCCCCTCCTGTCCCCTGCTCCCTGCTTCTTTCCCTCCAACTCTTGCTCGTGGATGCAGCTGCTGCTGGCCTGTCTTGCCCCCTTTGGCCTCCCAGAAGCCTGGGCTCAGGGGACCATTTTGTTCCCTCTTGGACCTCCCCTCCCCCTCAGATTCCGAAGGAGAGCTTCCCTGTGTTCACCTTCTGAGGCTCTGGCCTCCTGCAAAGTCGGGACCAAGGTTCCTTCCTGCCCCCTCTTCTTCTTTGCGAGTCTCCATCCGAGGTCTTGCCCTCACCCAATACTTCAAGCAGTTTCTATCTCAGGTCCAAATCTCTGCCCTGAAAGTCACCCACCTACTGCCCATCGTGTCACCCCAGTCTCTGTGGATCCGAAGCTGATGACGTCACAGCTCCTGTGTCTTCCCAGGACACAGACAGAACCCCCACTACAGAAGGGCCCCTCCATGGAGAAGTCATCCATGCCCTCGGCGGGAACTCACCCCTACCCCTGCACTGGCATCCTGGGGGCTGCTGAGCTCTGCCAGTCCCACCTCCCAAGTATGTTCCCACCCATGCACCCACTGTCTCCACCTCGACCATCCAAACCAAAGCCCCTGTGACCCCACCACACACGTTCCTCTGAGCCAGAGAACATCCTGAAGGCTCCCCTGCCAAACCACCCGCCCTGTCAGAGCTGCTACTCACAGCAGCTCGCAGCGAGGTCCCTACTCCAAATGCTGGAATCGTCGAACCACGCGACCTCAGCCACCTGACCCCAGCCTCCACCCACTCCCCCTGCCTTGGACCCCGTGCCCTGGACACATAGGCTGTACTTCTTATCACCCAAGGCCTGCCTTTCCCAGGCCACTTGCCCTCATGCCCCCTCTCCAGGCCGCGCAGCCGGGCCAATTCTGTCCAGATTCTAGTCTCGTGTTCAGTGTAACCTCCTGAGGCCTCTTCCCGGAGCCACTGTCCACCAGGCTCTCCATAGCCCCGTGGCTAGCATTGAGTCGCTCCAGAATTACCTGCTAAGTGGGTGTCTGCTCTCCTAAAGTGTGTGCTCCAGGAGAGCACAGACCCAGGCTGCCTGGCCCAAGTGGTCGCCCAAGGACTCGACAACTATCTTCTGGGAGAGGGGACAAACCCTCAGCCCAGACCATCGTGTGGGCAGAGCTGTGTCGGATTCTCTCTCGAGGTCTGAATCCTCGAGCTGGCTCTCTGCAGGCTCCAGGGGGGTGGCCGCCCACCCCAGTTCTCCCCGGTTGTCCGGCATCATTATTGTATCCGCTTTCCTCTCCAAAGGATCCCGGGTGGAACCTTAAGAGACATGATCCCCTGTGACCCAGCGAACCTGGTGCAGACACAGCAGGACAGTGGTCCCTGGCCCTGGAGAGGTCACAACTGACCCCACCAGTGCCCACACAGCCTGGGGGTGGGGCCTGGCTGGCATGTCTCGTGGATTGGGAAATCAGCAGCTTGGAGCAGCAAGTTCCCAGACGTGGACACCCCTTATTTCTATGTATCCCACTGCCTCTTCCCTCTACCTCGGGCTTCAATTTCCAGAGAACCCCAACTAAAGCCAGGGTTACTTCCATGTGACCTTTGGGAGAGAATGAAAACAAGTGGAAGGGGGCCAGATTGGGCAGAGATCCCCATCAGGCTCAAAGACAGACCCAAGGGTCCCAAAACTGGGAGTAGGGCCCGTCGGGAGAGGACAAGCTCGGCCCCAAGCAGGGCTGGGCAACTCCTGGCCCCGCCTTCCTGCCAAGGATCCCACAGTCCTCATTGGGTAAACGGTTATTTCAACTGTTTGGTTAGAGAAAGCAACTGAAAGGCGGATGAACCAAACTCGCTTAGTCAGCAAATCTTATGCAAAGAGCAGCTCTCCACAAACATTCTGGCTCATCACCCGACCCATCCACGCGAACACAACCGCTCCTCTGGCCGCAGCACTATCATCTCCAGATTCCACTGGCTGGTGAGCAGCAAGTTTCTCTGAAATCAAGTGATCTTCTTTCATCTCTTTTTCAATGGGTTGTTTCTGAAGTCATCAGTCACTTCTTTTTCATTTAAAACAAGTTCATGCCAGCCTCCCACACCAGCAGGGCAGAGTTTGGGAGGCCTTTCCCTTGGGAGGGGCCTCCTTCCTCAGGGCAGTATCACTGTCCAGCACAGTCTGGACCCAAGATGTCACCGGAGGAGCCTCTGAGAAAGGAGAGGAAGAAGGCGCCATGCCAGCCGGGCGAGTGGATGGCTCAGCCCAGGTCCTGGTCCATCCAGCTGGCCACTGTGGTCAGGTGACAGCAGCTCTGGGAGACTGACTGCAGCAGTGTGAGGCTGACAGAAACTGTCCCCTCGTGCCAGACACTGGAGGAGGGGCCAGCACGTTTCGGCCAAGAGGACCAAGAATCCAGGACAGGGATCCAGGTCCTCGGCACACAAGCTGGAGATTCGGGGCCTGTGAGGCCGATGGGAGCGACACAAAGAAAGCCAGAGACAGACCCACTCAGACAGACTGCAAGGACTCAGTCTGATGCACTGGGGCCTCCATGGACACGGGGTACCCGTCACACCGGATAGAAGGATCAATCGAGGAACGCAGGGAAGAGAATTGAGCAAGGAAGAACCAACAGAGAAGGCAGAGGGAGCGAGATGGGGGATGAGATGGTAGGGACAGGTGGGGGACATGGGAGGGCAGCGGAGGCGGGGTGGTCAGGAAACCTCGCGCACAACTGGCCTGAATCTTCCTCCTTCTTTGCAAGCAGCTCGCTGTCCACCCAGAGAGCCCCACCCCAGCCCTTCTGGGGCACAGGACTTGCACTTTGGGAACCCCAGCAGGAAGTCCAGGAGGCAGCTTTTTTCTCTTTCTCAGTGAAGTCTGTGTTGGACTTGTCACTGAGGAATAAAACTGTACCCGCCTATCGCCCTTCTCACCCACATCACCGTGTCTCTCTGAGGTCAGTCCTCACCATGAACAACCCACCAGTCCTGGAGGAATTCTCTCGGTCTCTTAGCCTTGGACCTTCTCTCCCTGATGGAAAGAATGATCCTTCTAACAGCACGAGGTTGGCTTGGTGACAGCATCCATTTTACATCTACCTGGAAAGCCAATGAGGGCAGCTGGGTCCCAGCCCAGAGCTGGGGGCTTGAGGGGAGCTTAACGAAGCCCCTCCTCTAATCCCAGAATCAAGGGGGTGAGATCTGAGGCAGACAGTAGCAGACAGAGATTGATTCCTTAGGAGACACATGAAAACACTCCAGAGGGCGCACAGCCTGCCAGTGGCAGTAACAGAACTAAAATCCAAATCACGTTTCTGTACCACCTCCCCGCAGTGTTCCCCACAGCCCCCCTGTGCCTGTCTCTTATACACATCTCGCAGGAACCACTGTTTCAGCACAAATAAGTACATTTAGTTATAAATTTGTTTCACATTGATTAATTCTCTNCCCGTGCTCCCTGCTCCATCCCCCATGCTCCCCATGCCCCGCGCTCACTGCCCCCAGCAGCCTGATGCTCCTTCCTCTCCAACCAGCAAGCCATCAGCCCAGTGCTCACCAACCACACGCAACACGTGTGAACAAGCATCCGGCACTTCCCGGAGCCTGGAGTCCACATCCATGCTCAAGAGCTCACAATCTAGTCAGAGAAACAAGACGCTGGCCAGGAGGGCTGATTGAGCACCTGGCGGCCTGCATGGCAGTGATGCGATTGGGGGTGGGGGGAGTATCTGGGCCACCCTTCAGGATAGAGCAGCCAGAGGCCACACCTTCCTAGAGTGTGATGTCGGGGTGGAGGGATGGGCAACGCAGGCTGTCCTCGAACAGACAGAGGCCAAAGGAGCAGGTGGGCCAGGAGAAGAAGAGTCTGCATTGAGCTCAGAGTCAGGATCCCTCAGAGAAGAGGAACCTGCCTTTCAGGCCTGGAGCAGCCATCCCTGAGCATGGGCACAAAGCTGGCAACCCAGACACACACACGTATGACAGAGGCATGTGCCTCTGGCTGGGAGGGGCCACGTTCTCCTTCTGAAAGGTCCCTCGCTCATCAGCTTAGGTCTGCAGGGGGAGCAGGGGAGGCAGTGGGTTTCCAGTGAAACCCCTGCCTGGGCGTGCAGGGTTAGGGAGCATGGTCAAAGGCCACTCCTACTGCTGTCAGGGGGATAGGGTAGAACCACTGGGTCCATTGTGGGAGGGGTAGGACCCAGGTAGATCTCAGGACTGGGAGCCCCCCAAGCCAAACACAGCCCTCTGGCTGAGTCTGCACATCCAGCTGGGCAGCTCACGCCCGTTGTTCCACTCACTGTGAGGTGGACGGGCCTGGCCCTGCCCGTCTGTCTGCAGACCCAGAACACAGCCCAGGAGCCTGGGGGGCAAAGCGCAGGAGGCAGGCTGGCCTTCACTGTGGACGGGGAGGGAAGGGGGAGCCTGAACTTGCTGGTGTCACCAGGACATCAGTAGTGAGGATGCTGAGATCCCCTCCCCCAAGTCCCCTCTAGTCCAGCTTCCTCAAGCCCTAAAGGTCAAGGGCGGCTGAGAAAGGCCTTAATCAAGGTGTCTTCTCAAGTCTTCAGAGCCTCCCGGGCCCCTGAAGCCCCTGCCCACCCCTCTGCAGACTCCAGACACGTCCTTCGTGGGGCCTCTGCCTTCTGTCCCTGCCACCCCATCTCCAGGGCCACCCCCAGGCCCCTTGGACCCCCGCCACATGGGTTATGAAATTTTACATTTCCTCCAAGTTTCCCCAGGAGAACCAACTCACACAAAAGTGTTGGTGAGCAATGCAGACTTTACAAACTGTTCCTCAGGGAACAGGATTGTGGTCCCATTTCTGCCCTTTCCTGCCCGAGGCCTGGATGTCCACCTGGGACCTGGCCTTGGCTCCAAGTCCCCTCTCATGCCCTGGGCACTTGAAGGGCAGGGGGCAGCATCCAACTCAGTGTCCCTCCAGCCTCCCTGGCTCCTCAATTCACAGCCGGGGACCCCCAGGTCCTCACTAGAGGCTGCACCAGCAAACCCCACTCAGTCCCCTGACCACAGAGAGCACCTGTGGTCAGACATTACAGATAAGGCTTTGTGTTTTACACTCTATGCTTCAGTGTTCTAATTTTACTTCTGGTTCGACTAAGAAATACAGGGTTTGGCTTTCTGTTCAAAAGGCAAATCTCTCCCATGGGGTCCGTGTCTGAAGGAGGACTCGAGAGTCAGCAGTCAAACCATCACTCAGCAAGTACTAGTTAACTCAGGCACTCTAACTGACAGCAATTAACCCTTCCAGCTCCCACTCCACAGGTCTGCTGCCGAGAACAGGTGGTCCACACAGTATGGCATCCCAGCTGACTGGACGGGACCCAAAAGGACCATGTGTTTCCTGGGGTTTCATCGATGTTTACACACACACACATCCCACCAAGGGGCTGGCACGGTCCAGGCTTCTGGACATGTTCCAAGGCCCCCTCACACAGAAAGATTCAGGCAAAACACAACAGCATGTCGTCTCTTCAGACTCTCTGCAGGAACATTGAAGGGTTCTCCTGAAATTGGCTACTGGGCAGATTGATTGTCATTCAGGCTAATGCCTTAATGAATGCTTTCCTTAGAAAGGTAAGAATCTCCTCCTTTGTTTTCAGACAAGGAGCAAGGTGGGCAAAATCCCCAAATTATCTCTCAATCTCAGCTTCAAAACACGGGAGCTTCACAACCACAGTTCCTTTAAAAATCTTTGTAACAGGGAGGGTGAAACACACGACCTTTAACACTGGCCTTTTCAGGTCACTCTGAGGACTGACCTTCCTCCCAATGGGTGTTGGGGTCCGGGGGAGGCTCTGGGAGTCACAGAGGACTTCTGAATTGCATCACCCCTGCCCCACCCCATGTCAGGCCAAGTAGAGATCCTTGTTGAGGTCAACTGTCAAACTCAGGGCTCCTTCGCTTCTAGAAAATGACTTTATACAGTTGTTAAAATGGAGGAATTTCCTCAGGTTACCAAAATATATCTCTCCTTAGAAATGCCTCAGTGATGGTCCAGCATATGGGGAGTGGGGCAGAGGCCAGGACAAGTGACCTTGGGGTGGGGGTTGTCACATTTCAGATCTTGCTGGGGGTCTGCAGCCAGGTGTGTCTTTATAACCCCAGATCCCCTGGGAGCACTCGAGGGCTCCCCCATTCTCACCAGGGACTCCTTTCCCATCTGGGTCACTCTGGGCCTTGAGCAGAATGGTGATCTGATAATTTATTCTTAAAGGAAATCAATCCTGAATATTCATTGGAAGGACTGATGCTGAAGCTGAAACTCCAATACTTTGGCCACCTGATGCCAAGAGCTGACTCATTGGAAAAGATCCTGATGCTGGGAAAGATTGAAGGCAGGAGGAGAAGGGGACCATGGAGGATGAGATGGTTTGGATGGCATCACTGACTCAATGGCCATGAGCTTGAGCAAACTCTGGGAGATGGTGAAAGACAGGGAAGCCTGTCGTGCTGCAGTCCATAGGGTTGCAAAGAGACACTGAGCTATGAAAAACAACAGTGAGTGAAATACTAAGCTGAGTAAAATTTAGAGAAAAAAAAGGTGGTGATATCTTGACTGAACATAAACATAAGCTTTATAAGGTAGACAAAGTATTTAAAATATGGTCCCTTCATTCAAGCAAATATTTGCGAGCATATCGTGTATATATTGAATTATTTAACACTAGGCCTTTACTAGTGTTAAATAATTTAAAAGTGGGATTTCCCTGATAGTTCAGTTGGTACAGAATCAGCCTGAAATGTAGGAGACCCCTGTTTGATTCCTGGGTCAAGAAGATTTCCTGGAGAAGGGAAAGGTCTACCCACTCCAGTATTCTGGCTTGGAGAATTCCACGGACTGTATAGTCCACGAGGTTACAAAGAGTCAGACACGACTAAGCGACTTTCACTTCACTTCACTTCACTTCAGACCTTTACTGATGGGTATCTGCATCTTATGGCCCATGTGTAACCTCATCTGATCCCCATGAAATCCTCTAAGGAGGAGTATACTGAGTGAGTCACCCCATTTCACCAACCGGGAAAGCGAGGTGAAATGACTAGGCCCTGGGTACCAAGGGGTGAGGACAGAGGTCTCAGGATGAGGCGGGGGCCCTGCCTGAGAACTGGGGCTTTCTCACCTCACTCTAAATCTGTTCTGAGACATTTCCAAGAAAATGCATCCACTTTGGGATCAGCAAACACCTGGCAGCTGAGAGGACAAATTTAGGCCCTGAGGGGACCAGTCAGAAGCTACGTGATGGACCCAAGAAAAGAAACAGCTCCTTTGAGAATAGGAAACTAGCTGGAAGGAGGAGGTATCAGCTAGGGAGAACATACTTGAAATGAGGCCTAAACAAAGAGAATGTGAGGCTGCAAGATACAATGAGTGTTTTGATGACACCGGAGCCCTTGGTCCAACTGGCCAACCATCACTCCCCAACGCTCCTGAATTATCCAGTCCAAAAAAAAAAAAATCCTTTTTTTTTTTTTTGCTTTAACAAGTTTGAGTAGGGTTTCTGTCACTTGCAACCAAGAACCTTGACTTTTAAAGCTAGTGTTAACCACAAGTGGATACCTGTGAAGCGGTACATGATTATCCAGGGTTTTTAGTGTATGGTTAGATGTTTTGTAGAGGGAAAATGAGTAATTATGTGATCATAGCATCTTGAAAATACTTTGTGATGGTTACTACACACAGCATCAACCATTATTATTAACAGAACTGCTGCTAGACACCAGGCATTGGTAAGGTGGGTAGTTAACACACTCAGGCCCAGCATGGCTGTGCCAGCAAGGTGGAGAGGAACCTGAGGTGAGGATGCTTCAGGTCCACAGAGGAAGGGACTGAGCAGGACAGGGAGCCACCCACTCTGTGGAAAAGACAGACATCACACAAGGGACAGTCTTGGTCGGGGATCCAAGGGGGCCTCATGAGGCAGGTGGGGGGGTGGGGAGTGGTTCTTGGGCATCACACCTGCTGGTTGCCTGCAGAAGCCACCAGCAGCTTCTCCAGAGGTGCTGGTAAAGGCAGCCTGGGTGGAGGAGCCCCCTGCACAGCGGGCATCTTCCAGCTGTCTGGGGCTTGCCACAATGGTGGCCATCCGCACCAAGCAGAGCTACCACATCCATGCCTCAGAGTGGGAAGACCAGTCCAAACGCACCTGCCAGCTGTTGTTTCAGGGACATCAGATTCTATCCCGCCAGGTGGAGGAGCACATGTTCCAAACCCTTATTCTGTCCCAGTCTCCTGGGCAGGCAGCCACCACAGCACCCCCCAGGGTGTGGTGAAGGCAGGGGCAGCCTGTCACAAGGTGAGGGATGGGGTCCGAAACACCGTCCACCTCAGACTTCCTGCAGCCCTTCCTTTGGAGACCATTTGTGCAATCTGCCACTCTATACGTGGGTCATATCACCGCAAAATCTTGGGGCCCAGATCTTTATTTTGGTTGCACTTCAAGGCCTCAGCTCTGGGCATCTGTCTGGAAGGCTCAGAAACTCAATCTGGAGGCTAGCCCAGGCCACCCATCCCCTCTGATCTATGCACGAGGCACCTCCCAGGCCCTGAAGTTAAACTTGAGGTCCTGGTTCCTCTTCCTGTCACCCAAAGGTCTCAAGGCTCCTGGACCCCAGTCCAGCTCTTTCCCTGCTCCACCAGGGTGACCTTCAGAGGCAGCTAACGTGATCTGAAAATAACTCCCCCACTGTTAAAACTAGAGGAACCTAGTGTTTATGAGAAAAGCAAGCTCCAGACAAGTTCCTGATCCAAAGTCACGCAGCTGGTCAATCACAGAGAGCCTGGACACACCCCCGACTCTCGACCTGGTACCTCCTCTCCGATCCCACTATCCCCCTGAACCCCTGCTCTCAACCCCGGCAATCCCTCCCAGATCCCATTGCCCACACCACCCCAACTGCATTAACTACGTACTACTCTGCGCAGAATCGTGTCCCAGAAATATCTGACTGTAAACCAAATTTCCATAATCCAGATACCCCTTTTTGACTTCTTTGATGAAATGTCGAATCTACAGTTAGCAGGTGATTTGGTTGAATTTAATCTGATAGAAATCAACTGACAAATTACAGTAATGTCCAAAATCATGTAAGACTACTGATGTGGGCAGGTCAGGAGTATTAGCTCCATGTTGGTTTTTTTCTCATTATCAGAAAATATGAAAGTTTCATGGAATAAGTTTATTTTTCCCACAATGTTTTCAAAGAGTAATTATTTCAACTAATATTAGCATGCCAGGCCCCAAAGGTAAAGAATAATCAAAATAGTTTAAAACATCTCTGCCCTCAAACAATCATGTGCTCAAACATTCTAATAGGAATCATGTATTTTCATTTTTTTTTCTTGTTTTTCATAAACCAATTTAAGTTAAGGGTTTGTTGAAGTGTTTTTTCATGTGCTTGCAAGGCATCGTGAAAAGTAAAAACTGCACAGCCTTTATCTTATTCTAACTTAAAGTAACTGGGGAGAAACAGGTCTGGGGAAACTCACAAAAACAACTGCCAATGAGATGTACGATCAAGTGACAAAAGTTAACAGTCTTGAAATGAATCCTGAAAATAATTCAGAAGAGAAATGAGGGCAAGTTTGGAATAACAGGCTTGTCCAGGGAAGAGAGGGGCATCCAGCAGGGGGAAGGAACCACAGGGAACACCGCTTAGACAGAGCTGGTTTATTGCGTAGGAGGGATGCCCAGCCCCAACTCCCGGCCAGAGCATGAGAAACGCCTGCACCCTTGCAAGTCAGACTGAGACCCTGTCCATTTCGTAAATGGAGTTTCCAAAACATCCAAGCAGATGCTCAAAACAAGCAGTGCTTCCTCTGGACCCAGCACAGAGTGGATGCAGCAAAGAGACCAGAGCCCTGTGCCAAATGCCCGCCAAGAAGTCCTCCCCTGGGGGAAGCCCTGAGCAAACACACGTCACACTTGGGAACGAGAACTGCAGGTGAACTACAGCACTCGGGGCACGGAGCTCCCCGGGGAGGCACCAGCAGACAGGAAAACCTTCAAGATGAAGGGAGGGGAGGCCAGGCTGGAGGATCTGTGGGGTCTGAGGCTGGGCTGGGGACCCTGGGGACGCAGGAGGAGGACAGGGGACGGGGCTGCGGAAAGGCCGCAGAGCTGCCGGCGGGGACGCCAGGCTATTCCCGTTGTCACATCCCAGCTGCTTTGTGCAGAGTTGGTTACAGGCAGGAGGCACAGCCCCGCTGAGAAGTGTGGGGAGCCAAGGGCCATCCTTGCCTTGGACTCTCCCCTCCTCTGCCCTCCATCCAGCCGGGCACGGGTTGGGGGGATGGGGCTAACATCCATGTCAGGTCCATGCCCTGGACAGCTGCTGCCACCAGGCCCAGCACCTCCTGAAAAAGGTGCTCCCAAGAGATAGGCTCAGGGGTGCCCTCAGGGCAGGGACCCCCCTTCTCCCAGGCTTTCCCCTCCCTGCCCTCTTGAGCTCCCCCTGATAATAGACTTCCACCCACAGCTGCCCCCACCAGCCCTCCATGTCTCAGGACTTGGCAACACTGAACTTGGGGCTAGAAAATTTCAAAGCCCAAAGGGGGACGAGACATCAGTTGCCCTTGGCCGAACATCCCCTCTGCCCCGCCCAGAGGATGTCAGCAGCACCTGCCCACTTGGGCTGCTAGAACCGGCTCCCTCCAACTGCCGGGTTCCAACTCCCCCTCCTTACCCACCCCCTCCCATTAACAGCTTCACAGTAACTGCCACTGACTCAGAACTGCCTTCCCTCCCAGCCCCTCCCCATACTGGCCAGACCCTCAGCTCCTCCAGCATCTTGGCTTTGCCTCCTGGGCTCCTCTGGGCTCCAGCCCAGAATCAGCCCTCTTTCCAGGAGTTTCTCCAGGCTGCCCAGCACTGGGCAACAGTCTCTATCAGAGACAGGATTTTGAGGACGCACTTAACTATTTACCCAAAAGCTCAGGGTCACACAAAACTACTTATTCAAAAGGGCAATGCTACAGAGCATTGTTCTGGCTGGGGGACCCCTGTCAAGGCTGATCTGGGGTCTAGTCTAGGGCCTACCAGCCCTTCTGCCTCAAACACCACCAGCTGTGACGTCCTGACTCCATGTCCAGGGACTGATCATTTCACATTCTGCACAGTCAGGATGGGGGCAGTAACAGCAAACTTCTGCCCAGGACACCCACCCTTTCCCAGCTGGGCCCACTGGGTCCAGGAGCCCTGCCCATCTCCGTGTCCTCGCCCTCCACCAGCAGTTGGACACCAGCTACACTCTCCTCCCCTCACAACCAAACTGCTAGAAAATTCTGCTCAGTTTGTTCTCTGGTTCTTCACCTCCTTGCCGACCAGTGTCTAATCCACACGATCAGACTCCCTGCCCCCAATGTGGTCAACACCGTCTTGTGTTCAAGACACCAGGGACATTCTCATCCCTAGGGCTGCAAGTTCTGTCAAGCGTCCTGTTTTAAAACTCTGTTTGAGCCCTCATGCACCACAAGACAGGTACAGACGTGATGAGAGACATGGCCCCTCCAGGATGTTGCAATCCTTGGGGGAACGCACATAGAGGGGACCGCCAGGAGGAAGTCCCAAAAGACAGAAACTGGGACAAGCAAACCCGTGGCTGCACTGCTCATGAGCCTACCTCTCATAAGACAGAGCCAGGGTCACAGCTGGGCCCTGAAAGGCCCCTGGCCTCTACGATGTTGTTCTCTCTCCGCAGACAGGCTTCCTATAGCCCCTGGGCCCTGGCTGCCCCTGCGTCTGAAAGCTGAGACTGGAGACTTTCTTATACATTTTGACTCTAACATTGGTCACCCAAGGTCAAGGCTCCACCTGGACCCAGTTAGGCTTGGCAGGGGTTGTGGCGGGGGGTAGCATGTTGGCCACACCTGGGGAAGGCCAGGGAGAGCAGGGCCTGGAGGCAGGGACCCAAAGCCCCGGTCAGATGAGGCGGTGGGCAGGGCCTGCCCAGAGCAGGTGCTGAAGGGAGCTCATCGCTCACATGACCAACTCCATCTCCTAACAGACTTGACCTCCCCTCATCCCAGAGCCCTGTCTCGCTCTTGAGTCTCCTTTGTCACTAGGCACTTGTGAGCATCTCTGCTGGGAGTGAGGGGAATGTGTGTGTGGCCCAGGGACTCACCCCACTCCCCACCAATCTCACCCCCTGCCAACCACCCGCCCTAAGCCTGAGCTGATCTGGGCGCTGCTGTGGTGCCCAGGACAGAGGCACCCTTACAGCACAGGGTGCAGCCACTCCGGCAGCTGATGAGCCACCCCCTGGTTTCCCTGGAGATCCTCACCCCCAAGGACCCCCTCCCATAGCCACACTTCCCAGCACGGCAGGTGTGCTGCTTATGGGATCTGCTGGTCCATCACCTGCCCTCAGTGCCTGCAGCCCCCACAGCAATGCAAGCTCCTGCAGGGCGCAGTTGCCTCCTGAGTCCTAGGGTGGAGCCACCCTGCTCCTCCTTGCCACCCCCAGCCTGGGTGGGTCCCCAGGCTGCCTGAATCCCTGCCCCCTCCACACACACACAGGTAATACCTATACATGTGATCTTCCAGGTGCCCTCTGCAGCATGCTGTCACAGGTGTGCACCTCCATCCGGCCCTGAGCCTGGGGGTCAGTGCATGCTCACAGAGGGTGGGGTGAGGACAAGGCGGGGAAGGAGAGTGAGGGGAGTGGGGGCCACCTCGCACAGACTGGTGAGGATAGTGGGCCAAGGATCAAGGAATAAGGATACAGGAGTCTCCCCTCTGGAACCACCCTGGTGCCTCTCTGCCCAGCTTTTTGGGACCTAAGTCCGTCCCCAGCTTCCTCTTCTGCTACCTCCTTCAGAGATGACCTCTGGGCTGTGTGTTGAGAGCTGGAGGTCCCTGTGACCCACACCTGGGCTCCCAGGGTCAGATGTGGCACAGACATCCCTGGAAAGCCCACCAGGCCTGACCCCCATTTTCTCATCAGCTTCTCCTGGAAGAACTTCCTTAACAAGTCCCTTGTATCCAAATCTCTTGGGGTCTGCTTCTGGGGGCCCCACACAAGACAATTCCCAGCATGAAAAGTAGGGACTTCCCTGGCACTCCAGTGGTTCAATCCCTGTCAGGGAACTAATATCCCTCATGCCCCAAAACCAAAAAAAAGAGAAAGAGGAACTGCTAGCCCAACCTCAAGCCTGCAGAGAATAGCATGCATCTTCCTATAGCCCAGCTAGGTCTCCACTGAGAGACCCTGTTTCCCCCAAGTTGAATGAATTCCCAGGCATGCACTGTAAACCAGGATCTCCATGGGGTAAAAAAAAAAAAAAGTCCTGATGTCTAGCATTTGCTGGCTTCCATGACATAAACACTCCCATGACCTCCAGTCTCAACCCCTGACCCGATGTCATGACCAGGGGCTGGAAGGAGGCACGGAAAGCCAGCTCCAGCCCCTTCCCTCCCAGCCTCAACCTCGAGTTTGCTATGTTACTGTGAACACCTGTGATGCAGCCACACTGCATGGTCAGAGCCTCCTCTCACGGACAGCCAAACAGCCCCGGCTCAGAGAGGGGAGTTGAGGTGGCGTGGGGGTCAGGGGACCCCGCTGTCTTTCTGAACACTTCTCGGCACCATGTGCCCTCCCTTTTGGAAGTGATGATTAAATCATTCACCCTGCTGGACACAGGGATACAGTGACCTAGAAAAACTAGCTTCCACCCCGCCCTGAAGCCCAGATCCAGCGCCTGTTCCCAACTGCCAGCCACTCAGCCATGGAGCTGCTGGCCACCTGGGGAAGCTCTCCAGGCAAGAAATGGGCAGGTGCAAGGGCCCTGAGGCAGAAGTGACCTTGGTTGGTCCTTGGAGTTTAAGGCACAGAAGCACAGCCAGTGAGGGTGGCCCAGTGCCTGCTGTGGACAATGGGCATCAGAGAGGGGAGCAGAGATCAGCTGAGGCAGGAGCACAGCCAGGACAGGGGCAGGGTGACCCCAGACGCAGAGGGAACCACTGCAGGCTTGTGAGGAGCAGTGATGTCGGTGGATTTACGTCGTTACAAGGTTCCTGCAGCCCCTGGGGAAGCAGACACTCAGACCAGCCTCCTGCAAAAGGAAGAAAACACAAGTGAAAGACAGTAATGATGTGAACCAGGGTGGAGGCGGTGTACACGGAGGGACACAGGGGAGAATTCGACAGGACTTGATCCCTGATGGACAGATGGATGGGAGCACGACAGGATGGGGGACAGAGGAGGCTCCATGTGTCTGTTGTGAGGGGATGAAGCCCAGTCTCCTCGCCTGAGCCGAGGAAGAAAAAACAAGGAATGAGTTTGAGGGGAGGAGCAGGCACTCCATTTGCACGGGCTGAAGTGGGATGACCGTCAGACTTCCAAGGGGAGATGCCAAGCAGCTCATGAAATACAGGCACCTGGAACTTGGGGTCATCCACATGCAGGCAGGATTTAAACAGGTAACCACGACCTGGAAAGGGCTGAGCCTGGAGACTCAGCACCACTGACGAAGCAAACAAGGCCAAAGGTGCAGGGACCCAAAGGAGGCCAAGGAGAAGCCACAAGAAAAGAAAGGAAATGGGGAAGAGTGTGGTCACAAAAAGCAAGGTACAATCTCAGAACTTTGTTGAGTGTTGCTGGGTCCCATGGGATACAGACGTGCCCAGCAAGTGTGCAGCACAGAGGCCTCACTGACCTAAACCAGGGCCAAGCTGGTGGCCAGTAGGTGCAGGGGCCAGAAGGAAGGGGCTGGAAGAGGGAGGGGCTGAGGCCTGAGTTCCTGCTCAGAATGTTTCAAGAGAAAGAGAGGAAGTAACAGCAGGAAGGCAAATGCTTGAGACAGTGGGAGGGAGTGACCCTGGGCAGACACAGGGAGCTAGCCTCTGGTGGGAACAGAGATGCCCCCAGAGAGAAAACAGGAGACACAGCGATGGGTGAACATGGGCTTGCACATGTGGCCGAGAGAAGATGAGGCTTCTGTTCTCTTGACTTATGTGCAGGCCACTGTACCATTTCTGGATGAACCAAACTAGCCTCCAGCCATCACTTTGGTGTCAAGACAAAAGCTCACCTGGACTGGCTTCTCCATTTCATAAGCCTTGGTGACAAAGGAGCAGGCCTGGTTTGGTAGACCTGTCAGATGAAAACGTCCTTTTTTTTTTTTTCAAGTGTTAGTCATTCAGTCATGTCTGACTCTTTGTGACCCCAGGGACTGTAGCCCATCAGGCTCCTCTGTCCATGGCATTCTCCAGGAGAGAATACTGGAGTGGGTAGCCACTTTTCCCCGCCTAGGAATCAAACCCAGGTCTCCTGCACTGCAGGCCGATTCTTTACCATCTAAGCCAAAGGGGGACACAGTAGGGCCTCTTTGATATCATGTTAGCATATGCAGCTTTTGTGACCCAACAGGGACAGAGTGCGTTGCTGGTTCTGCATGTTGGTGTCTATTTCAAAACTGATCAAGAGCATTTAACAAATCCCACTAGGTTGGAAGAAACCTAAAAAGTGTGTAGGAGAGGAAAACAAAATTCTGGATGTCAGAAAGGCAGATGGAGGCCCAGGAAGGATGGATCAGCAGAGAGCAGGGCGAGGTGGCGGGGAGGTATCCCAGAGCACCTGACTCCCAACAATGCAAGAATGTAACAGACACAATAGATCCAGAAATGAGGCTAATTACAGGGCCACAGAGCTTTCACAAAGCAGTGAGACCCCTCCATCCTCTCCACCACTCAACACCCCAAACAACTGCCCCTCACCTGGACCAGCCAGGGTCCTGAGCCTTGTTCTTCGGCAAGGTAAATCAAGATGTCTGGCCTAGGCTGGATACTGAAGGAGGGATTGCAATTCTGAGAACAGGGGGATTTGCTGAAAGTTTACACACTGAATGATGAGCCCCCACCACTAAGCTATTAGAATGCAAGGGCCCAAGCTCCAGCTTAGACTCTCTGGGCAGAAGCGTGCAGGAAACTTCAGAGAATTGGACCATGGACACTCAGCTGTTGGAGTCCATTGGCCACATCACCCTGCAGGGAAGACCCTGTGGATCTGTAATGCCCACAGGCACAGGGCTTTCAACATGCTCTGAAGTTCAAAGGGTGGCTGGAAATTTTGAAGGGAAAATAGAGTGGAAGACACTAAAACAAACAAAGATTCAAGAATTAGCAAAGGTCACAACATTCTCATTAATATCCTCAGAGAGGCAAGGAAAGCTAGTCCCCAGTGAGCAAGGGCAGGATGATTTTGTATTTTTAGCTGGTTATAGATGCAGACATCTGAACAATAAACAAGGGGAAATAGCACGGGAAGTGAAGAGTTTGAGAGCCGACTTTAAATCAATGACTCAACATCATTAGTCACCAGAGAAATGGAAATCAAAACCACAGTGAGAGTACACCCACTAGGACAGCTATAATCCAAAAGGCAAACAGCAGGTACAAGTGAGGATGTGGAGAAAGGACTTTGCTACATTAATGCTGAAAAGGCAAAAGGATGGAGTCTAGACTTTCCTGGTGGTCCAGTGATTAAGATTGTGAGCTTGGCATAGCCAAATAAATAAAAGAGAAGACATTTTCTTAATTCTAAGAGAAAAATATTTCTCATATGGAATTCTATATCCAGCCAAGGTAGCTATTAAGCATGGTAGGGAGGCATTTTCAGATGTGCAACGTTCTCAGAAAATTCACTTCCAATGTATGAGCTTCTTTTCTACAAAATAGAGGGAGTAAGTCAAGAAAGAAAAACTGGTAGCAACCAGAAAACAGGGAATTCCACATAAGAAAGGTGATACCATACTACCCAGCAATCATGCTCCCTGGCATTTACCCAAAGGATTTGAAAACTCAATGTCCACACAAAAACCTGTACATGGATGTTTGCAGCTGCTTTGTTGAAGACTTGGAAGCTAAAGTGTTCTTCAATAGGTATATGGATAGACTATGGTACATCCAGACAAGGGAATATTATTCAGAGCTAGAAAGACATGAGTTATCAAGTCATGAAAAGATATGGAGGAATCTTAAATGCATATGACTAAGTGAAAGAAGCCAATCTGAAAAGGCTACATAATTGTGTGAGTCCAACTACATGACATTCTGGAAAAGGCAAAAAAAAAAAAATGGCATCTGTAAAAGCATCAGTGGTAGTCAGGGACTTGGGGGAAAGAAAGATGGACAGGACCAGGGGGGCTTTTAGGGCAATGAAACTATTATGCATGATTAATGATGGGTACATGTCATTGTATGTCTGTCCAAACCCACAGCATGGTTTATCATGACATAAACCATGACCTTTGGTGATACAATCGGTCCATGTTCACTGACTGTAAAACACATCACTCTGCTAGGGGTGTTCATAATACAGGAGGCCAGGCATGTGTGGGAACAGGAGTGATGGAAAATCTCTGGGCTTTCTGCTCATTTTTGCTGTGAACCCAGAAATGCTCTTTAAAACAGTCTTATTTGGGGGGCAGTCCTAAGATGGAGGAGGAATAGGATGGGGAGACCACTTTCTCCCCCATAAATTTATCAAAAGAACATTTGAACGCTGAGTAAATTTCACAAAACAACTTCTGAATGCCGGCAGAAGACATCAGGCACCCAGAAAAGCAGCACATTGTCTTTGAAAGGAGGAAGGAAAAAATATAAAAGATAAAAAGAGAGACAAAAAGGTAGGGACAGAGATCTGTCCAGGGAAGGAATTCTTAAAAAAGAGAGAAGTTTCCAAACACCAGGAAACACTCTCACTGGCGAGTCTGTGGCGAGCTTTGGAACCTCAGAGGGCAACATAACCGGGAGGAAAAATAAATAATTAAAACCCACAGATTACGTGCCCAACGGTAACTCCCAGCGGAGAAGCAGTGCAGATGCCTGCATCTGTCACTAGCAAGTGGGGGCTGGGCAGGGAGGTGCGGGCTTAGAGTAAGGCCTGAATGCCCCGAGGGCAATCTGAGGGAACTAACTTGAGATAGCAAACCAGACTGTGGGATAGCTACCACTTGAAAAGTCCTAACCTAAGACACCACCAGGCCCGCTCACAGAACAAAGGACTGACTAGAGCTAGCCAGCTGAGGACCGGCCCAACCATCGGCAGAGACAGGCAGGCAAGGGCAGCCAGAGCCGGAAGGGGGCAATCGCAGCCCCAGAGAGGCATCCTCTACCAAACTGCAACCAGGCTTCGTTGCTAGCCAAGACTTCTTGGGATTCTGGACGGCCAACATCCTCCTGAGAAGGTGCACCTGTTGTACACCCAAAAAACCAAGCAGCAGGGACGGGGTAGGTAATAAGTCACGGTCGCAGCGACCACGCTTGCCAAACACCTGGTCACCTGAGCTGCTCGGACCTGGGAAGGGCACAAAACGCAGGCCCAACCGAGTCTGCACCTCTGAGGACTACCTGAGTGCCTGAACCTGAGCAGCTTAGACCTGGGAGGTGCATACACCCCAGGGCCAGCCTCGGATGGTTCCCAGCAGAGCAACCTAGAGCCTAAGCAGTGTAGACAGGGAAAGTGCACACTGGGCAAACCCAGTGTGGCCGAGACACTGGGAAGACACGCCAGTGTTATTTGTTTGCAGCGTCCCTCCCTCCCCACAGCACGACTGAACAAGTGAGCTTAAAAAAGTGGCCACCACCGCCCCCGTGTGTCAGGGCAGAAATTAAGACACTGAAGAGACAGCAAACAGAAGAAGTGAAAATAGAGGGAACCACCTTGGAAGTAACAGGTGCAATAGATTAAAACCCTATAGTTAGCAACGACTACATAGGAAGGGGCCTATAGATCTTGGGAAGTATAAGCCAGATCAAGGAACTATCTGAAAGTGAAGTATAGATGGAGAAGTCTTGAGCCTAATGTAAGAAAGAATAAGACTGAAAACAAGAGGAAGTAGGCTTAAGTCCAAATCCTGAGAACACCAGAGAACTCCTGACTCCAGGGAACATTAATCAATAGAAGCTCATCAATGCCTCCATACCTACATTGAAACCATGCACCACCCAAGGGCCAACAAGTTCCAGAGCAAGACATACCATGCAAATTCTCCAGCAACACAGGAACATAGCCCTGAGCTTCAATATACAGGCTGCCCAAAGTCACTCCAAACCCACTGACATCTCATAACTCCTTACTGGACACTTCATTGCACTCCAGAGAGAGAAATCCAGCTCCACCCACCAGAACACCGACACAAGCTACCCTAACCAGGAAACCTTGACAAGCCACCCGTCCAACCCCACCCACAGCAAGGAAGCTCCACAGTAAAGAGAACTCCACAAACTGCCAGAATGCGGAAAGGCCACCCCAAACACAGCAATATAAACAAGATGAAGAGGCAGAGAAATACCCAGCAGGTAAAGGAACAGGATAACTGCCCACCAAACCAAACAAAAGAGGAAGTGATAGGGAACTACCTGATAAAGAATTCCAAATAATCATAGTAAAAATGATCCAAAATCTTGAAAACAAAATGGAGTTACAGACAAATAGCCTGGAGACAAGGATTGAGAAGATGCAAGAAAGGTTTAACAAGGATCTAGAAGAAATAAAAAAGAGTCAATATATAATGAATAATGCAATAATGAGACCAAAAACACTCTGGAGAGAACCAACAGTAGAATAACAGAGGCAGAAGATAGGATTAGTGAGGTAGAATATAGAAAGGTAGAAATAAATGAATCAGAGAGGAAAAAAGAAAAATGAATGAAAAGAAATGAGGACAACCTCAGAGACCTCTGGGACAATGTTAAACACCCCAACCTTTGAATCATAGGAGTCCCATAGGAGTCCCAGAAGAAGAAGACAAAAAGAAAGACCATGAGAAAATCCTTGAGGAGATAATAGTTGAAAACTTCCCTAAAATGGGGAAGGAAATAGCCAACCAAGTCCAAGAAACCCAGAGAGTTCCAAATAGGATAAACCCAAGGCGAAACACGCCAAGACACATATTAATCAAATTAACAAAGATCAAACACAAAGAACAACTATTAAAAGCAGCAAGGGGAAAACAACAAATAACACACAAGGGGATTCCCATAAGGATAACAGCTGATCTTTCAATAGAAACTCTTCAGGCCAGGAGGGAATGGCAAGACATACTTAAAGTGTTGAACGAAAAAAACCTACAGCCCAGATTACTGTACCCAGCAAGGATCTCTTTCAAATACGAAGGAGAAATCAGAAGCTTTACAGACAAGCAAAAGCTGAGAGAATTCAGCACCACCAAACCAGCTCTCCAACAAATGCTAAAGGATATTCTCTAGACAGGAAACAAAAAGGGTGTATAAACCCGAACCCAAAACAATAAAGTAAATGGCAACGGGATCATACTTCTCAATAATTACCTTAAACGTAAATGGGTTGAATGCCCCAACCAAAAGACAAAGACTGGCTGAATGGATACAAAAACAAGACCCTTGTATATGCTGTCTACAAGAAACCCACCTCAAAACAAGGGACATAAACAGACTGAAAGTGAAAGGCTGGAAAAAGATATATCATGCAAATAGAGACCAAAAGAAAGCAGGAGTGGCAATACTCATAGCTGATAAAATAGACTTTAAAGCAAAGGCTGTGAAAAGAGACAAAGAAGGCCACTACATAATGATCAAAGGATCAATCCAAGAAGAAGATATAACAATTATAAATATATATGCACCCAACATAGGAGCACCGCAATATGTAAGACAAATGCTAACAAGTATGAAAGGGGAAATTGACAATAACACAATAATAGTGGGAGACTTTAATACCCCACTCACACCTATGGACAGATCAACTAACCAGAAAATTAACAAAGAAACGCAAACTTTAAATGATACAATAGACCAGTTAGACCTAATTGATATCTATAGGACATTTCACCCCAAAACAATGAATTTCACCTTTTTCTCAAGTGCTCACGGAACCTTCTCCAGGATAGATCACATCCTGGGACATAAATCTAACCTTGATAAATTCAAAAAAATCGAAATCATTCCAAGCATCTTTTCTGACCATAATGCATTAAGATTAGATCTCAATTACAGGAGAAAAACTATTAAAAATTCCAACATTTGGAGGCTGAACAATACGCTTCTGAATAACCAACAAATCACAGAAGAAATCAAAAAAGAAATCAAAATGTGCATAGAAATGAATGAAAATGAAAACACAACAACCCAAAACCTGTGGGACACTATAAAAGCAGTGCTAAGAGGAAAGTTCATAGCAATACAGGCATACCTCAGGAAACAAGAAAAAAGTCAAATAAATAACCTAACTCTACACCTAAAGCAACTAGAAAAGGAAGAAATGGAGAACCCCAGAGTTAGTAGAAGGAAAGAAATCTTAAAAATTAGGGCAGAAATAAATGCAAAAGAAACAAAAGAGACCATAGCAAAAATCAACAAAGCCAAAAGCTGGTTTTTTGAAAAGATAAATAAAATTGACAAACCATTAGCCAGACTCATCAAGAAACAAAGGGAGAAAAATCAAATCAATAAAATCAGAAATGAAAATGGAGAGATCACAACAGACAACACAGAAATACAAAGAATCATAAGAGACTACTATCAGCAATTATATGCCAATAAATTGGACAACGTGGAAGAAATGGACAAATTCTTAGAAAAATACAACTTTCCAAAACTGAACCAGGAAGAAATAGAAAATCTTAACAGACCCATCACAAGCACGGAAATTGAAACTGTAATCAGAAATCTTCCAGCAAACAAAAGCCCAGGTCCAGACGGCTTCACAGCTGAATTCTACCAAAAATTTCGAGAAGAGCTAACACCTATCCTACTCAAACTCTTCCAGAAAATTGCAGAGGAAGGTAAACTTCCAAACTCATTCTATGAGGCCACCATCACCCTAATACCAAAACCTGACAAAGATGCCACAAAAAAAGAAAACTACAGGCCAATATCACTGATGAACATAGATGCAAAAATCCTCAACAAAATTCTAGCAATCAGAATCCAACAACACATTAAAAAGATCATACACCATGACCAAGTAGGCTTTATCCCAGGAATGCAAGGATTCTTCAATATTCGCAAATCAATCAATGTAATTCACCACATTAACAAATTGAAAAATAAATGCCATATGATTATCTCAATAGATGCAGAGAAGGCCTTTGATAAAATTCAACATCCATTTATGATAAAAACTCTCCAGAAAGCAGGAATAGAAGGAACATACCTCAACATAATAAAAGCTATATATGACAAACCCACAGCAAACATTATCCTCAATGGTGAAAAATTGAAAGCATTTCCCCTAAAGTCAGGAACAAGACAAGGATGTCCACTTTCACCGCTACTATTCAACATAGTTCTGGAAGTTTTGGCCACAGCAATCAGAGCAGAAAAAGAAATAAAAGGAATCCAAATTGGAAAAGAAGAAGTAAAACTCTCACTGTTTGCAGATGACATGATCCTCTACATAGAAAACCCTAAAGACTCCACCAGAAAATTACTAGAGCTAATCAATGAATATAGTAAAGTTGCAGGATATAAAATCAACACACAGAAATCCCTTGCATTCCTATACACTAATAATGAGAAAGTAGAAAACGAAATTAAGGAAACAATTCCATTCACCATTGCAACGAAAAGAATAAAATACTTAGGAATATATCTACCTAAAGAAACTAAAGACTTATATATAGAAAACTATAAAACACTGATGAAAGAAATCAAAGAGGACACTAATAGATGGAGAAATATACCATGTTCATGGATTGGAAGAATCAATATAGTGAAAATGAATATATTACCCAAAGCAATCTACAGATTCAATGCAATCCCTATCAAGCTACCAGCGGTATTTTTCACAGAACTAGAACAAATAATTTCAAGATTTGTATGGAAATACAAAAAACCTCGAATAGCCAAAGCAATTTTGAGAAAGAAGAATGGAACTGGAGGAATCAACTTACCTGACTTCAGGCTCTACTACAAAGCCACAGTCATCAAGACAGTATGGTACTGGCACAAAGACAGAAATATAGATCAATGGAACAAAATAGAAAGCCCAGAGATAAATCCACACACATATGGACACCTTATCTTTGACAAAGGAGGCAAGAATATACAATGGAGTAAAGACAATCTCTTTAACAAGTGGTGCTGGGAAAACTGGTCAACCACTTGTAAAAGAATGAAACTAGATCACTTTCTAACACCACACACAAAAATAAACTCAAAATGGATTAAAGATCTAAATGTAAGACCAGAAACTATAAAACTCCTAGAGGAGAACATAGGCAAAACACTCTCCGACATAAATCACAGCAGGATCCTCTATGACCCACCTCCCAGAATATTGGAAATAAAAGCAAAAATAAACAAATGGGACCTAATTAAAATTAAAAGCTTCTGCACAACAAAGGAAACTATAAGCAAGGGGAAAAGACAGCCTTCAGAATGGGAGAAAATAATAGCATATGAAGCAACTGACAAAGAATTAATCTCAAAAATATACAAGCAACTCCTGCAGCTCAATTCCAGAAAAATAAATGACCCAATCAAAAAATGGGCCAAAGAACTAAACAGACATTTCTCCAAAGAAAACATACAGTTGGCTAACAAACACATGAAAAGATGCTCAACATCACTCATTATCAGAGAAATGCAAATCAAAACTACAATGAGGTACCATTTCACGCCAGTCAGAATGGCTGCTATCCAAAAGTCTACAAGCAATAAATACTGGAGAGGGTGTGGAGGAAAGGGAACCCTCTTACACTGTTGGTGGGAATGCAAACTAGTACAGCCACTATGGAGAACAGTGTGGAGATTCCTTGGAAATAGAACTGCCACATGACCCAGCAATCCCACTGCTAGGCATACACACGGAGGAAACCAGAATTGAAAGAGACACATGTACCCCAATGTTCATCGCAGCACTGTTTATAATAGCCAGGACGTGGAAGCATCCTAGATGTCCATCAGCAGACGAATGGATAAGAAAGCTGTGGTACATATACACAATGGAGAATTGCTGCTAAGCCACTTCAGTTGTGTCCGACTCTGTGTGACCCCATAGACAGCAGCCCACCAGCCTCACCCGTCCCTGGAACTCTCCAGGCAAGAACACTGGAGTGGGTTGCCATTTTCTTCTCCAATGCATGAAAGTGAAAAGTGA
Source organism: Oreotragus oreotragus (assembly GCA_006410675.1). Lineage (NCBI taxonomy): Eukaryota > Metazoa > Chordata > Mammalia > Artiodactyla > Bovidae > Oreotragus > Oreotragus oreotragus. The sequence goes on from SJYX01009925.1 coordinate 103,520, forward strand.
AAGGAAAGTCGCTCAGTCATGTCCGACTCTTTGCGACCCCATGGACCGCAGCCTACCAGGCTCCTCTGTCCATGGGATTTTCCAGGCAAGAGTACTGGAGTGGGGTGCCATCGCCTTCTCTGCAAGGGGAGAACTACTCAGCCATTAAAAAGAATACATTTGAATCAGTTCTAATGAGGCGGATGAAACTGGAGCCTATTATACAGAGTGGAGTAAGCCAGAAAGAAAAAAACCAATACAGAATACTAACGCATATATATGGAATTTAGAAAGATGGTAACAATAACCCTGTATGCGAGACAGCAAAAGAGACACAGATGTATAGAACAGTCTTTTGGACTCTGTGGGAGAGGGCGAGGGTGGGATGATTTGGGAGAATGGCATTGAAACATGTATAATATCATACATGAAACGAATTGCCAGTCCAGGTTCGATGCATGATATAGGATGCTCAGGGCTGGTGCATTGGGATAACCCAGAGAGATGGTATGGGGAGAAAGGTGGGAGGGGGGTTCAGGATGGGGAACACATGTACAACCGTGGTGGATTCATGTCAATGTATGGCAAAACCAATACAATATTGTAAAGTAATTAGCCTCCAATTTAAATAAATAAATTTATATTTTTAAAATGCTAAAAAATTAATCTTATTTTTAAACTAATTCATTTCAATCTTAATACTGCTTCTTGCAATATTTCCTAAAGAAAACATAATGATTAAGAAAAATCATATATGTTTAAATGATGAAATATTATGTCATAATTGAATTTTGCTTTTTTTTCAAATCTTATGTAATAAAATAGGGGGGAGGACTAAAAAGAGGTGAAAATAATACTGGAACCTACAAAAAGGACAGCCACACCCTGTAACAGGCTGAGGAAGCAGCCCATCAAGAGGGAAGCAGACGATGGGGGTGAGAATGCTAACGTGTTTGAGTGTGTTCAGCGTGATTTTTCAGATGGGGTGGGGGCACAGAACATATTGTTGAGTTAGTGATAAGAGCACAGAAAAGCAGAACGAAGAAGCTTGCTCACCCAGAGGAATGGAAAAGTGATTATTGTTAGGTAAAAGACGACCAGCACACCAAAAGTGTCTAACAGGCTTTTTAATGGTAAAGCGCTACCGGGCGGGGTTCCCGGACTCTGGACTCTAGCGAGGCAGGTCAAGGAAGTTGGTGCTCGGACCGTGTTGGGGGTGGTTTATATACGTTTGTTGTGAGGGATGGTCTGGTTAGTAGATGGGGGTTCAGATAGGTTGTTAGGTCGAGGTGTTGCGGGCTGATAGGTCCTTTACGTGGCTGGGGTGGGGATTGTTTTAGCCAGCGAAGTGTGCTGTCATTGGTCCTCGGGATCTGGAAGGAGCCTTCCGTTAGGGACTTACCCCGCTGGTGGGAGGGAGGAGGGGCGGCCCATCATGGCCCTGGGGTCCGGTCTTACAATTATAATATGGTAAGAAGCTCAATGGTAAAAAGAATTTACCTAGTCATAGTAAACATAAATACTGATCTGAACTAAATTTCAATAAAATTCTGAGGGATTTTTGAGAGGACATGAAAAATGAATGTGAAAAGATACATGCACCCCCATGCTCACTGACTGCAGCACCATCTACAACCACGAAGGCATGGAACAGCCTAAGCGCCCACTGATGGATGAGCAGATAAAGACGATGAGATATGTATATACACCACAGCCATAAAAAAGACTGTGATCTTGCCTTTGTGACAAAATGGATGGACCTTAAAGGCATTATGCCAAGTGAAAAAGTCAGAGAAAGACAAATATTGCATGTTATCACTTATATGTGGAATCTATAAAACAAACAACCCAAGTTCATAGATACAGAACAGATTGGTGGTTACCAGAGGCAGGGAGGTCAGGGGTGGAGAAAATGAGTGAAAAGAGTCAAAAGGTACAAACTTCCAGTTATGAAATAAATANAAGTCAGAGAAAGACAAATATTGCATGTTATCACTTATATGTGGAATCTATAAAACAAACAACCCAAGTTCATAGATACAGAACAGATTGGTGGTTACCAGAGGCAGGGAGGTCAGGGGTGGAGAAAATGAGTGAAAAGAGTCAAAAGGTACAAACTTCCAGTTATGAAATAAATAAGCCCCAGCGTTGTAAGGTACAGCATGGTGACTATAGTAAACAATACTGTATTTTTGAAGCTGTTGAGAGAATAGATCTTAAAAGTTCTCGTTTGTATTAACTGTATGTGGTGATGGATGCTAACTGGACTTACTGTGGTGGTCATTTCACAATAAGTAAGAATTTTGAATCACTGCATTGTACACCTGAAACTAGTAAAATGTCAATTATACCTCAACTTTAAAAAATGACTGTGAGGGTGGAGGGGAGGGATAAATTAGGAGTTTGGGATTAGCAGATACACCCTACTACAGATAAAACAGATAAATGTAAGTGCCAAGGACCTGCTGTATTGCACAGGGAGCTTTATTCAATATCTTATAATAAACTATAGGGCTGCCCAGGTGGCACTAGTGGTAAAGAACCCACATGCCAGTGCAGGAGATGCCAGCAACATGGGTTCAATCGCTGGGTTGGGAAGATGCCCTGGAGAAGGAAATGGCAACCCACTCCAGTATTCTGGCCTGGAGAATCCCACGGACAGAGGAGCCTGGCAGGCTATGGTCCATAGGGTTGCAAAGAGTGGAACACGACTGGAGTGGCTTAGCACTAGCACAATAAACTATAATGGAAAAANCCTGGAGAAGGAAATGGCAACCCACTCCAGTATTCTGGCCTGGAGAATCCCACGGACAGAGGAGCCTGGCAGGCTATGGTCCATAGGGTTGCAAAGAGTGGAACACGACTGGAGTGGCTTAGCACTAGCACAATAAACTATAATGGAAAAAAATAGGAAAATACACACATATAACAGAGTCACTTTACCATACATGGCTCAGATGGTAAAGAATCCACCTGCAATGCAGGAGACCTGGGTTCAGTTTCTGGGTTGGGAAGATCCCCAGGAGAAGGGCCTGACAACCCACTCCAATACTCTTGCCTGGAGCATCCCCATGGACAGAGGAGCCTGGAGGGCTACAGTTCATGGAGTTGCGAAGGGTCGGACATGACTGAGTGACTAAGCACAGAAACTAACACAATATTTGAAGTCAGTGGTACTCCAGTACAAATACATTTTTAAGAAGTGAACTGAGAGGTGAGGTTTGGGGTGCAGGGAGAAAGCAGGGATATTACAAAGCCTGCCCATCAACTCTAATGGGGACCTCATAGATCTGGCCTGAATTGAACGATCAAGCAGCAGGAATGGAAACATAATTATAGGAATAAGATTTCTTAGAAAATAGTGTTTTGGGAAACACTATTTAACCCACACATGATATCATACTGGATTAGAGTGGAACCCAAATCCAGTGAGACCTTGTATACAAAGAGACAGAAAAGGACACAGACACAGGGAACAGACAAGTGAAGACAGAGGCAGGGATGGTAGTGATGATGAGCAAACACCAGGAGCATCGGAAGCTGCAAGAGGCCAGGCAGTTTCTCCCTAGAGCTTCGGGTGGGAGCTGTGGCCCCACCAACACCTCCAGAACTGGGAGAGAATGAGTATCTGCTCCTCTAAGCTTCCTAGTTGCTTGTTACTACATCTACAGGAAAGTGATATGCCATCACATACATTTTTCCTTCTTTTTATTATCAACCTATTTGCATCTGTATTTAAAGTTTTCTTATAAGCAGCAAAAAGGTCAGTCTTTTTTTATCCTGAAATTCTTGCCTTTTCATTGGAAAGTTTAGGCCATTTACATTTAATTATAAAACGGCTTGGATTTAAGGCAGCCAGTTTGCTATTTGTTTTCCATTTGGTTCATTTGTTTCTCTTCTTTCTTTGAGCTTACTTGAAGTTTTGGGTTTTGGGTTTGTTTTGTTTGTTTTTGTTTTTGTTTTGCGATTTCAGTCTTCTTTCCCTACTAGCTTTTTAGGTATCCCACTGTTTATTATTTTTCAGTGGTTTCTCTAGGTCTGCATTGTACAAAATGGTAGTCACTAGCCACCTGTGGCTATTAAATTTAAATTTTAAGCTAATTAGAATTAAGTGAGATTAAACTCAGTTCTTCAGAATAATACCCACATTCCAAGCATTCACTCCACATTTCTGTCACTGAAGAAGATGCTGTTGGTGACTGGTCACAATGTATATGCATCACAACTACACCGCTTTATACACTGGAACTCTGGAGGGTGTTCCTTCACCCAACCCTATCCTTTGCAACAGCTTCACATATTTTATCTGCATATATTATAAACTCACAATATACTGCAAGGAGATCAGTCAATCCTAAAGGAAATCAACCCTGAATATTCACTGGAAGGACTGATGCTCAGGCTCCAATACTTTGGCCACCTGATGCAAAGAGCAGACTCACTGGAAAAGACCTCAGTACTGGGAAAGATTGAGGGCAGGAGGAGAAGGGGGCAGCAGAGGATGAGATGGTTAGACAGCATCACCAACTCAATGGATCTGAATTTGAGCAAACTTTGGAAGACAGTGGAAGACAGAAGAGCCTGGCATGCTGCAGTCCATGGGATCGCAGAGTCAAATACAATGTGACTTTTCAAGATATCAAATTATAAGTTGGTGATTTTTTTCTGTATTCCAGCACTTCCACTATGCTGTTTTGCTGCCTTTTAACCTCCATTATCTCTGATGAAAAGCCAATATTTTCTATACATGTGTTTCCATGTGTTATCTTCTATACATAAGGTCTCTTTTCTTTGGCTACTTTTATGATTCTTTATTTTGAGGCTTCAGCAGTTTGATCGTGTGTGCCCATGTGCATTTTTCTGTGTCTTCATCCTGCATCTCATTGGGGAAGGAAATGGCACCCCACTCCAGTGTCCTTGCCTAAAGAATCCCAAGGATGGGGGAGCCTGGTGGGCTGCCGTCTCTGGGGTCGCACAGAGTCAGACACGACTGAAGCGACTTAGCAGCACCAGTAGCAGCATCCTGCATGTGACTCACTGGGTTTCTTGGATTTATTAGTGAATATCTTTGATCAAATTTCAGAAATTTGAGGCCACTATTTCTTCAAATATTGTTTCTGCCTTATTTTTTTCCATTTTTTTCTAGGACTCTAATTACACTTATTTTAGATGAGATAATATGCATCAACAGGCCTCTGGGAATCTGCTCATTTCACCTCAATTGCTTCCTCCTACCCCACCTTGTAGATGAAATCATTTCTATACATCTGCTTTCTAAGTCTTCAAATTGTTCTTTCGCGTTCAACCTGCTGTTAAGTACATCCAATGAATTTTTTATGTTATTGCACTTTTCTGTTTTCGTATTTCCATTTGCTTCCCTTCAACAGTTTCAATTTCTCTGCTAAGATTCTCCATCAGTTCATTTATCATGCCCACATCTTATTTGAAATCTTTCAGCATATTTGTAACATCGTTGCCTACATCTTATTTGAAATCTTTCAGCATATTTGTAGCATCGCACAATGCACAGGACATGCCCCAAGACAACAAATTATCCAGCCTCGAAGGTCGATAATGCAGAGGCTGGCAAATCCTGCATTATAGGAAGTTAGGCCTCCACTTTTACTTTGGAATGGCTATATTTTTATAAAATTTATCATTGCATTATTTAATGAATCCTCTCAGACTATATATCAGAGTAATCAAACTGAGCTCCAACCTGGGGGAGAGGAACTCAAATTGGTCCTACCTCTTTTCTACAATATCACTGAAGTTTCCAATGGAATGGTGTTAAAATGTGCAAAACTGGCATTAATAAAGTGCCACATTAATCAATTAAACATATATCCGTACAAAGACATTAGATACACCCTTTCACTACATCCTAACCACTTGTTCTTAGAAAGGAAGTTCACAGGAAGACAAATTAAGAACAGAAAAATCCTGTCTGCAGCAGTGAAGATCACACAAGATTACACATTATATCAACCTGCTGTGATGTTACATTTACCTGGACTCCCCTCATGGTTTCTATTTTCAGATTCATAATCAATCTTTTACATTAGAAATTGTTTATATAACCCAATGACTTTAAATCACTTTAAAAACCTTAAACTTTACTAGCAGTTATATATAAATATTAAACATTTTATTCTAATTTATTCTATGCATAGATCACATAATCAAATTTTTCTAATAATTGCTGTTGAGGTGTGGGTAAGTCATTGTGGCTTATGCATCATTTAACATGAACTTTATGCTCACTAGAACAGCCTATCTTACGACCTGTCAAGCATGCACTGTCATCTGCTTAAACCACTGAAGACAAGCATGTGTTTAAAATAAAAATGGAGTAGCTCTGGTTCAGGAAAATGGAGCTGGGTGGCCACTGTGGATGTGGTTCCAGACATGTTTCTGGATCATTGAGAAACCTGAATTTTCTGAATTGTGTCAAACTCAAGGACACCACCAGCCTTTCTCAAAAGAGTAGCTGCTGGTCGCTGCCAGTTTCAACCTTCTGGTCTAAAGGTCTCCCCTTATAACTACGCAACCATTTCAGACCCTGACCAATCTGGTTTAGCAAACACCTTACTTCTTACCTTGTGCCTCAGCTGGTAAAGAATCTGCCTCCAATGAGGGAGACTTGGGTTCAATCCCTGGGTTGGGAAGATACTCTGGAGAAGGGAAAGGTTACCCACTCCAGTATTCTGGCCTGGAGAATTCCATGGACTATATAGTCTATGGGGTCACAAAGAGTCAGACATGACTGAGAGACTTTCACTTTTACTTTTCACTTTCACTTACTTCTTACCAAATCCAGTTATCATTCTTGACACAACCTATGTAATTGTGTGGCTTTTGTGTATGGACGTGAGAGTTTGACTATAAAGAAAGCTGAGAGACGAAGAATTGATGCTTTTCAACTATGGTGTTGGAGAAGACTCTTGAGAGTCCCTTGAACTCCAAGGAGATCCAACCAGTCCATCCTAAAGGAGATCAGTCCTGGGTGTCTCACTGGCAGGACTGATGTTGAAGCTGAAACTCCAATACTTTGGCTACCTGATGAGAAGAGCTGACTCATTTGAAAAGACCCTGATGCTGGGAAAGATTGAGGGCAGGAGGAGAAGGGGACGACAGAGGATGAGATGGTTGGATGGCATCACCGCCTTGATGGACATGGGTTTGGGTGAACTCTGGGAGTTGGTGATGGACAGGGAGGCCTGGCGTGCTGCGGTTCATGGGGTCACAAAGAGTCGGACACGACTGAGTGACTGAACTGAACTGAACTGTCATTATTAGCTGCACTCAGTTTGCAGCCCTGCTGCTAAGTTACTTCAGTCGTGTCCGACTCTGTGCGACCCCATAGGTGGCAGCCCACCAGGCTCCGCTGTCCCTGGGATTCTCCAGGCAAGAACACTGGAGTGGGTTAGTTTGAAGCCCAGAGGAATACAATTCATGTGCCCAGGCCTGTGTGGCATTAAACAGCCCAATTTGCTCTGTTAACAGGGATTCCTATTAGATATATTTACCTATCAATTATAACATCCCATGCCACTTTGCAGGAGGAGCAACCCGAGGAGCAGGGGCTGCGCAGGTGCAGGAGGGCCTAGAGGAGCTGTCCCACGTTGAAGGTCAGGAACTGCGGCGGTAAGGAGATACCCCTCGTCCAAGGTAAGGAGCAGCAGCTGTGCCTTGCTGGAGCAGCCGTGAAGAGACAACCCATGCCGAAGGTAAGAGAAACCCAAGTAAGATGGTAGGTGTTGCAGGAGGGCATCAGAGGGCAGACACACTGAAACCATACTGGCAGAGAACTAGTCAATCTAATCACACTAGGACCAGGGCCTTGTCTAACTCAATGAAACCAAGCCATGCCTGCAGGGCAACCCAAGGCGGGCGGGTCATGGTGTAGAGGTCTGACAGAACGTGGTCCACTGGAGAAGGGAATGGCAAGCCACTTCAGTATTCTTGCCTTGAGAACCCCATGAACAGAATGAAAAGGCAAAATGATAGGATTTCAAAAGAGAATCTCCCCAGGTCGTTAGGTGCCCACTATGCTACTGGAGAGCAGTGGAGAAATAACTCTAGAAAGAATGAAGGGATGGAGCCAAAGCAAAAACAATACCCAGTTGTGCATGTGACTGGTGATAAAAGCAAGATCCGATGCTGTAAAGAACAATATTGCTTTAGTTCAGTTCAGTCGCTCAGTCATGTCCGACTCTTTGCGACCCCATGAATCGCAGCACGCCAGGCCTCCCTGTTCATCACCATCTCCCGGAGTTCATTCAGACTCACGTCCATCGAGTCCGTGATGCCATCCAGCCATCTCATCCTCGGTCGTCCCCTTCTCCTCCTGCCCCCAGTCCCTCCCAGCATCAGAGTCTTTTCCAATGAGTCAACTCTTCGCATGAGGTGGCCAAAGTACTGGAGTTTCAGCTTTAGCATCATTCCTTCCAAAGAAATCCCACAGCTGATCTCCTTCAGAATGGACTGGTTGGATCTCCTTGCAGTCCAAGGGACTCTCAAGACTCTTCTCCAACACCAAGTTCAAAAGCATCAATTCGGCGTTCAGCCTTCTTCACAGTCCAACTCTCACATCCATACATGACCACAGGAAAAACCATAGCCTTGACTAGGCGGACCTTAGTCGGCAAAGTAATGTCTCTGCTTTTGAATATACTATCCAGGTTGGTCATAACTTTTCTTCCAAGGAGTAAGCGTCTTTTAATTTCATGGCTGCAGTCACCATCTGCAGTGATTTTGGAGCCCCAAAAAATAAAGTCTGACACTGTTTCCACTGTTTCCCCATCTATTTCCCATGAAGTGATGGGACCGGATGCCATGATCTTCGTTTTCTGAATGTTGAGCTTTAAGCCAACTTTTTCGCTCTCCTCCTTCACTTTCATCAAGAGGCTTTTTAGCTCCTCCTCACTTTCTGCCATAAGGGTGGTGTCATCAGCATATCTGAGGTTATTGATATTTCTCCCGGCAATCTTGATTCCAGCTTGTGTTTCTTCCAGTCCAGCGTTTCTCATGATGTACTCTGCATATAAGTTAAATAAGCAGGGAGACAATATACAGCCTTGACGTACTCCTTTTCCTATTTGGAACCAGTCTGTTGTTCCATGTCCAGTTCTAACTGTTGCTTCCTGACCTGCATACAGATTTCTCAAGAGGCAGGTTAGGTGGTCTGGTATTCCCATCTCTTTCAGAATTTTCCACAGTTTATTGTGATCCACACAGTCAAAGGCTTTGGCATAGTCAATAAAGCAGAAATAGATGTTTTTCTGGAACTCTCTTGCTTTTTCCATGATCCAGCGGATGTTGGCAATTTGATCTCTGGTTCCTCTGCCTGTTCTAAAACCAGCTTGAACATCAGGGAGTTCACGGTTCACATATTGCTGAAGCCTGGCTTGGAGAATTTTGAGCATTACTTTACTAGCGTGTGAGATGAGTGCAATTGTGCGGTAGTTTGAGCATTCTTTGGCATTGCCTTTCTTTGGAATTGGAATGAAAACTGACCTTTTCCAGTCCTGTGGCCACTGCTGAGTTTTCCAAATTTGCTGGCATATTGAGTGCAGCACTTTCACAGCATCATCTTCCAGGATTTGAAACAGCTCAACTGGAATTCCATCACCTCCACTAGCTTTGTTCTTAGTGATGCTTTCTAAGGCCCACTTGACTTCACATTCCAAGATGTCTGGCTCTAGATTAGTGATCACATCCTCATGATTATCTGGGTCGTGAAGATCTTTTCTGTACAGTTCTTCTGTGTATTCTTGCCACCTCTTCTTAATATCTTCTGCTTCTGTTAGGTCCATACCATTTCTATCCTTTATCGAGCCCATCTTTGCATGAAATGTTCCCTTGGTATCTCCAATTCTCTTGAAGAGATCTCTAGTCTTTCCCATTCTGTTGTTTTCCTCTATCTCTTTGCATTGATTGCTGAAGAAGGCTTTCTTATCTCTTCTTGCTATTCTTTGGAACTCTGCATTCAGATGCTTATATCTTTTCTTTTCTCCTTTGCTTTTCGCCTCTCTTCTTTTCAGTGCTATTTGTAAGGCTTCTCCAGACAGCCATTTTGCTTTTTTGCATTTCTTTTCCATGGGGATGGTCTTGATCCCTGTCTCCTGTACAATGTCACGAACCTCATTCCATAGTTCATCAGGAACTCTGTCTATCAGATCTAGGCCCTTAAATCTATTTCTCACTTCCACTGTATAATCATAAGGGATTTGATTTAGGTCATACCTGAATGGTCTAGCGGTTTTCCCTACTTTCTTCAATTTAAGTCTGAATTTGGAAATAAGGAGTTCATGATCTGAGCCACAGTCAGCTCCTGGTCTTGTTTTTGTTGACTGTATAGAGCTTCTCCATCTTTGGCTGCAAAGAATATAATCAATCTGATTTCGGTGTTGACCATCTGGTGATGTCCATGTGTAGAGTCTTCTCTTGTGTTGCTGGAAGAGGGTGTTTGCTATGACCAGTGCATTTTCTTGGCAAAACTCTATTAGTCTTTGCCCTGCTTCATTCCGCATTCCAAGGCCAAATTTGCCTGTTACTCCAGGTGTTTCTTGACTTCCTACTTTAGCATTCCAGTCCCCTATAATGAAAAGGACATCTTTTTTGGGTGTTAGTTCTACAAGGTCTTGTAGGTCTTCATAAAACCGTTCAACTTCAGCTTCTTCAGCATTACTGGTTGGGGCATAGACTTGGATAACTGTGATATTGAATGGTTTGCCTTGGAAACGAACAGAGATCATTCTGTCGTTTTTGAGATTGCATCCAAGTACTGCATTTCGGACTCTTTTGTTGACCATGATGGCTACTCCATTTCTTCTGAGGGATTCCTGCCCGCAGTAGTAGATATAATGGTCATCTGAGTTAAATTCACCCATTCCAGTCCATTTTAGTTCGCTGATTCCTAGAATGTCGACGTTCACCCTTGCCATCTCTTGTTTGACCACTTCCAATTTGCCTTGATTCATGGACCTGACATTCCAGGTTCCTATGCAATATTGTTCTTTACAGCATCGGATCTTGCTTCTATCACCAGTCACATGCACAACTGGGTATTGTTTTTGCTTTGGCTCCATCCCTTCATTCTTTCTGGAGTTATTTCTCCACTGATCTCCAGTAGCATATTGGGCACCTATTGACCTGGGGAGTTCCTCTTTTGGTATCCTATCATTTTGCCTTTTCATACTGTTCATGGGGTTCTCAAGGCAAGAATACTGAAGTGGCTTGCCATTCCCTTCTCCAGTGGACCACGTTCTGTCAGACCTCTCCACCATGACCCGTCCGTCTTGGGTTGCCCCACGGGCATGAGTCAATCTAATCACACTAGGACCACAGCCTTGTCTAACTCAATGAAACCACCGCGGCCAGGGTGGCACTATTTGTAGCTTCGCCCCGGGCTCCGGCAGCAGTATTTACGGTAAGGGGGCCTGGCTAGGAGGCAGAACTTAACGATAACGGGCGTGGTGGAGTGGGGGACTCGCCGGCGGTGGTATTTACGTTAGGAGCGCCGGGCCGGAAACAGTAAATACGGTAACGGAGTAAGGGTAGGTAGCAGTACTTACGGTAACCGGGGCCGGGCTCGCGGCAGCCGGTCAGGCCAGAGGTCCTCTTTGTCAGGTGATCTCCGGCCAAAGAGGTAGCCAGCCCTTGAACCAGCGGCAAAGGCGGAATGGCCCTGGGGGGCGGTGAGGGGCCGGGGCCCCGACTTACCTGTGCGCCCCAGCCTGCGGGCCGCAGCGCCGTGCCGGGTCCGCGCGCAGTCCCCTCCCGCCCCTCGGCAGGGGCTCGGGCGTAAGCTCCGAGGCCTGCGCCCCGCGCCCAGATGGGGCTGTGCCACAGCCTCCGGCCGCTGCTCTTCGGGGACCCGGAGCCGCCCGTGGAGGGCGCGCGGTCCGACCTGAACCCGATGCCGGACTTGGACCTGGCCCCGGTTCGGACTCCGGCGCAGGAGAGGCGGCGGCGCATGGACCGGCAGCGGGCGGAGGAGCGCGAGGCCAGGCGGGTCAGCAGGAGCATCGACCGCAGACTCCGCGAGCAGAGGCGCGACCTGCGGCGGACGCACCGGCTGCTGCTGCTCGGTAAGTGCGGGGCGCTGGGCTGGGGGCGCATGGGGGGCGCGGAGAGCAGGGCGCAAGCGGCGCACGAGAGGCGCGGGAAACCGGGCGCTGGGCGGCGCACACGCGGCGAAGGGCGCACGCGGGTCGGGTGGATTCGGTCTCGGGTCCCGAGCAGCTCTGACTAGGTAGCGTCCACCTGACTGGGCCGCAAACGAGCTGCCGGGTGACTGCTCTTTTCCACACTTTGTCCTCCGGCCCGTGGCTCACGTGTTACGGACTGAGGGGCCGGCCCGGGGATCTCGCGCCCACTCGTTTCATCCCCACTGCGTGCCCCCGCGCGGCGCCTGGAGCCTCTCACCTCCTCTGCTGCGGCAGCTGTTCCAACCGCGCCTAGGAAAGCAGGTGCCGGAAGCCTCTACCGCCGGGTCGTCTGGGGTTGGGGTGCGGGCCGGGGGGGCGGGGCCGGGGGCGGCGCGCGGTGTGGCTTGTCCGCTTCTGAGAAATAATTTCACAGCCCGGAATACGGCCCCTCTGCCTCACTGAGTCGGCTTCAACCCTGGTGTCCTCAGAATCCCGCTCCTCCTTCAGATTCGTCCGCTGTGGCCCCTGCGCACAGGGAAGAGAACGCGACTCCGCCGGCGCAAAGGTGAAGAGCGCGCGGCCTCCCGGCGCTTCCAGCTGTAGCTGTAGCAAGCGGAACAGCCTTTACAGCGACAACCGGGGACGTGCGCTGTGACTCAAAGCCTGGGTCCCTGATGCTATTAATACTTGTGCCTTTTAAAGATTAGGGAGAAAAAAAAAGTAAGACGTGGGCTTCTGACCCCAATTTTGTGAGCTCTAAAGAAGAATAATTGTTGTTCTCTGCCCAGCGGCGCACAAAGAGAGAACCCAGCCTACGATGGAGGAAGATCCTGCTTACAAATGAAAGGAGACTTTTCTTTAAGGACATCTAAGTCTTCGGTTTGGAACGGCTCACCATTGCAAGAATGAACAAGTAAAATGGCACAAACCTAGCTGCTGTCTCCAGTGAAATATCTGAATTCGAATATAAAGGGAAACGTTTTTGGAGAATCAAAGAGCAAAAAATACAGAAGGGGTCAGGTTACCTGAAAAAGGAAGAGGAGGCATCAGAAGCAGAGTTCTCATGTACACTGATGACTTCCCCACAGGACAGAGCAATGTTGCCAGAGGTCTGAAAATACTGAACGGTGATCCTAGACGCTCGCACCTTATTAAACCACTGTGGGCCTATGCATATGTCTGTGTGTGTGTGTGTACCTGTGTCTATGTGAGGAGAAAATAGATTTTCAGATACACAATTGCTCAAAGGATATCCCCACCCACATATTTTTCTGGAAAGAAATCACTTAGAAATTAACTCCAGCCAAATTTCTTTTCATGCACCAAATTAACTCAAAAAAGGAGAGAATTGTGGTCTTGAGAAATAAGAGAAAACCAAATAAGATCCAGAGTTCTGGCAACTTAATGTTTTAATGTGATTGTGCAGCCAGACAGAAACATTTAAAAGGATATGTGAAGCGAAAGAAGCTCCATATAGAGAAAAAATTTAAATGCAGGTCCAGCATTCCCCATCTTGAATTTTCAGAATAAGAAGGAAAAGAAAGGTTTCATTTTCACCTGAAACCTCCTTATTGTTAACCATTGGCTCATATCTATAAAGGGCTTCCCAGGTGGTGCTAGTAGTAAAGAACCTGCCTGCCAATGCAGAAGTCAGAAGAGATGCAGGTTCACTCCCTGGGTCAAGAAGATCCCCTGGAGGAAGGGTTATGGCAACTCACTCCAGTGTTTTTGCCTGGAGACTCCTATGGACAGAGAAGCCTGAGGGGCTACAGTCCATAGGGTCTCAAAGAGTCAGACATGACTGAGCAACTGAGCACACACATATTAATAAAACACAATCTCCGTGCCTGATTTGGCCCATGAGCCACTGCCAACAAAAACACAGTTGACAAGACTGGGTGTGGGGTCAAAATACGTCATACACACACACACAGTAACCCAGATAGTGGTTGGCTCTTGAGTCCTCGTGCAGCGGATGCGAGCTGGGTGGATGTCAGGACACCTCCTCAGTGTGCTGCCTTGTCCCGCCCCGGCCTACTGGAGCCCCATGGGCTTTGTCATCAGAAGAAATTCCAGATGCTCTGGCTGTGCCTCACTTTTCCAGACCCACACGCTCACAGCATGTCCTTACAGCCTGGAGGGGCTGCAGTCACAGCCCTGCATCAGGCTGTTGTATAAACCATCACCCATAACCTCAGACACAGAGCTCCACATTTCCATAGGTGAAGCAAGACTCGGGCAGCAGGTGTGGCTGAGGGATGGCGCAGAAAGAACAAGCAGGGGGACTGTGGGCCTCCGGGGCAAGGGTGGATGGACCCTGAACCCACATCCCCAGTCAGAAGGAAGCACAGTCCTGGAGGGCACGAGTTGGAATTAATCCACCATTTGATGTAGGGTCGCCTGTGTTCAGAAGGATGTCAGGCTATGTTTCGGGACACTCACCTGCCCAGAAGTCAGCAGAGAGATGTCCCCATGGCGTTGTACAGAGACAAGAACAGCACCATCAGCCCAGTTCACGGGCATTACATGTGCAGGACGGAGTGGGGCCTGGGAGAGGGAGGCGCTGTGGAGGTCACTGAAACATCAAAGTACACTCGAATAGATTTGTTTTAAAAGTGGACCAAAGGTTCTTTTATTTATTTATTTTTTCCATTTTGAGGGGCTTGTCAGAGAATGGTATACTAAGGTTGCACTTAGGGCAAATGTAGAGCAAAATGCCAGCACGTTTTCCACCATCAGAACTCACCCCTGCCCCCATGGTCCAGTCCCAAAGCCCCAGCAGCCTCTGTGGTGTCCCCCCAGGGGATAAGCAGTCTCTCTCATTTGGTTGTTAGAGATTTTCACATACAAGAAAATTCCATGTGCTGGGGAAAATCAGCAAAGCCTCGAGGTGGGGAGGTGGCTATTTCCTGTCTGTCCTTCCCTCCCAGGCCAGGAAGGATGGTGATGTAATCCGATCTCTCGGAAGCTCTGAAGTAACTGGTACTTTAGAGTCATTTCTTAATGTAAGCGAATCCTGCACTCCAGCCAGCCATTGATTGGTGCCACCTGGCCTGAGAGGCAACGGAGACGCAGCTGCTCTGATGCACTAATGGAGGATGTGCATTCAATACTCAGATCCGCTTCCCCTCTGGCAAGTGGTGTTTTCTCAGAAGAAACAGCTCCCCTTTGGGCTTGGGCACAATAATGAGCTTGGACGGGCTCATTATTGAAGGCCAGGGTCACTGGTCCCACTCGGCCATGGCCTCGGTGTAGGGCATGATCTGATAAGTGTGGACCTGAGATCATCCAAGGAGGCGGGCTTCAGCGATGCCACTGCGCCCCGGGGCGGGCCCCCTGCCCATTTGTCTGTGGCCTGAATTTCTGTGTGTCAGCCTGGGAGCAAACAGTACCCAATGCCATCAAGTGCAGCTGAGTGTTGACTTAGGAAAACAGAGGACAGGTTTCTATGGTGACCTCCATATCCTGCAAGTCAACCCACCACCCAAAGACTGTGGTCACAACCTGAATCACATCAAGGTCGCTGCCATCAGGAATCCACAGGGGACTGGTTCCAGGGCCCTTCCAGACACCAAAACCTGAGGATACCCAAGTCCCTTATATAAAATGGCCTTTCAGTCTGCCCCCAACATCTGTACTCAGAGACAGAGCCTTGAAAGGGCTAATTAAGGTCTTCCTTGGTGGCGCAGGTGATGAG
The DNA here is from genome assembly GCA_006410675.1 of Oreotragus oreotragus. Classification (NCBI taxonomy): domain Eukaryota; kingdom Metazoa; phylum Chordata; class Mammalia; order Artiodactyla; family Bovidae; genus Oreotragus; species Oreotragus oreotragus. The sequence continues at coordinate 119,351 of SJYX01009925.1, forward strand.
AATCCACCTTCCAGTGCAGGGGACACGGGTTCCATCCCTGGTCTGGGAAGATTCCCCAAGCCTTGGGGCCACTAGGCCCATGTGCCACAACAACTGAGCCCAAGGTATGCAGCTTCGAAGCCGATGCAGCTAGAGCCCGCTCTCAGCTACCAAAGATGCCACCACAATGCAAAGCCCATGCACCACAACAAAGAGTAGCCCCTGCTACTCTAGTAGCAGCTAGAGAAAACCCCCACAAATCAAGACCCAGCACAGCCCAAAATAGTAATAAGTAAAATGAGGTCATTAGGGTGGACTCTGATCCAGCCTGAGGGGCATGCTTATATATCCTACTATAAAGAAGAAGTTTGGAACAGACATGGCACAGGGAGGACCATGTGAAGACACAGGGAGAGGCCGGTGGGAGTCTGCAGGCCAAGGAGAGAGGCCTCTAGAGGAACCAGCCCTGCCAGCGCCTCCCTCTCGGACCTTCCAGCCTCTCACACTTTGAGAAAATTCTCTCCTGTTGTCTTTGATCAAAGATGCTGACTTTCTTATATTCTGTTTCTGCTATGAGGCTAAAGAGGACATGGGCAAGTAGCAAACTTTTCTTTTTTCTTAGGAGGTTACTTTGTTTTAGAATTTTTTTTAATTGAGATACAGTTGACAGATCCAACATTCTCCTGGAGAAGGCAATGGCACCCCACTCCAGTACTCTTGCCTGGAAAATCCCATGGACGGAGGAGCCTGGTAGGCTGCAGTCCATGAGGTCGCTAAGAGTCGGACACGATTGAGTGACTTCACTTTCACAGTTGACAGAAAACTTAGTTGTAGGTGTACAACAAAATGATTCGATATTTGTCTGTAATGTGAAGTGGTCACAGTAAGTCTAGTTAACACCCATCACCACACATAGTTACCTAAAAAGTTGTGTGCAAAAAGGACTTTTAAGATCCACTTTCTTAGCGGCTTTCAAGTGCACAGCACAGTGTTACTAACTGTAGTCACGTGCTGAGCACTGCATCCTGGGGCTTTGTTTCATAACTCAGGGTTTATTCCCTTCATCTCCCCCCGATTTCTCAAGGCCCACTCCCCTCTGCCTGTGGGTGGGCCTGTCACACCACACAATCTGTGCCACCTGCTCGCAGGCCCCTTGGCTTCCCCCGCCCTCTACCCTGGAATCCTCTCCCCCACATCACTGAGTGTCCTGTTCACCCTCAGTTTCGAAGGTCGTCTCCAGTGTCACCTCTTCCAAGACTTTCCTGATCCCCTCTGTCAGCAGAGTCCCCTCATCTTATATGTAATTCCCTTAGAATACTTTTTTTACCTTCTATTTAGACATAAGTTTAGCTGAAAGATTACATCCTACGAGAGTCACTAACGTTGCACATCTTTTCATGCGCGGACTGGCCATTCATATGTCTTCCTTAAAGACATGTCTGTTCTAATACTTTGTTCCTTCTTTAACTGGGTTGTCTTTCTGTTGTGTTGTAGCAGTAGCAGCAACACAACAATTTAAGTAGTAGCCTCTTCAATATTCCAGCTTCTGGAGCCTGTCGTTCTTAACCGCAGGTAACTGCGCCTGCGGTCCTAACCTGCGGGGGTTCTCTGTTCAATAGAGAATAATGCTGTTTTGCCTCAGGTCGTTCCTGAGGCGGCCGCCAGGTGGCGCTGCGGTGCGGGAAGCCTGATGGATTCGGGAAACCTGATGGATGCGGGGCGGCCGCTCCCAAACCGTGGTCCTCACTGCCTGCCCTCGGGTAAGAGGGAAACCGGCTGGATCTGAGCTCCCAGGTGTGAACGGTGATGCTGGGAGAGAGCGGAAGGCGATGGATGGCCGACCAGTGGCAGAGCTGGGCCCGGAGGCGGGAAACCCACCAACCAGGCTCTTTTACCTGCACACACCCACGCACACCTCCACACAACAGCATCCATCCCCCAGTGTTGGTGGATCCTCCAGCGGCCCCTCCTTGGTGCGGTCCCTTTTCTCTATTCTGGAAATAACTGCTCTGTGTGCCCATGCGAGACTGTACACCCCCGGACAGGTCATGCACCTGTCCTTTCTGAACAACTGCTCCTGTCCTCTCTGTCCCAGGCAGGGCATCCCACCTCCAGATTGGCCTGTCATCAGTTCTCCACGTAAAACTGGCCTGGTCTCTGCCATGCTTCTAACAAGCATGACCTCTGGCTGGCCTGTGGATAAATAATCACAACTGAACTGAACTGAAGAGAACCCACAACCCAACAGTGTGAGTCCTGTCTCCTTGGGCAGCACCCAGCACGGGGTCAGCACTGCATAAGCACCTGGGGAGACAGATGATAAATTGCACACAAATGAAACCCAACAGGGAGGAAGAAAAGGAACCAAATACTGAGAGGGGTCTCACTTCTCAATGACTGATAATGTTTCCCTTCTCCCCACTTTATCTCTTTCTTATTGGCATCAGTTCAGTTCAGTCACTCAGTCGGGTTTGACTCTTTGCAACCCCATGGACTGCAGCATGCCAGGCTTCCCTGTCCATCACCATCTCCTGGAGTTTACTGAAACTCATGTCCATCAAGTTGGTGGTGCCATCCATCTTATCCTCTGTGGTCACCTTCTTCTCCTGCCTTCAATCTTCCCCAGCATCAGGGTCTTTTCAAATGAGTCAGTTCTTCACATCAGGTGGACAAAGTATTGGAGTGTCAGCTCCAACATCAGTCCTTCCAATGAATATTCAGGACTGATTTCCTTTAGGATGGACTGGTTGGATCTCCTTGCAGTCCAAGGGGCTCTCAAAAGTCTTCTCCAACACCACAGTTCCAAAGCATCAATTATTCAGCACTTAGCTTTCTTTATAGTCCAGTTCTCATATTCATACATGACTACTGGAAAAACCATAGCCTTGACTAGACAGACCTTAGTCAGCAAAGTAATGTCTCTGCTTTTTAATTCCCTGCCTAGGTTGGTCATAACTATCCTTCCAAGGAGTATGCCTTTTAATTTCATGGCTGCAGTCACCTTCTGCAGTGATTTTGGAGCCCCAAAAAAGAAAATCTGTCACTGTTTCCACTGTTTCACCATCTATTAGCCATGAAGTGATGGAACCAGATGCCGTGATCTTAGTTTTCTGAATGTTGAGTTGTAAGCCAACTTTTTCACTTTCCTCTTTCACTTTCATCAAGAGGCTCTTTAGTTCTTCATTGCTTTCTGCTGTGAGGGTGGTGTCATCTGCATATCTGAGGTTACTGATATTTCTCCCAGCAATCTTGATTCCTGCTTGGGCTTCATCCAGTCCAGCATTTCTCATGATATATTCTACATATAAGTTAAATAAGTAGGGTGACAATATACAGCCTTGACGTACTCCTTTCCCTATTTGGAACCAGCCTGTTTTTCCATGTCCAGTTCTAACTGTTGCTTCCTGACCTGCATACAGATTTTTCAAGAGGCAGGTCAGGTGGTCTGGTATTCCCATCTCTTGAAGAATTTTCCACAGTTTATTGTGATCCACAGAGTCAAAGGCTTTGACATAGTCAATAAAGCAGAAGTAGATGTTTTTCTGGAACTCTCTTACTTTTTCAGTGATCCAACAGATGTTAACAATTTGATCTCTGGTTCCTCTGCCTTTTCTAAATCCAGCTTGAACATCTGGAAGTTCACGGTTCACGTACTGTTGAAGCCTAGCTTGGAGAATTTTGAGCATTACTTTGCTAGTGTGTGACATAAGTGCAACTGTGCGGTAGTCTGAGCATTCTTTGGCATTGCCTTTCCTTGGGATTGGAATGAAAACTGACCTTTTCCAGTCCTGAGGCCAATGCTGAGTTTCCCAAATTTGCTGGCATATTGAGTGCAGCACTTTCACAGCATCATCTTTTAGGATTTGAAATATCTCAACTGGAATTCTATCACCTCCACTAGCTTTGTTCATAGTGATGCTTCCCAAGGTCCAGTTGACTTCACATTCCAGGATGTTTGGCTCCAGGTGCATGATCATATCATTGTGATTATCTGGGTCATGAAGATCTTTTTTGTACAGTTCTTCTATGCCACCTCTTCTTAATATCTTCTGCTTCTGTAAGGTCCATACCATTTCTGTCCCTTATAGCGCCCATCTTTGCATGAAATGTTCCCTTGCTATCTCTAAGTTTCTTGAAGAGATCTCTAGTATTTCCCATTCTGTTATTTTCCTCTATTTCCTTGCACTGATCACTAAGGAAGGCTCTCTTCTCTCTCCTTGCTATTCTTTGGAACTCTGCATTCAAATGGGTATATCGTTCCTTTTCTCCTTTGCCTTTTACTTCTCTTCTTTTCACAGCTATTGTAAGGCCTCCTCAGACAACCATTTTGCATTTTTGCATTTCTTTTTCTTGGGAATTGTCTTGATGCCTGCCTCCTGTTCAGTTCAGTTCAGTTCAGTCACTCAGTCGTATCCGACTCTTTGCGACCCCATGAATTGCAGCATGCCAGGCCTCCCTGTCTATCACCAACTCCGGGAGTTCACTCAAACTCACATCCATCGAGTCAGTAATGCCATCCAGCCATCACATCTTCTGTCATCCCCTTCTCCTNCATGCCAGGCCTCCCTGTCTATCACCAACTCCGGGAGTTCACTCAAACTCACATCCATCGAGTCAGTAATGCCATCCAGCCATCACATCTTCTGTCATCCCCTTCTCTTCCTCCCAATCCCTCCCAGCATCAGAGTCTTTTCCAATGAATCAACTCTTCTCATGAGGTGGCCAAAGTACTGGAGTTTCAACTTTAGCATCATTCCTTCCAACGAACACCCAGGACTGATCTTTAGAATACACTGGTTGGATCTCCTTGCAATCCAAGGGACTCTCAAGAGTCTTCTCCAACACCACAGTTCAAAAGCATCAATTCTTTGGCACTCAGCTTTCTTCACAGTCCAACTCCCACATTCATACATGACTACTGGAAAAACCATAGCCTTGACTAGACGGACCTTTGTTGGCACAAGTAATGTCTCTGCTTTTGAATAGGCTATCTAGGTTGGTCATAACTTTTCTTCCAAGGAGTAAGCGTCTTTTCATGACTGCAGTCACCATCTGCAGTGATTTTGGAGCCCAACCTCTGTCCATAGTTCTTCAGGCACTCTGTCTATCAGATCTAATCCCTTGAAATCTATTTCTCACTTCCACTGTATAATCATAATGGATTTGATTTAGGTCATACCTGAATGGGCTGGTGGTTTTCCCTACTTTCTTCAATTTAAGTCTGAATTTGAAAATAAGGAGTTCATGATCTGAGCCACAGTNGACTCTCAAGAGTCTTCTCCAACACCACAGTTCAAAAGCATCAATTCTTTGGCACTCAGCTTTCTTCACAGTCCAACTCCCACATTCATACATGACTACTGGAAAAACCATAGCCTTGACTAGACGGACCTTTGTTGGCACAAGTAATGTCTCTGCTTTTGAATAGGCTATCTAGGTTGGTCATAACTTTTCTTCCAAGGAGTAAGCGTCTTTTCATGACTGCAGTCACCATCTGCAGTGATTTTGGAGCCCAACCTCTGTCCATAGTTCTTCAGGCACTCTGTCTATCAGATCTAATCCCTTGAAATCTATTTCTCACTTCCACTGTATAATCATAATGGATTTGATTTAGGTCATACCTGAATGGGCTGGTGGTTTTCCCTACTTTCTTCAATTTAAGTCTGAATTTGAAAATAAGGAGTTCATGATCTGAGCCACAGTCAGCTCCCAGTCTTGTTTTTGCTGACCGTATAGAGTTTCTCCATCTTTGGCTACAAAGAATATAATCAATCTGATTTCAGTATCTGGTGATGTCCATGTGTACAGTCTTCTCTTGTGTTGTTGGAAGAGGGTGTTTGCTATGACCAGTGCATTTTCTTGGCAAAACTCTATTAATCTTTGCCCTGCTTCATTCCACATTCCAAGGCCAAATTTGCCTGTTACTCCTGGTGTTTCTTGACTTCCTACTTTAGCATTCCAGTCCCCTATAATGAAAAGGACATCTTTTAGGGATGTTAGTTCTAGAAGGTCTTGTAGGTCTTCATAGAACTGTTCAACTTCAGCTTCTTCAGAATTACTGGTCAGGGTATAGACTTAGATTACTGTGATATTGAATGGTTTGCCTTGGAAATGAAGAGAGACCATTCCGTCGTTTTTGAGATTGCATCCAAGTATGGCATTTCAGACTTTTGTTGACTATGATGGCTACTCCATTTCTTCTAAGGGATTCTTGCCCACAGTAGTAGATATAATGGTCATCTGAGTTAAATTCACCCATTCCAGTCCATTTTAGTTTGCTGATTCCTAAAATGTTGATGTTCACTGTTGCCATCTCCTGTTTGACCACTTCCAATTTGCCTTGATTCATGAACCTAACATTCCGGGTTCCTATGCAATATTGCTCTTCACAGCATTGGACTTTACTTTCATCACTAGTCACACCCACAACTGGATGTTGTTTTTGCTTTGGCTCTGTCTCTCATCGGCATGGACATGTGGTATTCCTATATTTTTCAATGGCTTAAAACTTACAACTGCCCTTAACTCTTCTGGTGCTGAAATCATCCCAGATTTGGTCAAATGGGAGTGACTTTGGTCTGGCTCTGTGTTCTCAGGGACCTGCCCCACCATTTGAAAGCATATTCCTATTTTCCAGGCTTCTCTAGTGGCTCAGTTGGTAAAGAATCCGCCTGCAATGCAGGAGTTCTGGGTTCAATCTCTGGATTGGGAAGATCCCCTGGAGAAGGGAAAAGCTACCCACTCCAGTATTCTGGCCTGAAGAATTCCATAAACTGTATAGTCCTTGAGGTCCCAAAAAGACCTCAAGGGACTGAGGGACTTTCACTTTTTTCACTTTCTGTGTAACCATATTCCAGGTTTATCTTGTGACTCCACTGCCCCCACCTCAGAATCTGCCATTTCTCTGAGGAGTTCTGGCTCCTCTGGGTGGTGGGTGATGCTGGGGGCCAAGACTGGGCACTAGGTACACTCACAGCTACTAGGGTGTCTAACACCTGGGTGTTTTCAGCAGACAGAACAAGAGAATAGATGCATGTGTGTGCTATACATGCACACAGTCATACAACAGACACACATGTACATGCAGATAATCACAAACAAACATACCTGACACTGTGAGCTCATTCCGATTGCTGCAACTGCAGTCCATCCCACAGGTTTGTCTTGCCTTTCTCCACTCCATATTTGTGCTTTCTCTGTCTCTGAAAGTCCTGTTTCTCAGTAACCACCTCCACACATGCCTCTGTCCTGTCAATCACGTATCTATGGGCTTGGAATCTGTCCGCACTCAGAGTCTACCTCTTGAACATCGGTCTTGAATTGACCTGTTGTTTAAATTCATCAAACGGTTCCTACCTAATGACAAAATAAATAACAAATGACAACTACACACACTAGGCTCTTTCTCCCTGGTTCACAGTCTGCAAGCTTCAGAAAGAGCCCGTCCAACTTTCCTGGGAAAGGCCCATAATTCCCACCTGTCATGGAGCACGTTCAAGTTCTGTTGAACTTCATACAGAGGTTGACAGTCTATTACAAGGAAAACTGTTGCTTTAGACTCTGTAACTAAGCCAAATTCTAAAAGAAACCAGTTGCTAAGGCAACTGAGCAAAGAGTTAATGAATTCATCAGTCATTATATGCAGATTAACCTGCCCCTGTTCAAAAGGAGATGGGCTTGTTTGATTTTTCCTTCCGGAAGAGAGAACGGTGCACATTTTTTCCCCACTTGTCAGAGTTCCTTCTGACAAGGGCGCCGGCTTTGGGATGAGACAGGGCTCCACCCTGGTCAGGCCCCTGTAGGACCTTCAGACCACAGCCTTCTCTGCAAAGTGTGGATAATCTCGAAGCTGTTGAGATGATCTTGCCAGATGAGCTGCTGGAAACAGAGCACCTTTCAGTGCCTTTTCTAAGAAAACGGAGGGTGACTTACAGAGGTTAGCACACATCCTCTAGGGCATCAAGTGACGTTTTCCTTCACATTCATAACTGACCACACACATCCCTCAGTGTCCCACTGTGATCTCCACAAAACCCTGACGACTTGACTGCAAGTCTGCTCCTCTCTACTGGCCCACTAAACTGCTTGAGATCAGCAACAAGGAATTCATCCTGGTAACCTCAAGGTCGCCTGAGTGTGGGGTTGGAAACCCGCTTTATGGTGAATGAGTGGTGTGTCTGGAGCCTCCTTCCCTGGGTCGGAAGATCCCCTGGAGAAGGAAATGGCAACCCACTCCAGTACTCTTGCCTGGAGAATCCCATGGAGGGAGGAGCCTGGTTGGCTACAGTCCATGGGGTCGCAAAGAGTGGGACAAGACTGAGCGACTTCACTTCACTTCACTTCACTTCTGACTCTGGGCTCTGCACCGCCACCTGCTGGTCAGAAACTATAACTGCAGGAGCTGTTGGTAAGCAAGAACTGGCCCCCGTGTTAATTACAACATTCAGTGCGGTTGCTCAGTGTCTCCGACTCTTTGCAACCCCATGAACCACAGCACACCAGGCCTCCCTGTCCAACACCAACTCCCGGAGTCCACCCAAACCCATGTCCATTGAGTCGGTGATGCCATCCAATCATCTCATCCTCTGTTGTCCCCTTCTCCTCCTGCCCTCAATCTTTCCCAGCATCAGGGTCTTTTCAAATGAGTCAGCTCTTCGCATCAGGTGCCCAAAGTACTGGAGTTTCAGCTTCAACATTAGCCCTTCCAATGCACACCCAGGACTGATCTCCTTTAGGACGGACTGGTTGGATCTCCTTGCAGTCCAAGGAACCCTCGAGTCTTCTCCAACACCACAGTTCAAAAGCATCAATTCTTCAGCACTCAGCTTTCTTTATAGTCCAACTCTCACATCCATGCATGACTACTGGAAAAACCATAGCCTTGACTTTGTTGACAAAGTAATGTCTCTGCTTTTTAATATGCTGTCTAGGTTGGTCATAACTATTACAACATTAACTGCCTCAAAACAAACAGCGGAAACCACCACTGTCATGATGAAGATCCTGAGTGTGAATTTTTTTTCTTGTTTTTGTAGTTAAACATATAATTTACCATCTTAACATTTTTAAGTATACAATTCAGTGGTTTTATGTGCATTCATGGGGTATCCCTGATGGCTCAGCAGTGTGCTTTGCTGTGGAAGAGAAATTATTTCCATAAATTCTACAATATTTGATTGCAGAGTGCTGTGCACAGAAAGGGAAAGGTGAAAATGTTTCCCTACTTTTCTATTTAACAATGTTAAAAAAAAAAAAAAAAAAGATGTTTAAAGTGTGTTGTGATTAGGTCGTGGAGCAAGCCTTGCTGCTGAGAATGAAGATAATCCACAGTGACCATTTCCATCGAGACCCTAAGAAAAGAAAGAGAGAAAACAGCTGCAAAGTGCTAAAAGGCACGAGGCAGCACAAGAGCCGTGTCTGCCCCAGCCATTCAGCCACCCCCACGCTGACCCTACCGAGTCTGTTTGCAAAACAGACACAGCTTTTAGTTTGCTGGGTCCATATCACTGCATTGAGTCAGGACTGCTAGCCTCTCTCACTCTGCTTTGTTCCTCCTCTTTTAAATCTTTCAATATTCTTGCTCCTAATGTCTTAGAGTGTGGTTTTAACCTTCAGTAACCTCTACAGTATAAAATGCAAAAAAGAAAGAAAGTGAAGTTGCTCAGTCGTGTTTGACTCTTTGCAACCCCATAGACTGTAGCCTGCCAGGCTCCTCCATCCACGGGGTTTTCCAGGCAAGAATACTGGAGTGGGTTGCCACTTCCTTCTCCAGGGAATCTTCCCAACCCAGGGATCGAACCCAGGTCTCCCACATTGCAGACAGACTGTTTACCATCTGAGCTACACTTGTAGTTAGTCCATAAAGGAGGATACTGCACCAGTTACCAGACATCACCATGTGTTTTCTCCAAAGATGGTAGTTCTAACATTTTATTCTGAGAAATCCTTTAAAGCATCTGTATGGTGCTGCAGTCGTTCATCTATAGGGGTGTATGGTCAGGCCACTCAAGATAGCTGTTCTCTTGCTCTCTGTACATCCCCTGCCCCACCAGGACCTGCTTCTGCTGCTGCCTAGTCATTTCAGCCATGTCAAACTCTGTGCGACCCTTCAGTACCTTCAGTAACCTCTACAGTATAAAATGCGAAAAAGAAAGAAAGTGAAGTCGCTCAGTCGTGTTTGACTCTTTGCAACCCCCATAAACTGTAGCCTGCCAGGCTCCTCTGCCAATGGGATTCTCCAGGCAAGAATACTGGAGTGAGTCACCACGACCTCTTCCAGGGGATCTTGCCAACCCAGGGATTGAACCCTGGTCTCCCACATTGCAGGCAGATTCTTTACCACTGAGCCAGCAGGGAAGTCCCATAAAATGCTAGACCAGTTATTTAAAAAAACATTGATTTTTAAAATTTAATTCAATATATCCGATATCTTTGCTCCACAGCATTCTGGTCACTTTTCAAATGAGCTCAGCATCTCCTGAATCCAGGCCTGAGGTGATGTGAGACAGTTCGTTTGAATTTTTTCCATCTTGTTGTCAATTTAATTTCTGCGGAGGGCCTCCTTATATAACGGAAAACAAATTTTGTTTCCATTGTTATCAGAGACTTAGGTCCAGCTAACCAGAGAATAGTTGTCAACTTTTGGACATCTGCCAGCTTCAATGGCAGGGGGAGGGGCTGAAACAAAAAACAAATTTCAAAGTCGTTATTCAAAATTCACAAATTAAGTACAAAAGAAATTCAAATAATTCAACTTTCAAAGCACTGGGGTGCTTCCCTGGTAGCTCAGCTGGTAAAGATCCCACCTGCAATGCAGGAGACCTGGGTTTGATCCCTGGGTTGGGAAGATCCCCTGCAGAAGGGAACAGCTACCCACTCCAGTATTCTTGCCTGGGGAATTCCATGAACAGAGGAGCCTGGCAGGCTACAGTCCATGGGGTCACAAAGAGTCTGATATGACTGAGCCACTTTCACTTTCACAAGACTCCTTGTCTCTTCACATCAACAAGAGCAGGAAAAACCACTTTGTTTCACATTTGCCCTTTCACCCTAAACTCCATGTCTTTCCAACCCTCCTCCTTGCCTGGGGCCTCCCCTCACCCCAGCATCCCCCCACCTGTCTGCCCCCTCAGCAGCCCTTCGCATCCGCAGGTGGGCGTGCGCTGCAGCAAGGGTGGTGATGCTGCTGCGCTGCCGTTGCCTGGCAACAGATGCCGGCATCACTTGCTCCCAGCTGCTCCCCAACAGCCGCTGCTGTGTTCCAGGTGAGCCAGCTGGGATTCCGGATTCTGAGTCCATGGTTCAAAGCTCAAAGGACTGGTCACCTACACCAGACTAGGAAAAGGCCACATGACTAGTTTTTAAGTGTCTTGACCTCCTACCTGGCAATAGACTGTGCAAAGATCACCTTGGCATTTCTCATCAGAAATGTTGCATTGCCGTGTAAACAAGTTGCTTTTATGTTTTGGACTGGTTCCCAGGTGGCTCAGTAGTAAAGAACATGCCTGCCAATGCAGGAGATGCGGGTTCCATCCCTGGGTTGGGAAGATCCCCTGGAGGAGCAAATGGCAACCCACTCCAGTGTCCTTGCCTGGAGAATTCCATGGACAGAGGAGGCTGGTGAGCTACAGTCCATTGGATCGAAAAAGAGTTGGGAGATGACTGAGTGACTACACAACAACAACAGTGTTCTGTGGAGGGACAGTGCAGATGCTGCAGCCAGGCCGCAAGAGTTTTGATACCATACACACCTCTTATTCACCCTCTAGCATTCTATGAAACAACAGTCACAATAGTTCCTTTTAGGGTTATTGTAAATACTAAATAAATCACTCCATGAAAAGGATTTAGCTCAGTGCCAGCAATCACCGGATAAGTCATAGAAATGAGTTATTTTAATTCTAATTCCTAAATTTGAACAAGTGAAAACTGCTATATTTTTTAGGGTTACAGGTTCTTATTTCTCCCCTTTATCAGTTTCCCTGATGGCTCAGATGGTAAAGAATTCACCTGCAAAGTGGGAGACCTGGGTTCGATCCCTGGGTTAGGAAGATCCCCTGGAGGAGGGCATGGCAACCCACTCCAGTATTCTTGCCTGGAGAATGCTCATGGACAGAGAAGCCTGGTGGGTTGCAGTCCATGGGGTCACAAAGAGTCGAACACGACTGAGAGACTAAGCACAGCAAGCTTCCATGGGATTTGTTTTGTCCCCTTCTCTTCCAGCTAACAATTTTATAGACACCTTGGCATTAGAAAAAATAGACATATCCTTTAAAACATCCCACCACACTCTGCTGTGTTTGTGCACCTATTCTCACCTCGCATTGCCCCGCCCACCACCTTCGATGATGTGTATATTTACCAAAATAAGGTAAATATTTGTGTTAACACAAAGAGGGTGGCCTCAGAACACTGCTGAATCGTGTCCTTTCACAAGCTGAAACTCCTACCCAGCTCATCCTGTGTCGTTACTTCTGCCCTGACAGAAAGAAAGCGTCACTGCTTTTGTTTTTGAAAGAGGATTCCTGTTTGGATACGGTGCTAAACTGGACGGGTATCTTATGAATTTAAAATCTGATGGTGAAATTCCTTTCATAAGAACCTACACTTGAAGTGGAGTTATCTTTGGCCTTCGGGAATTCATTCATACATCTATCCAATGAAGACTCATGGGGCCTCTCCCTCCTTGGCCAGGCATTAAACTGGGCACAGCGAAGCAGGTGCTGAGGTCAGGCTCCGCCCTGGCCCTCACTGAGCCCAAGTCCAGTGGACTTTTGAAAGAGCAGTAAACAAACCATTACAGCAAGTCTCCCAGAGAGAGAAGCACACACGTGCCCACATTATGTCCTGGGGTGTTCACGCACAAGGGGCCGAAGGGGGACTGGGGCAGCTCCAGGAAGCATGGATGTGAGTGCTCAAGCTGCAGTTTACCCGAAAACAGTCTTGATGGACCACGGCTGGGGACTTGGGGGTGGTGGGGACAGCGATGTGGTCAGATCTGCACTGTCACTGTGGCAACTGTGCAGGGAGGCAGGAGTAAGTGAGCAGAAGGCCACTGCTGACATCCAGGCTGGACAGTGACCATGGCAATGGCAAATGGGGTGGAAAGAATGGGAACGATATTTAGGAAAGGGACCCAAAGGAACACAGTGTCTGGGGTTGCAAGAAGGAAAAGGAGGGGATCAAACCATGTCTTGGTTCGGGAAATCGGGTACCTTATTCACAGAGACAGAGAGAGGAGCGGCTGGAGGTGTGGGTGGACAAGGGAATGAGCTCAGATCTCGGTCGGTAGATCCGAAGATCCTGGGAGGCCCCAATGTGGAGGTGTGCCTGGGGCGCTGTGGACAGGTCGGGGCTGGGCTGGGACTGAGGGCCTGCTCCAGGTGGAGGGGAAGGGAAATTCAAGGACTTGGGTGGGGGGCGGGGAGGGGGAAGGAGTCTCCAGGAGAGTTAGAGAAGGTCAAGACCACAGTTCCTGGAGGAAGTCTGACCCCGGGGTCCGCTGATGGCTCCGAGAGGGTATTTCAGTGAAGGGTGGGTCAAAGCCTGACCGCAGGAGCTGAAGTGTGAACCGAGGTGGGGTGAACCGCGCGGGGCGGGGGTTGTCAGTCCTAGGTTTTAACTCGGAGCCCGTGGGCAGCAAGACACGGTGGGGTGGATGTATGGCCTAGAGGGCCGTCGGTGTCAAAACGTCAAACTGGACGGGGTTGACGGTGTTTGTCCGCTGGAGGGAAAGCGCTGTAGAGAAGGGAAGAAAGAGCGGGAAGCCGGGTGAGGCCCGCGGAGCTCTGGGCCCCGGAGGCCAGGCGTGGGGACCGCGAGGGAACGTCAGGGCTGGAGGGGGACTGGACAGCAGGGCCGAGAGGAGCCCTGAGAGGAACAGGCGCGCGGTGCCAGGGTCCCGAGCCTGGAGACGCACAGGGGGGTGACTCCCCGCATCCAGCAGCGAGGACGCCGAGCACCGGCCGGAGCAGCGGGAGAGAGACTGGCTGGCACCCGCGCAACAGGTGGGAACGGGCAGCCGCCCTCACTGGTTCTGGCGGCGGAGCCAGGCTCGGGGCCACGGCGTCTTCCAGAAAAGTAGCCAAGCTGCTCAGAGCGCTCGGAGGACAGCCGGGGGAGAGAGGCGGCGTGGGAGCGCTGGAACCGTCTAGAACGGGAACGAGGGGAGGCGGGGTGCCTGAGCCCGGCACGGACCCTCCCCCTGATAGAATATGCATGATCCAGCACGAAGCCTCGCCCGCCGCGAGCCGGAGGCGGTGCGGGATCGCGGGAGCGCACGCCTAGACCCAGAGCCGCTCGGGCTGCGAAGGAGCCGCGCGCGCCGCGTCCGGACCGCACGCGGGTGAGCCTCCGCGGTTCCCTTCGAGGGCGGCCGCCACCCCTCCAGATCCCAGGACCCCCTGCCCCGCCGCCCTAAGTCGGCTCCTTTTCCCCGCCGCGAGGAGGCCTCAGGGGCTTGGACCTGGGATGGGGCGCGGATGGCCGATAGGTGCCCACAGTCACTGGCGGGGACCCGGCGCGCTCCGTCCCACCGCGCCTTGCTTGGCCGCCACCGGCGGGGCCCGGGCACCCGGCAGAGCGTCCATGCTCCGGTCCCCCTAGGCGCTCCCCGGCAGCTCATCGGGCGCGCGGAGAGGGGCGCGCCGGGCGCGCGGGGCGAGGGCCAGCGCCACCCGGCCGGCTCCGGAGGACTGGCGCTCTCAGCCTTGTCTCCGCTTACTGCTGTTTATCCAGCAGATCATGGTAAACAATTGTCTTTAAAAAGCAGTTGGCTCCGCGCGTCTTCTTTGCGTTCTCTGAGTTGGGAGCTCGCGGTGGGCACGGGGAGGGAGAAGAAACGCCTACTCTGGTCGGAAAACACCGGGAGACCGGAACGTCTCTTTCAACAGCGAGGAAGAGAGGCCGCCGCAGGGTCTACACACACCTACAGCTGTCTGCCGCCTTTTGTGCAAATTCCTAACCGTGCCTGAGGTCCACGCGAGCGGGCAGGCATGGGGTGTTTGGGCAACAGCAAGACGTCAGAAGACCAGGGCGTCGATGAAAAGGAGCGGCGCGAGGCCAACAAGAAGATCGAGAAGCAGTTGCAAAAGGAGCGGCTGGCTTACAAAGCGACTCACCGCCTACTGCTGCTGGGTAAGGCCGGGGGGGTGCGCGGCGGCGCCTGGCCAGAGCGGAGCGCACGGGCCGAAGCTCAGAGAGGGCCGGGCTGCGGGGCCAGCACCCCCGCCGACAACGAGCGCGCGCCTGAAGACGCCCGCGCGCGGGCAGGACGCTGGTGCGTCTCTGGTGGCAGGAGAGATGTCCACGGTCTCCAGCCCTCAGTCACACCGTTCTCTCTGTATATTTTCAGGGGCTGGTGAGTCTGGGAAAAGCACTATCGTCAAGCAAATGAGGATCCTGCACGTCAACGGATTTAATCCAGAGTAAGGAATGAGCTATTCCGGGTTTGCTTCCCAACCGCATGCAAACTTTGTCCCTTCTCTCCCGGCCTCCCCAAACATGTTCTCTCTAAACAGTTAATTTGATCTTTGAGTCAGCCTTTAAGGACAGAAAATATAGACGCGAGTTGTTGAATTTGGCATATTTAAGCAAATGCTTCCCCTGGTGGTGCCTACATCAAAATATTTACTTTACAAAGCGTGATTTATTAGATACTCCGAGGTATTGATCTGTGTTATTACNTCTCTCTAAACAGTTAATTTGATCTTTGAGTCAGCCTTTAAGGACAGAAAATATAGACGTGAGTTGTTGAATTTGGCATATTTAAGCAAATCCTTCCCCTGGTGGTGCCTACATCAAAATATTTACTTTACAAAGCGTGATTTATTAGATACTCCGAGGTATTGATCTGTGTTATTACTATAGCTCTGATCTCACTTAATGTGCCAATATATACTTCTCCCTGTGTCTGCATCTATTTCAATTCAACATGTGGATAGATTCAAATAAGATATGTTTGCAGGTGTAGCCCTGTATTTTTTGTAGCAGTAGTCATGACCATTTTACCTTGCTATGTTTAACCTGTGTGGTTGTCTAGAGCTAGAGTCTGTGGTGCGTCCCTTCAAATTTATTTAGAGTCCAAACCTGTAAATGTAGGTATTTTTCTTGCCCAGATTGAAAAACAAACAAACAAACAAACAACTTTTCGCTATTGTCCTGGGGCTAATGTTGACGTCTAGTAGTACTATGTTAGCCCCACTGCATCTGGTACTCTAAAGCTTCATTCAGCATTCAACCAGCTGTGCAGAAAGTTAATAAATAACCGTTCTTTTTTCATACAGAGAGAAGAAACAGAAAATTCTGGACATCCGGAAAAACGTTAAGGATGCTATTGTGGTAAGGATTTTGTTTTGTTTTTGGCCAAGCTGTGCAGCATGAGGGATCTTACTTCCCCTACCAGGGATTGAACCCATGCCTCCTGATTTGGGAGCATTGGCGTCTCAAATATTGGACCATCAGGGAAGTCCCAGGAATTTCCTAAATATTTGTTCAGTGAAAAGTTTGTGTCCTCTGCTCCCTCAAACGGTGTACACAGAAATCACAGACTAGATTATCACAGATGGAGCCTATGTGGTTTATTTATCCATACATTCTTTTCCTTCATTCTACTGTAGACAATTGTGTCAGCGATGAGTACCATAATTCCCCCCGTTCCACTGGCCAACCCGGAAAACCAGTTTCGATCAGACTATATCAAGAGCATTGCCCCCATCACAGACTTTGAATATTCCCAGGTAAGTAAATCCTTACCGAAGTATTTTAAACGGTACAAGATGGAACAGTTGTTAACCAGGTAGCTTACTGAGAACCAGTGTTAACGTTATTTCACTATTGACTTTCTTCAAAATTCTAGCTCTCTGCCTGGGAGAAGGGCTTCCCTCTATACCAAAATATTAACACGTGTTAAAAATAGTAATAAAGACAGTAAGGTTGTAAGAAATGTTTTAATGAGCACGTTGGTGCAGGTGATGATCAGGAAGACAGCATACCTCTAAGAAATACTGGTGGTGCTCTTACCCCTGGGTATTTCTAAATCAACAATTATGCCGTTTCCCAGATAACAGAAGAGCAGAAATTGTATGAGCAGAAGTGCTTTAGGGTATGTGATCATATCCTTGGGCGTAAGAGAACAGAACCCAGTTTACTCTTAAGATGGGGGTTCTTCAGCTCACGTGAGGAGCGCAGGCCAGATGTAGGTCACACCTGGATCACTTCTGAATGTCGACTGTCTCCTGGGAAAATGTAGTTCATTGCATGTCTGCAGAATTTTAGGCTTCTTGTTTGATCACTTGGATAGCACTGTTGCTTATGTGAGAGGGTGATGTGAATATGAGTTTTCTCTTGTTTGGTGGACGTCGGTTCAGTTCAGTTCAGTTGCTCAGTCGTGTCCGACTCTTTGCGACCCCATGAATCGCAGCACGCCAGGCCTCCCTGTTCATCACCATCTCTCGGAGTTCACTCAGACTCACGTCCATCGATTCCGTGATGCCATCCAGACATACGTTTCTTTAAAATACTGTTGTCTGGTCATTTGATGTAGCATGTTTCAAAGAAGAAAATATTTCTTCAGTTTCTCAGAAAATCAGTTTTTTTTAGTTGTGCCAGAAGAGTGTGTGTGGGTGTACCCCCCCAAAAAAAACAGTATTTCAAAGTTCCCGCTGCCTGGCATGGTGGCCTTGAGACGTTTTTCGTTCTCAGCCCTCTCTTTTCCGAGGAAAGCTGACATGGGAGGCTCTGTGTAAGACAGATGGGCCCATGTGCATCCCCCTCCCCGCCCCCTTCAGTAGAACACAGTTGCCCCATAGGCTTTGTGTCCAGATGGCAGATAAGAATTACTTTTTAAATCTTTTTACTGCATCCTCTCACATGACATTTGTTTCTGGTAAGCATTCCAACATAGCCAATGAAACCCCTAGAATTTCTAAGAAGACAAAGGTAGTGATGGCAAACCACCTGGAAAAAGTGACTGTGGCGTCTGGCATGGCAGGCACACTGTTGTTTACTTAACTGTGTCTTTAACTGGATGTCGTGGAGGGGAGGCGTTAAGGAAACGATGGGGAACAAAGTTGGGCTTCAGCCTACTGGAGCGTGCTACGATGGCTTACATACTGGAAAAGTCCCCCAGAACTGCAGGCTCCTAACTGAGATCAGGTGTTCTCAATCCCCTTCAGATTTATGTATTTATAGATATGCATTTGAGTTCTAAATTTTGTCCTGCATGCTCATCTAAAAGTAATCACGAAACACCTTCTGTGTGGTTCTGATGAAGGGAGACGTTATTCTCAGCATATAATGAGAAATTAACATCAAGATGGATTGATCTGTCATATTTTCTTCTGCTTATGACGAACACACACGTGACAAGGCCGCCCAGATTCCATCTGAAATCCAAAAACAGTAACACCCGCGTGGGTTACTAAGGAACCCAAAGCACCTAATTTGCAAATGTATTTTTGAGCTATAGAACAATTTTTAATAATAATAAGAAAAACTCGAGAAACCATTTGCACTGAAGACATATATTTTCATATAGCTATGTTGAAGCCATTGTGAAATGATGGTCATAATTAACTGCCATTAAAATAAAAGAGCATTGGGAACCAGCTAATGCAGATGGAGTTGTAATGCTTTTCCAGAAGCAAAACTTTTTTTTTTTTTTTTTGGTAGTTTTTAAGCCTACATTCTGTTGTCATACTGGGTCTCTGTGTCAAATAAGATTATGTTTACAATTGAGCCAGCACTTAACATAAAAAAGGAAATCAGTGTCTAATAACTTTCTTCCTGAAAATTCTGTTTTATTTTAATGTGCATACAGCTTTCAGTAATGTTTATTCTATAGTGCTCTGAAATATTCATCATTTATACTATTAGATTGAATAGTTCTTGAATTTATGTTTTGATGAGGCGCATAAGGGTGATGTTAAGGCAAATGTCTGACATATACTAATAACACTTGGTTCATTTGAAGACAATTAACTTTTGTTTAAAGAACATATTCATTTTAAAAACCATAACAGTAGAGCTAAATCAAATATTTTAATAGTAAACATAACATGAATTTACTAAATCTAGTACTTTCAGATTAAATCCTTGAGAAAATCTTTCTGTGTCACAGTCCAATTCCTTGAGGGTCTTAAGTTTGTTTCCCTATAGATCTAGAATAATTTCTGAACCAAATATTTCCTATCATTAAAAATTAATTTCAGAGTTGTTTAATTTAAGAAGGAAAATTAGAAGAAAGTTGGAGTTTCTTGTTCATTATTAAGAATTTGAGATTCTGCATCAGGTTGCTCTTTATAATGAAAAGTCTAGAGTATCTCAGAGGGTCCTGAGAATTTCCTCTAAGAATGTCACGCCTGGGTTTACTCTTCACTTTAGACTCCTGAGTGAATCTCAGTTGAACTCTTGTTCAGTCGTGGCCAACTCTTTGCAACCCCATGAATGGCCCTAATGTTGTAACAGGAAGAGGAGTGAGGCTGGCTAGTGGCCTGCCCAGCAGAGGGTGCCTGGGAGGTCAGGGCGAGTGCTGGAGCCTCTCAGGCCTGGTCTGTCCCCACCTGGGAGAGATTGGAACCTCTGAGAGGGGAGACCTGAGTGTTGCATCACTGTTACTCTGGCTGTGGGTGGAACAGGTTCTAGGAAGGGAGAGGTGAAGTGGGGGGACCATCTCGGAGGCACCTGGAACAGTCCAGATGGAGACACCGGGCAATCTGGAATGGACAGCTCACTGGCCACTGCCTGTTCACAGTGCTTTGCTCATGAGCACCCATCCACGTGGCCTCGACCTCTT
The DNA here is from genome assembly GCA_006410675.1 of Oreotragus oreotragus. Classification (NCBI taxonomy): domain Eukaryota; kingdom Metazoa; phylum Chordata; class Mammalia; order Artiodactyla; family Bovidae; genus Oreotragus; species Oreotragus oreotragus. The sequence goes on from SJYX01009925.1 coordinate 139,122, forward strand.
CACTGGCTGACCCCCTGTCTGTGCACCTAGCCAGTCTGCACAGGAAGTGGTAGGAGACACACAGGCCAGGTGGAGGGCATACAGAACATGCACTATTTGATCACTTACAAAGTGGAACAATACTTCGATTGCTCCACCAAAACTCTTAGCACAATACCAGACAATTAGTCTGATTCTTTGCAACCCCATGGACTGTAGTCCGCCAGGCTCCTCTGTCCATGGATTCTCCAGGCAAGAATACTGGAGTGGGTTGCCATGACCTTCTTTAGGGGATCTTCCTGACCCAGGGATCAAACCTACATCTCTTCTGACTCCTGCATTGGCAGACAGGTTCTTTACCACTAATGCCACCTGGGAAGCCCGTAGACAATCAGTGATGAATTAAACTGGAGTATTAATTGGTTTGTTTGGTATTTTCTTCCCCAAATGTGGGTATTGTATTAGCTCCCTTAAAGGTGTGTTTTGCTAGCATTTCTGAGGGCCGGTGGATAAGTGAGACTTCGTGTGAAATCTGAAAGCAGTCAGGTCAGTCAGGGCTCTGTCGTCATCACCTGTCTCCTAAGTGGATGTTTATCACAAGTCCTCCTCCAGAGGACCTTCCTGACCCAGGGATCGAACCTGAGTCTCCTGCATTGCAGGCAGATGCTTTACCATCTGATCTACCAGGGAAGCCCTGGGCAGAGTCAAAAACACTATATTCTGCAGAAAATATTTTGATCTGGGATAAATTTATAGTTTATAGTAAAAACGTAAAGAAAAACAAAAATAGGATGTTAAAATACATGAGAGTCTATCAGAAAAAATTTTCTCTTCCTTGGTTTTCATCTTGTTTTGGTGGTGTCAGTGCGCTGACTTGATACCAGTGAAAACAAGGCCTCAGCTCCCGAAGGCTTCAGGCCATGTCCTGAATCCAGTGATCACAATGTCTGTGTTATCCTCCCAGTCCTCGTCGGGGATGAGAGCTCAGAGGAGGCGGTTGACTGCTCCAGAGTTAGAGTTCAGGACTGGAGCCCAGTGGCCTGACTATAAAGCCTGCCGTGTGGCCTTCCTGGGCTCCAGAATCGCCGGTCCAACCCCATCGCGGTGCCAGCCTGCTTCCAGCTGTGGGCAGAGAGGCGGAGTCAGGCTGGGTGCAGCCCCTTGAAACAGCCTGGCAAGAGGACGTTTCCCAGAAGAGCAGAGTGGCCTCTGGAGTCACTGTGAAAGCCTGCCGTGTGGCCTTCCTGGGCTCCAGAATCGCCGGTCCAACCCCATCGCGGTGCCAGCCTGCTTCCAGCTGTGGGCAGAGAGGCGGAGTCAGGCTGGGTGCAGCCCCTTGAAACAGCCTGGCAAGAGGACGTTTCCCAGAAGAGCAGAGTGGCCTCTGGAGTCACTGTGGTCAGCCTCCAGCCTGCCGGAGACAGTCAGCTCTGGCGGCCACTCCTTTCTCTTAGGAGCCAAAATGCAAGTGATTGGAAATGAAACTTTGGGAATTACTGGGTCATTCACCCATTCAAGTAGAATTTCCCAGAGGCCTCTTAGGTGAAGGGTAGGGTGGCCTGGAAACAGGAACCTCCCAGTGACCAGGAGGCAAATCTGCCCCAAAGAACAGTTTATCCGTCAGACTCTTGCTGCAAGTTGGCCACTTTCTTGGGACATTCTTGCAGCTTTGTTCGTCCCATTGCATCATATTTGCAGACATTTACCTGTGCAGTCAATTAATTAATCAAGATGAAAAATATCAACGAGGAATTATTTTTCCACTCCCTTGAAGAAGTGTTATGCAGCTTCCTGAGCTGGTCAAAGACACCTCTAATAGCCTGTTGTTGTTGAAATAAATAGGCCATTAGAACGTGGACATCACCCCATTAGGGCCTCTTCCCAGCTTTTGGTTTACACTCTTCCCCAGGGTCTCAGATAGCCTGTGTTACATTGCTTGGATGTAGTATAAAAATATCTCTGTGATAACTTTCTATTTAAAATTTTTGTAGCTTCTTTTCATACTGTAATATCTGGCATTACTCTGTTGAGTCTTGAATCCAGTCCCTTAAGTAGAGGCATTCTTGTGTTGGCACATCTGTGCGCTTCTCTCCAGGCATTTATCCTTATGGGCTATTAGGATGTGTCTGAATCCTATTACACAAGACCATCTTCCAGAGAAAATGTATGAAAAGTTTTTATTATGTCCCTGATAGTTTAGAAAGGATACTTTTTTTGGTCAAATTTAAGATGTGCTAACTCTGGGACTTTAAATATTTTAAGGTCTTCAAAAAAAACTTCAGTGCCATGGGAACCTCTTTGGCCCTTGAAAATAATATAGTGCAACCATAAACAGAAGGATGGGGCCTCTCTCCAAACAGTTTTTAGGAATATTCCAGCCAGCCACAGTGAATTGGGGTGCAGCAGAATGAACCCAGAGCTGATGGACTCGAGCCAATTCTTGGCTGGACACAGCCTTTTAGCCCACTTGCTTTTGAATTTTCCCATCTGTAAAATGGGGACAGTAGTATCAGCCTCATGGCATTACTTGAGAATGAGTCGCATCTGGTGAGAAAGCTTGGAAATTTAAAGACTGAAAGAGCCGTGAATCATTATGGTTATTACCGTTGACCAAGTACAAATGCGAGAACCAGAAAGGAACTTTAGTTACAAAAAAATGTGCTGGAAATCCAATTTGACGTATATATTTTTGCCAACCCTCCCTCCTGGCCCAGAAGACACGGGTCACCCCCAGGCCTAAGCAACTGATAACAGGTATTACGCCCAAGTGTCTTTCCTTTTAATCAACTCAGAGCCCGGGACCACAAGATTAATATTCTACAAGTTCCATTTTATTTTTTTTAATAATTTTATTTATTTATTTATTTGGCTGTTCCTGGTCTTAGTCGTGGCATGTGGGATCTAGTTCCCTGACCAGGGATCAAACCAGGGCCCCCTGCATTTAGAGCTCAGAGTCCCAGACACATCTGGACCACCAGGAAAGTCCCCTACAAGTTCCATTTTAAATATCAACCAGTGAATGACTAGAACTTCTCAGGGCTTTTTATGGTTGCTTCAATTAAGATTTATGCATAGGGAAAATGTATTTTCTTTCTCATTATCACCATTTCCTCTTATAGGCACCTTTTCAACATCACATCCATGTCCACTGCAGATAAAGCGTCTCTTGACCTGTGCATAAGAAACTGGACTCAGAAATGCCTAACCGTTGAGTGCAGCTCTGAGCAGCTCTGAAGGGTCCTTTGCATCACCCAAGCCAGGGAGACCAATCCAGGGCTGAAGGAGCCTAATCACTCTGCACCTTTAAAGTGTGGAATTTCTGAAACTGCCATGTGTCTTATAATAGATATGCACATTTAATGTGACAGCATTCTCCTCCCATACACCCCCTCACCCCCCAGAATCTATTATTAAAATTGTAGTACATCCATAGTGGAAGAAATACAGCATTTTGTGGGAAATTAAACATCATATTGCTTCAAAAAAAAGAAAAGAGCAGTTGTAGACATGTTCTTGACTAATTGCATAATTCTTAAAAAAAAAAAAACACATCATTTTACATAATGAACTAATAAGTTCTTTGAAGATAAACCTTGTCCTTATATACCACCAAGGACTGAAAAGATGTATTTGATAATAACGGGAAGGAGATTCTGAGCTGTACACAGTAGACTCATCCAAGTACCAGATATTTTTTTCTTCATGCTGCCATTTTTGAGGAACACCTAGAGATTTCTGGCTACTGCCAGAGGGGCAGAAATTACAATGGATTTCAAGATTATTTGTTTTAATTAATAAAATTAGTGTTGTCATTAGGAACGTGTAACAGGAAACATAATGGCCTAGTTGTTAGAACCGAACGCTGGAACAGCCCAAATGCCCATCCGTACGACATGGACTCAGACCCTTCGGGGACCCATGAGAGATGGGTGCAGCATCAGTGGACTCAATGTGCAGCTCAACATGGGTGGGTTTCCGTGTGTTGATGCTGAACCAACTGAAATGATGGCAGTTTATGTAAAGAACAACACCATTCTATAACTTTCAGAAACAAGCAAAGGTAAGGACTGTGCTGTTTCAGCACACATACTGGGTTGGCCAAAAAGTTCGTTTGGGTTTTTCATAAGATGTTATGGAAAAACCCAAACAAACTTCTTGACCAACCCAATATATTTGTGATAATTTCTGTAAAAGAGAAGAGAATGAGCATCACAACAGTTCGGGGCAACAGAGAGGAAGCGGGAGAGACATGTGGAATGTTCTGGTGTGGGGGACAGAAGGGATGCGACTGTGTTATAGACAAACACAAGGCAAAGCAAAAGAGGATTCTATGAGGACCAGTGATGACCTGCATCACCACCCCCCACCCAGGTCTGGCCACCTGCGGTCCACAGTAAATATAAATTGGAGTTTTCTAATTTCAGTTCAGTTCAGTTCAGTCGCTCAGTCTGTCCTACTCTTTGTGACCCCATGGACTGCAGCACACCAGGCTTCCCTGTCCATCACCAACTCCAAGAGCTTGCTCAAACTCATGTCCAGCAAGTTGGTGATGCCATCCAAACATCTCTGTTGTCCCCGTCTCCTCCTGCATTCAATCTTTCCCAGCATTGGGTTCTTTTCCAGTGAGTCAGTTCTTCGAATCAGGTGGCCAAAGTATTGGAGTTTCGGCTTCAGCATCAGTCCTTCCAATGAATGTTCAGGACTGATTTCCTTTCAGATTGACTGGTTTGATCTTGCAGCCCAAGGGACTCTCAGAGTCTTCTTCAACACCACAGTTCAAAAGCATCAATTCTTTGGCGCTCAGCTTTCTTTATAGTACAACTCTCACATCCATACATGACTACTAGAAAAACCATAGCTTTGACTGGATGGACCTTTGTTGGCAAAGTAATGTCTCTGCTTTTTAATATGCTGTCTAGGTTGGTCATAGCTTTTCTTCCAAGGAGCAAGCATCTTTATAATTAGAAAATAATATATTTTCTAATTTATTAGCCTGTATTCTTTGTGCTCTGCTCCCTCTCAGAGGGAAATTTACGAGATTATCTCAAAGGGGTCATGAGCAAAATGCGTGATAAAGAAAATCTTGAACCTTGAGGATTTTACTGGGACTTGCATTTCTTGTGATAGAGGACAATGCTGTGAGATTCGCTGGCACAATGTGGTTGAGGTGCTTCCTCGTGAAGACAGGCTCCAAGTGTGCAGGAGGCACGATGGGAGATAAATCTCTGCATGCTGGAGTAACTGTCCTTCCAGGAGCTCCATGTCACATCCTGGCAGTCACTCTTGTGGTTAATGGGACACTAATTCCAGAGCCTGATGCTGTCCCATTCCTTTTTTATTATGAATATAATAAGCCAGGTGATTTTGAAAGTATTTTAAACTTTCAACATTCCTGAGCCGGAGGCCACCCACCCCTCCCCGGCAGCCACAGTCCCTGTGCCTCAGTGTGTCCGTCTCTAGAATGAGCATAACAGCGCTCCCTCCTCCCTGAACTCTGTGCAGATTGAGTTGAGTGAATCAATATATGCAGAAAGCTGGGCTCCACATTTGCTGTTCTCTGTACTCCCGATTAGCTGTGCAGAAGAGAAGTGTTTTTTAATCAAATGTTTGTTATGTGTCTGCAAAGCCAAAACACTCTGCTGATTTCAGAGTGGCTGCGTCTCCATGTGAGACCACGGCCAGCCTTATCTCAGTCAGCACGTCCTCCACGCCACACTGACCACACACGGGAAGTAAAGGTGTGATAAGAGCCACAGATGCAAACCACATGTGTAATTTTACCTCCAAGTAGCCAAGTTTTTACAAAATGAAAAGAAACAAGTGAAGTTTAACAATATATTTTACTTAACATGATTCCCATGTATTCCTGTAACATACGATCTCCAGAAGCTATTTATGAGATTTTATCATCTTTTTTCTTAGTCTTCAAAATCTGTTGTGCCCTGCACACATCCAGACATCTCAGGCTGAGGAAGCCACATGCCAGGTGCCCAAGGACCCCATCACCAGGGCTGCTGCAGCAGACAGTTGGGGCTGGACCAGAGGCTGGAGCAGAGGAAACAGAGGTTTCTTCTCTGCCAGCCTGCACGGTGGTGCTGTGGCAGGTGCAGGCCACTGGCTGTTCACTGGGCCTCCCCGAGCCCAGGCTGCAGCTCTGATGTCCACGTGGCTGTCAGAGGCCAGGCTGGTGGGGAGGGACAGCCCCTGAGGAGGGGGCCTGACCTGGCCCTGGCCGTGTGTGTCCTCCTTGACGAGTAAGCACCGCCCTGTCCACCCTCCCAGTGCTGACCGGAGCTGTTTCTCTTATAGAGCCTCCTCGGCCGCCCTTCTCTGTCTGCAGGTTGGGCGGTGGGGGACATGTCCACCACTTGGCATGGCCCTGACCATCTCCCAGCCTCTCTGTCTCCCACGTTGTCCACTGTCGCCTGTCTCAGGGACAGTCAGCCACGTGGCCCTTGTCCATGTCTGTAAGTGGATTCCCAGTGGCCAGGCCTGGTTTACCTGTGAGACCTGCCTTTCCACACCTGTTGTGGTGGAAAGCACTGCACGCCCCACACTGTTGTTTGTACACGTGTCCTTCTGGACACCACTGCCAAGGAAGAGCCACGCCGTCTGGATCGCTTGAGCAGAGGCAGATTGTGCGACTTTGTTCTTTTCATTGTCACTTATGCATGCGCTTTTTTAGGGCATTGAGTAATTCACTGAAAACATACAAGTTAGCCTTGTACTTGTGAGCCACAAAATTGGCCCCGGTCTGTGTGTGTTTAGAAAAGGCTGTGTTATGAATCTGAATAGGATACATGGTTGGGGGGGATTCCTTTACAGCTCAGTGGGGAGAAAAGCCAGTTCCCAGTTCCTGAGCCTTAAAGGAACTCACTGTGCTGTTCAGTTGGATTGTGAGAGTGAGCGGGGCTGGGTGTCTGTCCAGGAGGGAGTCAGAGACGTGGGAGAAAGTGAGTGACTCATAGTGTGCAGAGAATTCAAGTGTGGAAACAGGGGATGAGCAAGAAGCATTACTCAGTCGCTACTATTTAAAACTGGGGCCCAGAAGACGGTAAGCACATGGTGTTTGCAGAGAGAAAGTTCAGATATTATAGCATCGTTAGTCTCTCCAAAGTCTGAAATTGCTGTGATTCATACTTTCTGTCTGTCCCATGCTTAGTTATTGTCCCTTATCAGCCATTTGAAAGGAAATCTTTCTTTCCCAGCTTCAGTTCACCAAAGGCTTAGAGATCATTCTTTTTGCCCCAGTGGGATTTGGAGATCAAGTCTAGAAGGAAAGTGTGTGCTCAGTCGCTCAGTCGTGTCTGACTCTTTGTGATCCCATCAACTGTAGCCACCAGGCTCCTCTGTCCATGGGATTCTCCAGGCAAGACTACTGGAGTGGGGTGCCCTTCTCTTCTCCAGGGCATCTTCCCAACCCAGGGGTTGAACCCAGGTCTCCTGCATTGCAGGCAGATTCTTTACTGTCTGAGAGGAGAGCTTGGGTAGGTAGACCTGGCTTCTTCCGGCTCCCCTGGCTTCATCCCTGGGAAGCTCCTCCCAGGTGCTGGGAGTGGAGGGGGTGGGGAGGAGGCATCCTGGGGCAGGTAGGGGGCTGAGCTGCTCCAGGGCAAATCTGTGTGCCTGGAGCCACCCAACGGGTAGAACACGTGGCAGCGATACATGTTAGCACTCTGACCATCTGAGGAAACAGGGTGCTGGGCTGTGCTTAGAGGTGCCCGCTTGGGTGCCCAGGTGCTTCCACCCCACCCCAGCACCAGCCAGTAAGGACTCTGGAGCACCTTGGTCCCAAGGAGTTCCTCACCCAGACTTGCCAAGGGTTTTCTTTTTCTCTCTCGAGCATACAATTCATCATCTTAGGTAAAAGGAGTCAATTGCATCGTTTCTGTTTTGTCTTGGTTTTCTTGCCACATGTCTTTCTTGAATTGGATCCACGTCATCATATGTAAGGCCATAAGGGGTGGTTCCGACCAGAGACCCGGAGTGAGTCCCCCTCCAGCAAAATATCAGGCAGTATCGGCCCTGAAGGGGTTACAGCGCCTGCTCCTCCGGCTGAGCCCCGTGTTGAGCTGTTATTGAATCTTGAAAGATTTCCACCCACCTCCCGCCCACTCTGCTGGCAAGTGAAAGACGTTTGAATTCGTTTCTCAAGGGAGAAAATGATTAAAGTGAAAGAAAATGACTGTTCCCTGTTCTGAAAAGGAGAGGGAAGAGGGGGCTGTGACCCTCCCATGCTGCTTTGTACCTGGGGAGAGCGGGATGGGGTGTCAGGAGCATCCGCCCCAGAAACCAGGTGAAGGAGGCCAGTCCCAGCTGCCTTGCCTGCTTGGTTGGCTCAGAATCCAAGGTCCTGAAACAGAGCAGGGGCTGCGTGACTCAGAGACCCCCAATAACTGAAATGCAGGAGAGATAATGTAGGGGAAGGAAGGGAAACTCAGCTGATGTCGCCACCCCCTGAGCCCTAGAACCACCAATGGAAATGAATCCGATTTGGGGTCCCATCTGAATGAGAAGTAATGGTACTTTCACACATGACTCAGGATTGTATGGTCCTGATGGTCCTCACACATCTCCATTTAAATCTTTTGTATTTTATGAGCATCATTTTATAATTCGTTAGTTCAGCTCACCTTTTTGCATCCCTTGTACCTTTTTGCCGGAGAAGGCAATGGCACCCCACTCCAGTACTCTTGCTTGGAAAACCCCATGGGCAGAGGAGCCTGGTGGGCTGCAGTCCATGGGGTCGCTACGAGTCAGACATGACTGAGCAACTTCATTTTCACTTTTCACTTTCCTGCATTGGAGAAGGAAATGGCAACCCACTCCAGTGTTCTTGCCTGGAGAATCCCAGGGACAGAGGAGCCTCGTGGGCTGCCATCTATGGGGTCGCACAGAGTCAGACACAACTGAAGTGACTTAGCAGCAGCAGTACCTTTTTGCAAGCTAATGAAATTATTCAGGCTGTGTTCGTAGAGCCCTAGCTATGCTTGGGGCATCCGATTAAGGGCTCAGGGAATGCAGTTGAGATTTCTAAAATAATCCCTGTTCTCAGGCTCATGGTCTAAAAAGTAGAAAGATGAGACCAGCACGCATGAAAAGCTGCAGATCAAGAGATCCTAGGATTTCATCAAATCCTAGTCTAAAATTGTCTCTGTGTGCATGCTAAGCTGCTTCAGTCATGTCCAACTCTTTGCAACACCATAGACTGTAGCACCCCAGGCTCCTCTGTCCATAGAATTATCCAGGCAAGAATACTGAAGTGGGTAGCTATTCCCTTCTCCAGGGGATCCTCCTGACCCAGGGATTGAAGTCGGGTCTCCTGCATTGCAGGCAGATCCTTTACCATCGTCTGAACCACCAGGGAAGCCCAAGTATGAATGTGCTTATATATATAGAAGACCCCAGCGTCACTGGGCAGCTTCATTAACTAACAAGCGCTCAACCTGAATGGGTGGTTTCCTGTGTTAGTGATGACGTGCCTCAGTCAGTTTTTATGTGGTGACATTCTTGTGTGTACTTGGCAAGCTCAGTGGGCTCATGGGCCCATGCGCAGGGCCAGCTCTTCAACAGGAAAGACAGAGAGGGTGGTTGGGGCCCCTGGTCCCACTGTCTTCCACAGACTTCCCTTTTTATCTTCTGCTGCCCCAGTAAATAACTCTGATCAAACCCTGAGCCGACCCCATAATCAAGCCTTCAAGCTCTGAAGCAGCCTGAGAACTTGGCGGCCCCGAGGTCTAGGCATTATTCCCAGATGTGGCATCTCAGGATCATCTAGGGAGCTTTTAAAGCAAGATCCCTCAGCCTGCCCTCAGAGACTTTGAGTAGGAACTCTCCGGGGAAGGTCTGAGGAATCTGTGTGTTTAAAAAGCTCCCTGAGGTTTCCGCTGCGCCCTCAGGTAGAGATGGGCTCCTATATGGTTCTCAGCCCTGGGTGGGCCCAACTGCGGCAGTGGACTTGCAGTGCCTCCTAATCTCAGGGTATGGGGGTTGCTGAGCATAAATGTAGCTATTCTTCTACCATCACAATGATAACTGCACTTTCCTGTAGGTATTTTTACATTTACAATTCAGGATAGGTCTTAATTCATTCAAAGTCAGCAACAGCATTTTTGCTTGAAGACAGAATGTGTGATAAGTATGAAGGATTGGTCATCATGAGGGCTTGACACCTCTTCTGTTAGGACACCTATACTCCCTTGAGTGGGTGGTCCAGCCCGGGGCAGGGTGGCCTGAGCCTCCTCGGCCTGTCCTTCTGCTCCCACCCCTGCCAGACCTATGGGGACACAAGTGGATTGGGCATCAGGGCTTCCCTGGTGGCTCAGTGGTAAAGAATCTGCCTGCGGTGTGGGAGACCCAGTTTTGATTCCTGAGTCAGGAAGATCCCCTGATGCAGGGAATGGCTACCCATTCCAGTATTCTTTCTTGGGAAATCCCATGGACACAGGAGCTTGGTGGGCTACAGTCTGTGGGGTTGCAAAGAGTCAAGACACAACAGAGTGCCTAACACTTTTATTTTTCACTTTCAACTTGAATGGAAAATAAGTAAGAAAGATAGAAGGACTCAGATCACTGATGCGAACATGAGAAGAAAATTCTAGGAAAACAAGTTCAAGGTTTCAGTTTACTAGAGATGGAAAAGGGCCCGGGAAAGGTGTTCTTTTCTAAAATATAGTGAGATGCCACATATGTTCAAGGTCAAAAAATTAAGGTGGGGAATGGTTTCTAATGGTGTGGCTAGAATCACTGAGTGGAGTGTGAGATCGGGGTGGTGGGGGGGTGCTCACCCTGGGCCCTCACCCCCCTGCCTGGGACAGGAGAGGCCTCCAGGACAGTTGTCATGGCTCTGATTCCCCCTGTGACATCACTGAGTCCCTGGAGGGGGATGTTTACCGGCTAGATTCTCTGCATCCTCGTGCAGATGCTTCAGGATTCCTGACTCTGGGTGAATCCTCGCTCTATGCAGGGCCTGTCTCTTATACACATCTAGATGTGTATAAGAGACAGTATATACACTTACCCACATATACACACACACATATATGTATATAAATATAAAATCTATCAATTGCCAGGCACTGGATTGGCCATATGGATACAGGGGNCAGAGATGTGTATAAGAGACAGGGCCTGTGGGGGGTGAATCCTCAACTCCATGTGGGGCGGGGGGCATGTGAGGGTGGGTGAGCCTGTTTGGCCTTGATCTATGAGACCCCTGGGCATTTATTATCATGTCCAACTCTGTGGTTTGAAGTCTGTTGGTTTTTCTATCAAAACTGTTTCAGTGCTTCGTCAAAGGAAGGGAAGGACCACTCAGGATGCACAGAGCAAGGTACCCTGAGGGAAAGGGTGCTGTGTCCCTTTAGTGCTAGGAAGGGCAGCTCAGGGTCAGAGGCTGGCGGGACCCAGTAGCCGTGCCTGGGACCCTAACAAGGGTTTCCAGGAGCGCGAACAGGGCCAGCAAGGTGTTTTTCTGTAGCCATAGCAGAGCCGTAGACACCCAGGCGGGAGGGGTCCCAGAGGAGCCATGAGGGACCCGAAGTGCCTTCCCAGCAGAAGGCTGATTATCAAGAGATCACGCTTGTTTGTTTGAAACAAATGAGCTGATTTTTCTCCTGGGTGTTTTTCTTGGTAAAACATTTTAACAGCTTTCAGAAAAAAAAGAAATCAGAAGCCTATAACCAACACCACACAATCTAAATAAGGTGCTGCCCCCGTACTGTATCTCCTCCTCCAAGTAGTATTCCCTCCCCCGTGTAATACCCCTCCCCGTGTAATATCCCCTCCCTCATGTAGTATCCCCCTCCCCCATGCAAGGAAGTCAGCGACTAAATTTTCTTGTCGGGGGGTGATGGCGATACATGGACGCATGTATAGAGCACATGACCCACTTAGATAAGAGGTCATCATTAGAGAGCAGCCAGGTTAGCTTGCAGGTGCCACCAAGACTTGGTGGCTCCCTGGTTTTGGGCCTCCCAACCAGTCAGTGAAGCCACCCTGTTCTAGGCTCCTGACTGTTACCACCTTCATCGCTCAGGTCCTACACGTTCTTTGAGTTTAATTCCACCTCCTTTGGAGACCTCTCCAATCTGCTCTGAAATGGATAATCTCTCCCTTTCCTGAACTCCTGCAGCTTTCACTTCCCTGTGGCTCTAGCTTTGGTCACTGTATTAAACCCAGTACTTACTGCCTTTCATTGTTACCTAGTTATTCGGTGTCTGAGTCATTTTGTGTTAATTTCTTGGCACCAGGAATCATGACTCATTCTGGTGGTCCCTGTCCTCAGCTCCTCTCTGGGTTCTGGAGATATAATCTACATAGTTTCAAGCTCCTTGGGGACAGGGCCACCTCCACACTCACTGCGGTCTCCCAGCCCCCAACACAGAACCTGGCACAGAAATGGAACTCAGTAAATATTTGGTGAATGCTTGGTTGATTGTTGGCCCTCAGGAAATACTCTGGCTGTGATGACAAATTTTGAGGGAGAAGGTCATCCTTGTTTTACAATATCTTTGACAGACTATTATCACAGTGAACATTCCATGCAAGATTCTTGAGAGTTCATTTGTGGGAGAATGAATGTGAAAGTCGCTCAGTTGTGTTCACCTCTTTGCGATCCCATGGACTGTAGCCTGCCAAGCTCCTCCATCCATGGGATTTTCCACACAAGAATACTGGAGTGGGTTGCCATTTCCTTCTCTGTGGGAGAGAGAACAGGAAAAAAAATTTTAATATGACTTAGTAAGGACTTGTTATAGTATTGAAATATGTCATTTTCCAACAAAAATTCATGTGAATTTGAGAAATAACCTAGGTTGAACTAACCCTACAATATGCATAACCTCACATCACACAGAGAAGTTAGGGTAAAATGGACCAATGGCCTAAATCTAAGAATTAAAACCATCAAATGCTTAGAAGAAAATATAGGCATATGTCTTCATGACTTTGGATTTGATAGTGATTTCTTAGATGTGACACCAGAAACTCAAGCAACAAAAGAAAAAATAAACACATTGGACTTGATCAGAATTTTAAATGTTTATGGAACTCCCCTGGTGGCCCAGTGGTTAAGACTCCATGCTTCCACTGCAGGGGATGCAGGTACAATCCCTGGTCGGGGAACTAAAATCCCATGTGCTACAAGGTGTGGCAAATAAAAGAAGAAAAAACAGGGAAACAATGGAAACAGCGACAGGTTTTATTTTCTTGGACCCCAAATCACTGCGGACAGTGACTGCAGCCACAAAATTAAAAGATGCTTGCTCTTTGGAAGAAAAGCTATGACAAACCTAGACAGCATATTAAAAAACAGAGACATCACTTTACCAACAAAGGTCCATGGAGTCAAAGCTATGGTTTTTCCAGTAGTCATGTACGAATGTGAGAGTTGNATTAAAAGATGCTTGCTCTTTGGAAGAAAAGCTATGACAAACCTAGACAGCATATTAAAAAACAGAGACATCACTTTACCAACAAAGGTCCATGGAGTCAAAGCTATGGTTTTTCCAGTAGTCATGTACGAATGTGAGAGTTGGACCATAAAGAAGGCTGAGTGCTAAAGAATTGATGCTTTCGAACTGTAGTATTGGAGAAGACTCTCAAGAACCCCTTGGACTGCAAGCAGATCAAACCAGTCAATCCAAAAGGAAATCAGTCCTGAATATTTATTAGAAGGACTGATGCTGAAGCTGAAGCTCCCATACTTTGTCCACCTGACGCAAAGAGCCAGCTCATTGGAAAAGACCCTGATGCCGAAAAAGATTGAGGGCAGGAGGAGAAGGAGACGACAGAGGACAACATGTTTGGATAGTATCACTGACTCAACGGACATGAGTTTGAACAATCTCCAGGAGATGGTGAAGAACAGGGAAGGACGGGGAAGCTGCAATCTATGGGGTTGCAAGGAGTCAAGCATGACTAAGATGTGTTCAAGTTTAAATCAGAATCTGTGTTCAAGTTTAAATCAGAATCACGTTCAAGAGCTGGACGAGAGTGAAAACTCCGTCACACAGGCCTCACTGCTCAACTCCGTTAAGGTTGTTGTTGTCTTTCAGTTGCTAAGGCATGTCCAACTCTCTGTGAACCTATGGATTGCAGCACATCAGGCTTCCTTGTCCTTCACTATCTCCTGGAGTTTCCTCACAGTCATGTTCTTTCAGTTGGTGATGCCATCCAACCATCTCATCCTCTGCCACCCCCCTCTCCTCCTACCTTCAGTCTTTCCCAGCATCAGGGTCTTCTCCAGCGAGTCAGCTCTTCACATCAGATGACCGAAGTTTTGGAGCTTTAGCATCAATGCTTCCAGTGAATAAATAGCTACTAAGTATTGAGATTAATTAAGCACGATGAATCAAAAGTTCCAACTCAATAACTCTTGTAAAATGGTTCTACACGTTTCTCTTGGGAAAGGAGGCCTTCTCCTAGGTATACACCCAAGAGAGTTAAAAACACACATTTCCACAAATATTTGTATAGGAACGTTCATAGCAGCGCTGTTCACAACAGCCAAACAGTGCAGCAACCGAATGTCCATCAAAGGATGAGTGGATGAACACATGTGGTCTGTCCACACAGTAGGATCTTATTTGGTCAAAAGCAGAATGAAGCACTGAGCCATGTTACAGCCTTGAAAACTTGTTAAATGAAACCAGCCTAACAAAAAGCCACATAGCGTATGAAGTCCATTTGTGTGAAATGTCCAGAACAGGCAGGTCGGTGGAGACAGAAGGTAGACTCATGGTTCAGGGGCAGAAGGAGGTGAGAATGAGGAGTGAGTGACTACTCCTGGATACAGGGCTTCTTTGAGGTGATGTGTGTGTGTGCTCAGTTGTGTTCCAACTCTTTCCAACCCCATGGACTGTAGCCTGCCAGGCTCTTCTCTCCATGGAATTCTCCAGGCAAGAATTCTGGAGTGAGTTGCCATTAATTTATCCAGGGGATCTTCCCAATCCAGGGATCAAACCTGCATCTCTTAAGTCTTCTGCATTGGCAGACGGATTCTTTACCAGTGATGGACGTCTTCTAAAGGTGATCGTGGTGATAGGTGCACAGCTCCACAAATAAACTAAAAAACCAGATGTGTACACTGTCAATGGGTCAACTGTATAGTATGTGCATTAAAGGTCAATAAAATGGCTCCATTAAAAATAGAAAGAGGGAAAATACAAAACTCAGAATCAGAGAGTCCCAGAACTGGAAGAAATCTTAAAGATGATCTCTCGCAAATTCACGAGTGCAGAATGTCAAGGTCTCTGGTTCTCTGGACAGTTTCTTTCCCTTTTGTGTCAGATGCCAGATTCTCAGCTGCTGCAAAATTGCAGAGATCAGCAGCACCTTTGAGATCTGTTATTTTGTGGAAACATGAGTCCCCCTAATCCCTCCAGAAATGCACCAAGGGTGTCGTGTTTCCTCATAGCTGTTGTTTCCTCTCACGAAGGCTGCATGGTCCTACTGAGGACATCCTCCCCCTTTTGTGGGTGCCTGGTACACGTGTCGCTTAGTTAACTACAAAGAGCCCTCTTAGTAACTGGGGATCCTGGGCCCCTGCCCCCAGCCTGCTCCCCATCCTCCTCCCCACCCCCTGGCAGTCTGCAGGACAGAAGAGCCTGGTGGGCTACAGTCCATGGCGTCGTGAAGAGTTGGACACAACTGAGTGACTGAGCATGCACTCACTGTTCATCTTCGTAGACTATGGTCCTTTGTATACATGCATTATAAATTGTATTGATATTCACCACCCTGGGGACCCTCGCCAGTGTGGAGACTTGGTAGCTTGGCTCCCGGGCACCTTTTCATGGGGCTGCACATGTTCTCCTAAGAAGGCTCAGCCCTTGTTTCTAGAAAGTGGCTGCAGTTCTGTTCAGCCAGCCCCACCCCTCCCCTGCTTTAAGTCAGGAGTCTGGGGCCTTGCAGGGTCTGGGAGCTGGGGTGCAGCTCAGCCCAACAGCACTGCCCTCAGGGCTCCTGTCCCCAGGGCCCATTCTTGCCACCATAGCCAGCCTCATGCCGGTGACCTAGACACCCCCCGCCCCGTGTTCAGAACCCGTGCCCCCTCCCCAGCAGCTGGTGATGCCTTGTACCAGTGGGTGTCCTCAAGCCTGCACGGCCTCCTGTTCCCTGCCATGTGCTCCTGTCAGGGCCTTTTGGCACCTGGCGGCCTAGTCACAATGCTGCCAGATCTGCAGCCTTGAGTTCAGGTCCCGTCCTGGTGCCCAGAGCCAAGGACTCCCAAGCCTTCCCCCGGCAGCACTTCACAGGCCAGTCCTCAGCCTCGCGCCAAGTCCGTTCCTCCCTGTGCCACCCCCACCTTCTGGTTTTATCTTCCCACCACTCTCTCACCACCCCCTCCTGCCCCACCCCTCGCAGGCACATCCTCACCCACTTCCTCTACCTGTTGGCTGTGGGTTCCAGCCGCTGCCCAGAGGGACTGCCCTGTCCCCAGGGAACAGGGTACCGTGGCCAGAGCGAAGGAGCCCTCCCACCCCACCAGACCGGAACCCAGGCCCTCCGATACTAGAATCCACAATCAAATGTTGTCTTAGGATTCCTTGTTAGACTCCTCTATTATGTCCTACACTAAAGTTTCCCCAAATACATATGTATCTAATTCTGTGGGAATGCAGCAAACACCCTTTTACAGACGTTTGCTTTAATCTCTTCCCCCAAAGTGGGCCTTCTTCTTCCTCTTTGCCTTTCAGCACATAAAGCAGACAGGGCTCAGAGTGACTAAGAGACCAAGAATAATACCTCCAGGTGTTGCATAATCAAGTTGACACCACGGAGAACTTTGGGGAGACAACTTGACAGAGCCTGTCTGGAAGTAAAGACCAAAGTCGTGATTCTTTGAGTGTCTTACCCCTAATGAAAATACATAATTATTTTATCTCTGTTCCCACACAAATAAGTTTCTCCCATGAGTCTCTTTGGCATGCTTCAAGTGCACGAGAATTAGGATTTTAGAGAGAGAATCTCAAATATAAGAGTGGGAGTATTGCGAATGAGAAAAATCAAAAGCTAAGAAATTAATTTTATGGGAAAGAATATGTTAAGGAAATTATATTTTCCCATCAAAATGAGGTAGATTTATTTAACTGTACTCTGGGTCACGGATCTTATTACTAAAACTTTATACGTATCAGTTTTGTGAGACTGTAATTTTGAAACAAAAGGTAGAGAGTCCTTAGACAAATCTTACTGGAACTAAGAAATTAATTTTATGGGAAAGAATATGTTAAGGAAAATTATATTTTCCCATCAAAATGAGGTAGATTTATTTAACTGTACTGTGGGTCACGGATCTTATTACTAAAACTTTATACGTATCAGTTTTGTGAGACTGTAATTTTGAAACAAAAGGTAGAGAGTCCTTAGACAAATCTTACTGGACATTTTTTTTGTTTGGCTGCATCAGGTCTTAGCTGTGGTTTGCAGGCTTAGTTGCTCTGCAGCATGTGAGATCTGAGTTCCTGAACCGGGGGTTGAACCCATGTCCCCTGCTTTGGAAGGAAGATTCTTAACCACTGGACCACCAGGGAGTCCCCAAGTGCAGCCTGGCCACTGTGGTTAGCAAAGGCCCCTTTGGCTCAGTCACTCTGCACTTTGGAACCACAGGGAGTTCTGATTCTGTCCCAAACCTTGTGAGTCATGCTTCAGGGAAAAGGGGGCTAAAGCTACATGGGTAAGTCTGTGCTCAGCTACATAGGAAGGAAGTGAAAGCCTCTGGAAGTCATACATGAAATTAACAAGGTTGTAGGATATAGGATCAAATATAGAAATTAACTGTATTTCTTTGTACTAACCATGAAAAATTCCAAAAATGATTTTTTTAAAAAGAATACACCTTCAAAATAACACCAAAAATTTACTTAGGCAAAAAATCTAACAATGTGAAAAGTGTGGTACGCTGAAAACTAGGAAACATTCTTGAGAGAAAATAAGGCATAAATAAACAGATATACCATGTTCATGGATAGAAAGTTCATTACTATTAAGATAGCATTCTCCCCAAAGTAGCCTAGAAACGCAGTGCAGTTCCAACCAAGATACCAGCAGCTTTTCTCTAGAAATTGACAGGCCTGTTCTCAGATGTGTGTGGAAACTCAAAAGACCAAGAATATTTTACTCTCATAAAATAAAACAGTAATAAGAAGACATACAACTCAATTTTTAATGGGAAAAACACTTGAACAGATACTTCAAAAATAAGACATGCAAGTGGGCAACCATCACGTGAAAAGATGTCCACCATCATTGGTCATTGGGGAGATGCAAACTAAAGCCGCAGCCAGATGCCAGTATGCACCCCTTAGAATAATTAAAATTTTTTAAACTGACAAAAACCAAGGATTTGGGGAACTTGAGACTTGGAGGAACTCAAACCCCTAACACATTGCCCTTGACAGTGTAAATGGAATGGCCTGTTTGGAAAACAATTTAGCAGTTTTTTTGACGTTAATTGTGCACCTGCCATGTACCCCAGCAATTCCACTCCAGGGTATTAACCTGAAAGAGATGATAATGGAAGTCCATACAAAGCCTGGTACCCAGATATTCCTGCAGTGTTACTCGTAACTGTCAAAACCCAGAAATAACCCAGTGTCCATCCACTGGTGAGTAAATAAACAAAATGGGATCTTACTCATACGATGTAATAAAACTGAGCAGTTTTTTTTAAGCTACTAATAACAAAATGATTGAATCCCAGAAAACTCAGACTAAGCAAAAGAAGCCAGACCCAAAAGACTATATGATTTCACTTACATGAAGTTTCTAGAAAAGGCAAAACTGAAGTAGATTGAAGTAGAACTGAAGTAGATTGAGACTGAAGTAGATTGTCAGTCGTCTGAGACTGGGTCAGGGATGGGGGAGGTGGCGTGGAGATGGTAGAGAGGCTCTGAGACTTGGCTGTGTTGGTGGGTGTGTGACTGGATAACTACGTGGGTGAATTTTAGGGCATATAAAGTAAACCTCCAAAGGCTGCTAGAAATGATTCTTAAGAATAAAGCAGGCTGTCCAAGGTGGGGAGTCAGGGGAAGGCGAGTGTGGTATTTATTGTAAACATGGGTTTGCTCTCAGTGGTCTCCAGCCACGAGGAGCTGCTACAGGTGGGGAAACAGGAAGCTGGCCCAGCCCACTGAGCTGCTTCCAGATGCAGGCAGACACTTCCTCATCATGGGGCTCAGACAAGTGTGAAGGATCCATGATCCTTCCCATTTTGTCATCTGTAGAATGGGAGCTGTATCACTTGCACGGCGGGGCATTTGAGACTCGAAGTGAGCCCTCAGTCAGGAGACCCTGAGAAACTTGCCTGGGACACACTAGGCCCCAGGAGGGGCCAGGTGACCCCACCTTATGTTTGGTTTCTTGTTGTGGTTTTTTGCCCACAGAGGCTGTGTTTCATGCTGGGAAACACACAAGCTTGAGGACCCCTGATTATTGTTAATACTTTGGGTTTTTTCTGGGTCTTCATTGCAACGCATGGGCTTTCTCTAGTTGTGGAGCATGGTTGCCCCACGCAGGTGAGATTATAACTCCCCGACAAGGACTTGAACCTGCATCTCCTGCATTGGAAGGCAGATTCTTAACCACTGAACCATCAGGGAAGTCCCCTTTAGCATGGTTTCTGAACACTGTTTCTAAATAGAATTTGAGGTATCCTGTATTCAGTTAGACCTGAGGATGGACAGAGATTATAAATAACCAGTCATGACAGATCCCACACGCACTTTCAACTTGACATCCACCAGATATCTGAAAAGAGAAATGACAGAAGCCTATTAGATCACCCTGCTTTCTGAGGGGTAAAACTGAGTAGGTACATTTTAGATGAATCAGACTCAAACTTGAGCTTCAGAAAATTCCATTTAAACGGCTACTCACCTGAAACAAACTGCCTGTTTCTAAGGCCCACTTGATGGTGTGATGATCACTGTCCACTCCGTTACCATGGACGGTTCCTTTAATCATTTATTTTGCTTCAATGTGGGCTTCCCTGTGGCTCAGCTGGTAAAGAATCTGCCTGTAATGCAGGAGACCTGGGTTTGACCCCTGGGTTGGGAAGAACTCCCAAAGTCCAGGAGAATTCCATGGACTGTATAATCCACGGGGTCACAAAGAGTCGGACACAACTGAGCAACTTTCACTTTCACTTTTGCTTCAATGAGTTCCATAAAGGATTTGGTGCCACTCACAAGGTTATAACACAAATTAATTTTAAAAACAAAGTATGGCAGAAGGGAACTTGGAGCAGGAAAGCAAGTGATGTGAAGCAGACTGAAGTAGGTGCCCAGAGCATAAGGCAAGGTCTACACACAAGCTCGGACCCATGCCCAGACAGGGTTTCTGAGCTTCTGTGCCATCAACTCAGTGATGTAAGTGAAGAAGAGTCACAGGATACCAGAGGATTAAAAATTAATAATAAAATTGAAACAGCAATTGCCCGAGAGATGCAAAAACTATTCCTGACACTAAAATTAAAGAGGGATCTTTTCCATAAGTCATCCTAGGAATAATATTTTTCACTCCACCCATCAAAGGTTTCCACCAGCCTTAGGAGAGGGAATGGAGTGTGGGAGCAGCCTCACTTGAGACCCAGGTGCCCTCTAGACCCCTGGACCACATTCAGCTCACCAGACAAGAAGTATTTTTGACTTGATTTTTATTTCCAAAATGAAAAATGTATTTTAAGAGTTAGTGTAACCAAAAAGTTGTTTTATTGTATTATTTTAGGAGAAAAATCATGCAAGGGTTTTTTTACATTGCTTGTTGGCATACATCTATTTCTATTTTAAAGCAGTAATGAAGAATTTAAAAGCAAAAAAAAAAAAAAATGTTATTCACCTGAGAATTCCAAGGTAACTTTGAGTACACTTTATATCTACAGAGAAGTGTAAACAGCAGAACCAGAAGGCAAGTGCTGTGCTAGGAAATGGAGTAGTTGGGTATTTAATATTTTTAGTTTAACTTTTGATTTCAACATCAAGATTATGCTGTAACAATTTAAAGCCTTAATTTAGGTTTAATTTGGTATCATTATCATTTTTATTTTCTATAACACAACTAAAACTTCTTTGAATAAGAGTAACATAAATCTCCATGTATTTCAGTTGCTAAATATGTGTGACGATCACAAGGTGATTCTCATATTCCATAATGCAGAAAAAATAGGACGTATGACTTAGTAATTGTCTCTTTATGCACTCAGTTTCTCTCAACTCCCAGATGTCAAAAACAAGTGACACTTCACTGTGAATCACCCTTTCTTTTTAGACACACACACACAACACTGAAATTATTTTTATTTAGTATTGTTCATTTTAGTTGCTAAGGGAGGCATACTAAAGTTATTCCTCATATTTACTTCCAGTTGTCTTAGCAAATGTAGGAGGATTCTAGCCAGGCTCTGGACAAATGTTTGTTTGCAGTTCAAGAAGGCTGCAGTGGTTCATGATGTCACAGAATCATTTCTTTACTGGTTTGTATGTTTTTATTTGAGGTGGTGGTATTGTGGCTATACCCCGAAGGAGGGCATGGTAACCCACTCCAGTATTCTTGCCTGGAGAATCCCATGGACAGAGGCGCCTGGTGGGCTATGGTCCATAGGGTCGCAAAGAGTTGGACACAACTGAATCAACATAGCACGCACGCACATTGTGGCTATGATTTCTAAACCTTTATCTTTTAGAAATAATGTTGAAATAAAACAATGGTGTAAGAGAGCGGCTATAAAATAATAGAGGTAGGAGAGAAGGCCTGAGATACAGATAAAGAGACTGGCCACACGATGAGTGTGGAATCCGCCCGTGGGTAGTGAGTGCTCGGAGGCAGTCTCTCTGCTTCTGTGTGACGTTTTCCCTGATGAAAAGGTAAATAAGTCACAGCCACAGCCACCCTGGAATTTTCCACAAAGGTCTGAGAACTCCTTCAAGAGTAAATGTGGAGACTCCTGGGCACCTGGCCTTGGTCTTGCCTAAGGTCTTGTTCCCCAAAGAGGAAGATGGAGCAGATTAAAGTTGCCCCTGTCTTCTTGGCATCATCCACGGCATCTGCTGTAAGGTCATGGCAACTAGATTCCTACCTCTCTGCTGTCATCAGCATCACCCCAAGAACCGTGCATTTTGTTCCTTGGACCAAGCACCCCTCTGTGACTCTGCTTCCAAGGCTTCTCCTCAGACTATTAAAGAAAAACTTCACTTACATCACTGAGTTGATGGCACAGAAGCTCAGAAACCCTGTCTGGGCACGGGTCCGAGCTTGTGTGTAGACCTTGCCTTGTGCTCTGGGCACCTATTCCAGTCTGCTTCACATCACTTGCTTTCCTGCTCCAAGTTCCCTTCTGCCATACTTCGTTTTTTTAATTAATCCTGTTTTTAATCCAGACCCTTGTTAAAGACAGGAAGGAACTTTGTTCCAGGACCGCTGCACAACAGGATGCAGTGTGGGAAAGGCGGCGCTCAAATTCCAGCATCACTGAGACAGTGGCATCACTGCCTGCCAGGACTGGCAGATGATAGCACAAGAGAGCATTTCTCTTTAAATGTGTGTGTGTGTGTGTGTGTGTGTGTGTGTGTGTGTGTGTCCTTGTTTGGCTCTTAGAAAGAAGTTTTTAAGGAAGCCCACAGACAGACCCCTTCTCTGGAGAGATGGGAGCAGCCCTGGAAGATTCCAGAAGGAAGCGTCAGTTAAGCTGAGGGTCCAGCTGCTCTCCTTCACATGAACGCTGTCCACTCCTGTCCCCTGTGGACAGTATGGATTTGTTGTTGATGCCAACAGGCAGGTAGACACGATAGACACAAAGACTCATGGTGTAAGCTTAAACATTGTTCCTGACTTTAGGAGTCAGGATGAGACATACTGGAATCTGGTGATGCTTGCACTCAAAGCCCCCACTTCCCTTCCCGGGTTCTGGACCTAATTTGTACCTGTAATTCTGTGTTTCCTTTTTCCTAGAGGGCCTAAAACTTGTATAAGTGTCAGGCCTCTCAGAACTGGGATCCTTGTATGGAACTGAGAATCTCTAAAAAATGTGCCAACTTAGTTTGTTATTTTTTCTCTGCAAAGAACCCGTGTTGATTCTTAGGGAGCGTGGCCTCAGCTGCTTCCTGGAGGGTTTGCCCCAGACCCCCCCCCCTTGCAGATCGAAGGTGGAAGTCAGTGCTTCCTGGTGTGGGAAGAGATATAAATATTCTAACAAAGAGTTTCTTGAAAATTTACATAACTTCTTTTAAATTTAGCTGCTAATGTATAGTCATTTGCTGCCATCGCATTGCTCATTTAAAATGGGTAATTTTGGAAATACAGGTTCACAGAGTCATCTTTACCCAGGTGGCCAGCTTATGGGTCACGGATCTTATTACTAAAACTTTATACGTATCAGTTTTGTGAGACTGTAATTTTGAAACAAAAGGTAGAGAGTCCTTAGACAAATCTTACTGGACATTTTTTTTGTTTGGCTGCATCAGGTCTTAGCTGTGGTTTGCAGGCTTAGTTGCTCTGCAGCATGTGAGATCTGAGTTCCTGAACCGGGGGTTGAACCCATGTCCCCTGCTTTGGAAGGAAGATTCTTAACCACTGGACCACCAGGGAGTCCCCAAGTGCAGCCTGGCCACTGTGGTTAGCAAAGGCCCCTTTGGCTCAGTCACTCTGCACTTTGGAACCACAGGGAGTTCTGATTCTGTCCCAAACCTTGTGAGTCATGCTTCAGGGAAAAGGGGGCTAAAGCTACATGGGTAAGTCTGTGCTCAGCTACATAGGAAGGAAGTGAAAGCCTCTGGAAGTCATACATGAAATTAACAAGGTTGTAGGATATAGGATCAAATATAGAAATTAACTGTATTTCTTTGTACTAACCATGAAAAATTCCAAAAATGATTTTTTTAAAAAGAATACACCTTCAAAATAACACCAAAAATTTACTTAGGCAAAAAATCTAACAATGTGAAAAGTGTGGTACGCTGAAAACTAGGAAACATTCTTGAGAGAAAATAAGGCATAAATAAACAGATATACCATGTTCATGGATAGAAAGTTCATTACTATTAAGATAGCATTCTCCCCAAAGTAGCCTAGAAACGCAGTGCAGTTCCAACCAAGATACCAGCAGCTTTTCTCTAGAAATTGACAGGCCTGTTCTCAGATGTGTGTGGAAACTCAAAAGACNCATAAATAAACAGATATACCATGTTCATGGATAGAAAGTTCATTACTATTAAGATAGCATTCTCCCCAAAGTAGCCTAGAAACGCAGTGCAGTTCCAACCAAGATACCAGCAGCTTTTCTCTAGAAATTGACAGGCCTGTTCTCAGATGTGTGTGGAAACTCAAAAGACCAAGAATATTTTACTCTCATAAAATAAAACAGTAATAAGAAGACATACAACTCAATTTTTAATGGGAAAAACACTTGAACAGATACTTCAAAAATAAGACATGCAAGTGGGCAACCATCACGTGAAAAGATGTCCACCATCATTGGTCATTGGGGAGATGCAAACTAAAGCCGCAGCCAGATGCCAGTATGCACCCCTTAGAATAATTAAAATTTTTTAAACTGACAAAAACCAAGGATTTGGGGAACTTGAGACTTGGAGGAACTCAAACCCCTAACACATTGCCCTTGACAGTGTAAATGGAATGGCCTGTTTGGAAAACAATTTAGCAGTTTTTTTGACGTTAATTGTGCACCTGCCATGTACCCCAGCAATTCCACTCCAGGGTATTAACCTGAAAGAGATGATAATGGAAGTCCATACAAAGCCTGGTACCCAGATATTCCTGCAGTGTTACTCGTAACTGTCAAAACCCAGAAATAACCCAGTGTCCATCCACTGGTGAGTAAATAAACAAAATGGGATCTTACTCATACGATGTAATAAAACTGAGCAGTTTTTTTTAAGCTACTAATAACAAAATGATTGAATCCCAGAAAACTCAGACTAAGCAAAAGAAGCCAGACCCAAAAGACTATATGATTTCACTTACATGAAGTTTCTAGAAAAGGCAAAACTGAAGTAGATTGAAGTAGAACTGAAGTAGATTGAGACTGAAGTAGATTGTCAGTCGTCTGAGACTGGGTCAGGGATGGGGGAGGTGGCGTGGAGATGGTAGAGAGGCTCTGAGACTTGGCTGTGTTGGTGGGTGTGTGACTGGATAACTACGTGGGTGAATTTTAGGGCATATAAAGTAAACCTCCAAAGGCTGCTAGAAATGATTCTTAAGAATAAAGCAGGCTGTCCAAGGTGGGGAGTCAGGGGAAGGCGAGTGTGGTATTTATTGTAAACATGGGTTTGCTCTCAGTGGTCTCCAGCCACGAGGAGCTGCTACAGGTGGGGAAACAGGAAGCTGGCCCAGCCCACTGAGCTGCTTCCAGATGCAGGCAGACACTTCCTCATCATGGGGCTCAGACAAGTGTGAAGGATCCATGATCCTTCCCATTTTGTCATCTGTAGAATGGGAGCTGTATCACTTGCACGGCGGGGCATTTGAGACTCGAAGTGAGCCCTCAGTCAGGAGACCCTGAGAAACTTGCCTGGGACACACTAGGCCCCAGGAGGGGCCAGGTGACCCCACCTTATGTTTGGTTTCTTGTTGTGGTTTTTTGCCCACAGAGGCTGTGTTTCATGCTGGGAAACACACAAGCTTGAGGACCCCTGATTATTGTTAATACTTTGGGTTTTTTCTGGGTCTTCATTGCAACGCATGGGCTTTCTCTAGTTGTGGAGCATGGTTGCCCCACGCAGGTGAGATTATAACTCCCCGACAAGGACTTGAACCTGCATCTCCTGCATTGGAAGGCAGATTCTTAACCACTGAACCATCAGGGAAGTCCCCTTTAGCATGGTTTCTGAACACTGTTTCTAAATAGAATTTGAGGTATCCTGTATTCAGTTAGACCTGAGGATGGACAGAGATTATAAATAACCAGTCATGACAGATCCCACACGCACTTTCAACTTGACATCCACCAGATATCTGAAAAGAGAAATGACAGAAGCCTATTAGATCACCCTGCTTTCTGAGGGGTAAAACTGAGTAGGTACATTTTAGATGAATCAGACTCAAACTTGAGCTTCAGAAAATTCCATTTAAACGGCTACTCACCTGAAACAAACTGCCTGTTTCTAAGGCCCACTTGATGGTGTGATGATCACTGTCCACTCCGTTACCATGGACGGTTCCTTTAATCATTTATTTTGCTTCAATGTGGGCTTCCCTGTGGCTCAGCTGGTAAAGAATCTGCCTGTAATGCAGGAGACCTGGGTTTGACCCCTGGGTTGGGAAGAACTCCCAAAGTCCAGGAGAATTCCATGGACTGTATAATCCACGGGGTCACAAAGAGTCGGACACAACTGAGCAACTTTCACTTTCACTTTTGCTTCAATGAGTTCCATAAAGGATTTGGTGCCACTCACAAGGTTATAACACAAATTAATTTTAAAAACAAAGTATGGCAGAAGGGAACTTGGAGCAGGAAAGCAAGTGATGTGAAGCAGACTGAAGTAGGTGCCCAGAGCATAAGGCAAGGTCTACACACAAGCTCGGACCCATGCCCAGACAGGGTTTCTGAGCTTCTGTGCCATCAACTCAGTGATGTAAGTGAAGAAGAGTCACAGGATACCAGAGGATTAAAAATTAATAATAAAATTGAAACAGCAATTGCCCGAGAGATGCAAAAACTATTCCTGACACTAAAATTAAAGAGGGATCTTTTCCATAAGTCATCCTAGGAATAACATTTTTCACTCCACCCATCAAAGGTTTCCACCAGCCTTAGGAGAGGGAATGGAGTGTGGGAGCAGCCTCACTTGAGACCCAGGTGCCCTCTAGACCCCTGGACCACATTCAGCTCACCAGACAAGAAGTATTTTTGACTTGATTTTTATTTCCAAAATGAAAAATGTATTTTAAGGATTAGTGTAACCAAAAAGTTGTTTTATTGTATTATTTTAGGAGAAAAATCATGCAAGTGTTTTTTTACATTGCTTGTTGGCATACATCTATTTCTATTTTAAAGCAGTAATGAAGAATTTAAAAGCAAAAAAAAAAAAAAATGTTACTCACATGAGAATTCCAAGGTAGCTTTGAGTACACTTTATATCTACAGAGAAGTGTAAACAGCAGAACCAGAAGGCAAGTGCTGTGCTAGGAAATGGAGTAGTTGGGTATTTAATATTTTTAGTTTAACTTTTGATTTCAACATCAAGATTATGCTGTAACAATTTAAAGCCTTAATTTAGGTTTAATTTGGTATCATTATCATTTTTATTTTCTATAACACAACTAAAACTTCTTTGAATAAGAGTAACATAAATCTCCATGTATTTCAGTTGCTAAATATGTGTGAATATTTAATATTTTTAGTTTAACTTTTGATTTCAACATCAAGATTATGCTGTAACAATTTAAAGCCTTAATTTAGGTTTAATTTGGTATCATTATCATTTTTATTTTCTATAACACAACTAAAACTTCTTTGAATAAGAGTAACATAAATCTCCATGTATTTCAGTTGCTAAATATGTGTGACGATCACAAGGTGATTCTCATATTCCATAATGCAGAAAAAATAGGACGTATGACTTAGTAATTGTCTCTTTATGCACTCAGTTTCTCTCAACTCCCAGATGTCAAAAACAAGTGACACTTCACTGTGAATCACCCTTTCTTTTTAGACACACACACACAACACTGAAATTATTTTTATTTAGTATTGTTCATTTTAGTTGCTAAGGGAGGCATACTAAAGTTATTCCTCATATTTACTTCCAGTTGTCTTAGCAAATGTAGGAGGATTCTAGCCAGGCTCTGGACAAATGTTTGTTTGCAGTTCAAGAAGGCTGCAGTGGTTCATGATGTCACAGAATCATTTCTTTACTGGTTTGTATGTTTTTATTTGAGGTGGTGGTATTGTGGCTATACCCCGAAGGAGGGCATGGTAACCCACTCCAGTATTCTTGCCTGGAGAATCCCATGGACAGAGGCGCCTGGTGGGCTATGGTCCATAGGGTCGCAAAGAGTTGGACACAACTGAATCAACATAGCACGCACGCACATTGTGGCTATGATTTCTAAACCTTTATCTTTTAGAAATAATGTTGAAATAAAACAATGGTGTAAGAGAGCGGCTATAAAATAATAGAGGTAGGAGAGAAGGCCTGAGATACAGATAAAGAGACTGGCCACACGATGAGTGTGGAATCCGCCCGTGGGTAGTGAGTGCTCGGAGGCAGTCTCTCTGCTTCTGTGTGACGTTTTCCCTGATGAAAAGGTAAATAAGTCACAGCCACAGCCACCCTGGAATTTTCCACAAAGGTCTGAGAACTCCTTCAAGAGTAAATGTGGAGACTCCTGGGCACCTGGCCTTGGTCTTGCCTAAGGTCTTGTTCCCCAAAGAGGAAGATGGAGCAGATTAAAGTTGCCCCTGTCTTCTTGGCATCATCCACGGCATCTGCTGTAAGGTCATGGCAACTAGATTCCTACCTCTCTGCTGTCATCAGCATCACCCCAAGAACCGTGCATTTTGTTCCTTGGACCAAGCACCCCTCTGTGACTCTGCTTCCAAGGCTTCTCCTCAGACTATTAAAGAAAAACTTCACTTACATCACTGAGTTGATGGCACAGAAGCTCAGAAACCCTGTCTGGGCACGGGTCCGAGCTTGTGTGTAGACCTTGCCTTGTGCTCTGGGCACCTATTCCAGTCTGCTTCACATCACTTGCTTTCCTGCTCCAAGTTCCCTTCTGCCATACTTCGTTTTTTTAATTAATCCTGTTTTTAATCCAGACCCTTGTTAAAGACAGGAAGGAACTTTGTTCCAGGACCGCTGCACAACAGGATGCAGTGTGGGAAAGGCGGCGCTCAAATTCCAGCATCACTGAGACAGTGGCATCACTGCCTGCCAGGACTGGCAGATGATAGCACAAGAGAGCATTTCTCTTTAAATGTGTGTGTGTGTGTGTGTGTGTGTGTGTGTGTGTGTGTGTCCTTGTTTGGCTCTTAGAAAGAAGTTTTTAAGGAAGCCCACAGACAGACCCCTTCTCTGGAGAGATGGGAGCAGCCCTGGAAGATTCCAGAAGGAAGCGTCAGTTAAGCTGAGGGTCCAGCTGCTCTCCTTCACATGAACGCTGTCCACTCCTGTCCCCTGTGGACAGTATGGATTTGTTGTTGATGCCAACAGGCAGGTAGACACGATAGACACAAAGACTCATGGTGTAAGCTTAAACATTGTTCCTGACTTTAGGAGTCAGGATGAGACATACTGGAATCTGGTGATGCTTGCACTCAAAGCCCCCACTTCCCTTCCGGGTTCTGGACCTAATTTGTACCTGTAATTCTGTGTTTCCTTTTTCCTAGAGGGCCTAAAACTTGTATAAGTGTCAGGCCCCTCAGAACTGGGATCCTTGTATGGAACTGAGAATCTCTAAAAAATGTGCCAACTTAGTTTGTTATTTTTTCTCTGCAAAGAACCCGTGTTGATTCTTAGGGAGCGTGGCCTCAGCTGCTTCCTGGAGGGTTTGCCCCAGACCCCCCCCCCTTGCAGATCGAAGGTGGAAGTCAGTGCTTCCTGGTGTGGGAAGAGATATAAATATTCTAACAAAGAGTTTCTTGAAAATTTACATAACTTCTTTTAAATTTAGCTGCTAATGTATAGTCATTTGCTGCCATCGCACTGCTCATTTAAAATGGGTAATTTTGGAAATACAGGTTCACAGAGTCATCTTTACCCAGGTGGCCAGCTTTCCGCTTCAGAGGCTCTGGTGCCATAATGGATGGGCTTGAATGAAAATTCCCAGTTCATGCTTACCTCAGAGTTTCTTAAAAGACCAGAAGACAATAAATCACTATCCCCAAAGATTATAATTTTAAAAGTTTCTTTCTCATGTACCTAATGCTTCTGGGCAGAACATAACTCACCTGGTTAGTCATGTCTGTTCATGACCGTGGCTTCATTCTCACCTAGAAAATTAAAAATGAAAGTGTTGCTCACTCAGTCGTGTCCAACTCTGCAACCTCATGGACTGTAGCTTGCCAGGCTACTCTGTCCATGGAATTCTCCATGCAAGAATACTGGAGTGGGTTGCCATTTCCTTCTCTAGGGGAACCTCCCAACCCAGGGATTGAATCCAGATCTCCTGCATTACAGGCAGATTCTTTACCATTTGAGCCACCAGGGAAGCAGCTGAAACAGACCTTGCCATTATAACAAGTGTGTTTTTTCCTGGCTGAAGCGGCCATTCTGCTAGTCAAGTCGCTGAGTCTTAAGAACTGTAAATTCTTAGTGGTATGGATAGTTGGTGAATGTCATTAATTTTGGACTTGTCACTTCCGCTTTGGGAAGTCTCTGGGACTATGAGAGTGTTTGACGTAGACTGAGGAATAAGGCCTTCCACCCTGTGCGGAGCCGGCCTACCCTGCAGATGGTTTTGGCATTTTCTTTTTCCTTTTAACTTTTAGTAGGTGGGTAGCACATATTTTCTTATTCCTAACTTTTTCAAATTTCAGGAATTCTTCGATCATGTGAAGAAGCTCTGGGATGATGAAGGCGTGAAGGCCTGCTTCGAGCGATCCAACGAGTACCAGCTCATCGATTGCGCCCAATAGTGAGTCTGCCCACGAGGCCCACCCTGGGGTGGGCACCCCCACCATACTGCCCCTCGGAGTCCAGCTCTCCCACCCCGTGCAGCAAGTGGCATCACCTGGATATGTGATGACCCAAACTGTCAGGTCATTCTGGCTGCTGCTTAGAGGGTAGAACGGAGGCAATAGAGNTGCGCCCAATAGTGAGTCTGCCCACGAGGCCCACCCTGGGGTGGGCACCCCCACCATACTGCCCCTCGGAGTCCAGCTCTCCCACCCCGTGCAGCAAGTGGCATCACCTGGATATGTGATGACCCAAACTGTCAGGTCATTCTGGCTGCTGCTTAGAGGGTAGAACGGAGGCAATAGAGATCTGTGGGTGCTTCAGGTTAGGTGGTGGGCTTAGAGGTGAGCTTTGGTCCATGGGGACAGAGCCAGGCAACAGATCAGATGAGAGAGATGGAGAAAAGAGGGGGTCAGGGTGACCACAGGTGCGTCATGATGCTATTATTCAGACAGAGACCTGGGAGATGTCATTAGTGGAGGACAGGACGCCATCCGGCTCCAGTTTGGAGAAGCCAAGCTGAGATACCAGAGCAGAGACAGAGATGGAGCAAGCGGCTGGGTGTAGGAGCTGATGTTAGACAAGAGGAAGCGACCCAGGTGTGGACGGTGCCCACTGATGACTGTAGAGCCTGGATAAGATGAGCGAGTATAGACAGAGGAGAAGTGCTAAGCAGTGATGTTCAGTCTGCAGAGGATGGAGGAGTGGGAAGAGAAGGGATCCTCCCAGGAGGAAGGCAGTCCTCGAGGCCAAGACAGAGAGACAGATGGTGCTGGTGGAACCTTACTTCACCTCATCCCCCTTGTGCCAGGGAGCCAGCCACACCCCCTCAGCCGCTGGCAGGTGGCGAACTGCCCCAATTCAGGGAGCCTCTGGGGCTGTCCAGGAGGGCCACGTTAACCAGAGGTGCCCACAGACCTGCCCCAGGCACCCTGAATGACCACCAACAGCATTAATGATCCTCCCTTATGTACTCAAAAGTCTATTTACTGATAGGGATCTGTAGTTAATTAGTTGTGCATGCTCAGTTGCCTCTGACTCTTTGCTAATTAACTAGAGCAGTACTGAAAACTTCTCTCTTCCTGCCATGCTTAACAGTTCCTTCAAGACTTGCCTTGAATCCACATCACCTTGTAAATAGACCACAGATTTGTGACTGCTTTCCTGTGCTCACTTATTCCACAGCCAGATTGCGAAGTCCAGAGAGCTGGGGGATTTAGATGTGGGTGTGGGTGTGGTGTGGGGTACAGATCTGGTGGAGCTAAATGCAACCTGAGAGGGTCCTGGGGACCACCCCTCCCAGAGGGGCCCTCATCTCCCTTCTGAGGCCATGTCACCATCGCTTAAAAACCACAGTGGAATTATATGTTAAATCACAATGTTGTAGAGATGGGAATGTCATATTAAGAAAATGCCAGCAGCTGGAATTCCCAGCACAGCTCAAGATTACATTAAAACCTATATAAGTTTGCATCTGAGGTTCATGGGGGTATGTCTGATTGCCATTTCCAGCATTTTTTGAGTGAAGTCTCCTGGGCCTTCAGCGCCCTTCAGGACGCCTTCAGCGTCCCATTAGGAATTTCTCTTTCTTTCTTATGAAAAGAGCCCATCACCATAGTGTTAGAATTAATGATTTACTTTAAAATGGAATATGCAAGGCACATATGACAAAAGGAAGCAGCCTGAGCTTTCCTGGCAGGCAGACAGGATCCAGATGTTCGCTTGGGCAGGGTGCTTCATGAGCATAAAGTCACAGACTGTGTTCTTGTGCAGTTGTAGGATTGACTAAGCAGAGACCCAACACCCCAGAGCATGCCTGGCACCTGGGGGCCCTTGCTGAGCTCCTGCTACCATGTCTCCATGTGGGAGCAGAGGTTTAGGAGTTCCCCTGAGGGGCCTGAGATCAGCACTCCCAACCGGGAGGACCCCAGCCACGATCTGCTATTTTCTTCAGTTCTGTCCTTTCAAACTAGGGAGAGCGAGACTGAGACCCAAGGAGAAGACTACAGGCTTGTCAGACATCAAAACCATGACTCCTGCTCTGGACTCTGCCCACCACCACCCCCCGAACATCGCTATCTGGGTTAATCCTAACATCCCCAGCTTGGCTTCCTTAATCCATTTTAATATGCATGGGACTCAAGTGGGATCAGCAACCACTGTCTCTTAATCACGATCTTATTTTCCCTCTGCACTCGGATTTTGCAGCTGGGACCAAGGGTTTCAAGAACAAGTAACATTTGATAACACTCGTTAGATGCATGCGTGGTGCCCAAAGTGTTTATGTTGCCAAATGAGATGTTGAAGGAAAGTAGCTGCTTCCGCTTCCATCACCATGGTTTATGGAAGAAAGGACATTCCAGCATACATCTGGGAATGCCCTGGGACCAGGTCACTCAAGCCCGCCTGCCCCAGCCCCCAGATTTCTAGCTGCTTGAAGAATATGTCTTATTCCTCCTTAGAGGCTCAGTTCCTGGGAGGGTGTCTTTGCATGAAGTCAGGGCTGTTTGAAATCAGGAGCCCAGGGCTCAGCGTGGGGTTGGTGGGGAGCTGAGCTTCGCCCTGGCAGAGTCCAGGGTTCTGACGTGTCTTCTTTTCCCTGCTCTTCCGAATTCTCGAGAAAAGATCTGCTGACATCTTGGCGTGACTCCATGTCACTATGTTATCTGCTCAGCAGTCTTGTATTTTGAACCCAGATGCTAACGAAGAAGGGATTCATTCTAAGTCTTTTCTTCCATGGCAGAAACCATGGGAATATTTGAAGGGAGGAGATGCTTCCCAGGGGGCTTGAACTTCCAGTGAAGAATCCAAGAATGGTCTCACCACAGTTCCTCAGAAACATAAAACACGGAGGAACCCAGCAGCTTCTCTCCTGGGTACACCCAAGAGATTTCAAAACATACGTCCACACAAAAACTGTGCACAAATGTTCACAGCAGCATCATCCACAGTATCCAAAAGCACAAACAACCCACATGTGCATGAAAGGATGAAGGGATAAACGGACTTGATCCAGCCACACACAGGGATCTTATTTAACCATAAAATCAAATGAAGTTCTGATGCATGTTATAGCATGAGTGAACTTGGAAGACATGAGGCTCAGTGAAAGAATCATGGCACAAGGGCTACATGCCCTATGACTCCATTTGTTTGAAATGCCCAAAACAGGCAAACTCATAGACACAGAAAGTAGATTCGTGGTTGCTGGAAGCTGGGGAGGGGAAATTGAGAGTGATTCGAAATGAGTGGGCACTGCACCATCTGACAGAGGACCCAGCTGGAGCAGCCTGGGAATAAGCATATTATGAGCTTTAAGGGTTGGCCTCTTGGTAAAAATGAGTGTCTTTGGAGTATCAAGCAAGCTGAGCGAATTAGCAGAGATTCTGTTTCATAAGAGGTCCCTGGTGCCCACTGTGAAAATTAAAAACAATCTCTACTGCATTATCCCTGAAAATGCACTTCCTCTAAATGCTAATAATAAGTGATTAGGTAGCCATGGAAACAGCTATTTTGGGAGAAAAGAAATCAAAGAAAATTGGATTTCAGAACAGGTTTATAAAGTCAGACTTTGCTTAATCTAACTTGAAACTCTGCAGTGTACATAGGGTCTCATGCTTTGCACTGTTGTGTTTACATGATACCTTTCAGACATGTCCGTTTACATAATTGGTTTTAGAATACTCTGGAAGAAAGATGCCCCCCAAAGAAAAGTATAGTGGGAAAGGTGAAGTGATTCACAGCTGTGTTAGCATTAGTTGCTCAGTCATGTCTGACTCTCTGCAACCCCGTGGACTGTACTGTCAAGCTCCTCTGTCCATGGGATTCTCCAGGCAAGAATACTGGAGTGGGTTGCCATTTCCATCTCCAGGGTATCTTCCCCAACCAGGAATCAAACGCTGGTCTCCCATACTACGGGGAGATTCCTTACCATCTGAGCCACCTTTTAGAAACGTCTCATGTGAAGAAAGAGTTCTACTTTAGGAAAAGAAAATCTTAGCTAAGCTGTTGATGAGGGTAACATCCTAGCCCCTCTCAGTCAAATTCAGCTAAGCAAAGTGTCACTTGGGTTCAGTGTCTGCTGTGTGCAGAGCATGTTCTAGGTTCCATAGCGGGGAAAGGAACAAGGCTGTTCCCTGCCTCCACATGGCTCATAATATTATAGGTCCCCAGACCAGTGCCAGAAGGTCTGCTGTGTATGCTGTGTGGAGTGGACAGTGCAGCTTGGAGGGGCTCCTGGAGAAGGTTCTGGAGGAGCAGTGTGAGGCAGGGGTAGGATCTCAGCAGAAGATGTACGGGGTGGAAGCCCACACAGCGGGGACAGTGTCCACAGAGAGGACTCATTCAAACTGAGAAGTGACCACCTCTTCCCATCCACACTGACAAGTGACACAGTGGTGTTCAGCCTTCAAGCTAAGTCTGACTTGCCTATGTGTGGAGAGAAAGAAGAGGATGGGGACCGTGTCCACACATGCCTTTCTGCCCAGGTGTTGGAGCAAGAGTGATATAACCAGAGCTGTGTTTTAGGAAAATGTACGTGCCAACACCACCACGGCCAACTATCACAGGAGGCCCAAAGGGGTGGTGAGCCTCTGGATTAAAACTATCTCAAACAATTACTCTCAGAATCCATTTTCAGCTGAGCTCCTTAGGGCAGGTTGGGCCTTTTTATGTTGTCGTTGCTATACCAAAGGACTTTTCCTAAAAGAAAAAAGCCGCAGCACCAGTTGCAGCCACCTCCAAGCCTGACAGTCTTGATATGTGCCAATGGGTGTGAGTCCCAGCACCTCACCATCATCTGCCTGCATCGCGTAAAATGACAGTTTTGCCTGTCAAATGTGAGTGAAGTTCCTTGGATATTTATAAAATATCAAATAGAATCATGTCGGCAAAAGATGGGTCTTTTATTACTAAACTTCAGAAAGATTTCTGCATGCTCTTTATTAGCAATTCATCAACTGGCTGACCTTCAGCCATGACATAGATGAAGTGGTCCATAGACTGGAAGGTATTTTCATCCACTGCAGTAAAAGGATGTCTCAGGCTGCAGCCAGATTGTCCCCAAAGAATGAGATGCAGGTCAGTGACACAACTTTCTGTTTTGTACTTTTAATTGTTAACGGTCCACTTTCCCCTGATAAGGTAGAAGTTGCAGGAGCAGGTGGAGAAAGTCTGCTGACCTTGGGAAAGCTTCCTGGTTTTCAGCCTTTAACTGGACACCTCCGGACCCCAGCCTGACCGTGCCTAAGAAAGTGTGCATACACGCACTTCTGCGAATTTACTAATGCTTCAGTGCTTAGTAGAACTAGATACAGACGGCGAGAACTAGATACAGACGGCTAGTGCCCTAGTCGGCGAGGCCGCAGTCCTCCAACTGGAGGATCTGGCCCGAGAGCCTCTTGGTCTCAGAGGGCCATGTCCAGAAACCCCGCCCCTGGCGCCGTGCGTCCCTTGAGCCGCGCCTTGCGTCTCCTGGCCGCACCCGCTACGCCGCGGGCCCCGCCCTGGCGCCGAGGGATGACGTCACCGCCTGCGCCCTGGATGGCAGAAACAGGAAGTGAGACCAAAACAAAGGAGCGGCGGCGGGGAACGGTCACTGTTTTTCTGCTTCCTCCGGCCTTCTCGACCGTGGCCGCCGACCTTCGGAAGCAGTCCGAACATGTCCAACATGGAGAAACACCTGTTCAACTTAAAGTTCGCGGCCAAAGAACTGGGCAGGAGTGCCAAAAAATGCGACAAGGAGGAAAAGGCCGAAAAGGCCAAGATTAAAAAGGCCATTCAGAAGGGCAATATGGAAGTTGCGAGGATTCACGCCGAGAACGCGATTCGCCAGAAGAACCAGGCGGTGAATTTCTTGAGGATGAGCGCGCGGGTGGACGCGGTGGCCGCCAGGGTCCAGACTGCCGTGACGATGGGCAAGGTGACCAAGTCGATGGCAGGAGTGGTTAAGTCGATGGACGCGACGTTGAAGACCATGAACCTCGAGAAGATCTCCGCCCTGATGGACAAGTTCGAGCACCAGTTCGAGACGCTGGACGTTCAGACGCAGCAGATGGAGGACACGATGAGCAGCACGACGACGCTGACCACTCCCCAGGGCCAGGTGGACATGCTGCTGCAGGAAATGGCAGACGAGGCCGGCCTCGACCTCAACATGGAGCTGCCGCAGGGCCAGACCGGCTCCGTGGGGACGAGTGTGGCCTCGGCGGAGCAGGACGAGCTGTCCCAGAGGTTGGCCCGCCTGCGGGACCAGGTGTGACCGCAGGACCGCTCAGAGGCGAGCCGGCCGCAAGCGACCTTCCGAAGACGGATACTCTACACTAGAACCTCGGAATCGGCCAGAATGCTGAACTGCTCTTACTCAAGATGCTTCTCCCTTCGGGTTTACAGTGCTCTCCAGACACACGAAGAATTCCCAGGCCTTCTCTTAACTCTTAACTGGATTTGAAAGTTCTGTATGTCTTGTGATCAAGTGTATCTAGTTAATTTGACTTCTGTGAATCTTTTTCAAAAATTTAGTCAAAACTCTAGTTCCCGTGTATTCAGTTTTCTGCCCGAATTATCAAAATTGACAGTTTTCTTTTTACTTTTGTGTAGTTGATAATATCTGGAGTTGAGGGGTGATTGCGTAGGTCGACTGCCGGGCTATCTACCGTTCATTCGGCAACTTATTTCATGGGCAGCGCCATTCTGTGTATCCTTTGTTTGTTGCCGTCAAGTGCAGTCTACAGCTGACTATTAATCTGTTCTCATAACTTACACTGAAATTACTTTAGTACCTTCTCGTGTAATACTCTTTTATTTTACGGCCTATAAATTTCTTGTGGTAGTTGCCTTTCTATAACTGGAAGAAAATGCTACTTCCACATATCATAAGAGAAAATCATTTGTTTATGGTTTTAAGATTTACAAGGCTTAATGTGTGGCGGTTATTTCCAAGTGAATTTCTCTCACACATTTCTGGTTAATTTTCCTGTTTCATTAGACTTTGATTATATTTATTTAAAAGTATACCAGTTAGCATGACAGTCACATTTCTCTAATGTTGCCAAAGAACTGTTGATGGGTTTGAGAAGCCCTGGGACTGTATGTGGGAGTGAGTTTTGTTTAGATTTTAATCAAAACTAGAAATAAAATTTTAGGTTCTAGTTATTCGCATTTATTATCTTGTCTTAAAGCGACAACTCTTTAAAACCTTGGAAATACTAATACAAGCTGGGATATTTGCTTTAGCCTTTCAAATCCCTGACATTCTCATGCAGCATCTGGAACTGTGGGAAGGACAAGTGCAGACTCGACCCTCTTAAGTCCAAAGCCCAGCTGTGCTGCCTTCCGTCTTTCTGGAACAGTGGTGTGCAAAGTAAAAGTGAAAACGTAGAGCCTGTAGCCACCACTTTC
The DNA here is from genome assembly GCA_006410675.1 of Oreotragus oreotragus. Classification (NCBI taxonomy): domain Eukaryota; kingdom Metazoa; phylum Chordata; class Mammalia; order Artiodactyla; family Bovidae; genus Oreotragus; species Oreotragus oreotragus. The sequence goes on from SJYX01009925.1 coordinate 177,137, forward strand.
TCTGATCCTTGAACAAAGAGAGCAGTGACTTGCTTTTGCCTCAGCAAGCATATTAATCTAAGTTAAATACTTAAGGATATTTTTAATTCCCCCTTCCCTTCACTGGAAGATTTCTCCATGAGACAATTCCAGTATTTCAAGAAATAATTCAGAGGACTCTTCCAAGCCCTTCGGAAGGTTGAGAACCAAGTGTTCACCACTATAACATGTACTCCTGTATGAATGTGTGTGTTTAAGCAGGGGAAAAAATGCAGAGGTGTGTGCAGATGAGAACTGACCCTCGTATTTAAGTGTCATTACGTCTGACTCGCTGTTGTTCCAGAGTCTTCTATGAGCAACACCTGCCAGTCGTCTCCCCACATCCTTTCTAGAACCTGTCCTTTTAGGTGTCTCCTCCCATCTGCATGTTGCACAGAAGCAGCTGTATGTGAGCACATCATGAGTCCTAACCCTCCTCAGACTGCAAAAATTATTACAGCTTAAAAAATAGCTTGGTGTTGACCCTTTGGTACATTTAGGACCCTTTTATAGTACAGATATTCCCAACAAAATTAATATATTTTGTGAGATTAAATAGTGCTTATATATGCTTGGCCTCTCTTAAAATATGTTCATTTCAAACTACATGAATGTACATTTTTATAAAACATACATATTTTCAAAAGCATATCAGGCCCACGAATTATTTCCTCACTTTTGCATTTGATGAAATGCTGGGATGTGAACCACAGAAGTTTGTCAAATAAATCATTTTAAACTGCATGTTACTGCACATGAGTGTACATGCTGTTTACAAAGCTATTTAAGGAAAAATAATTCGGAGGTTGACTTGGTTCAGAAAGCATAATATTTTTCTGGACTCGGTTTTAGCACCTGAATTTCTGTTTGCATGCCCGTTTCTAGAAGCCCAGGTCGTTAACTTCTTTACTGTAATAGTTTCTTCAAGGCAACAAGACTCCTCCTTATTGAAACTGCCCTAGGCTAAGCCCAGCTCAAACATAACCAAGGAAATAGTTCCTCTTCTGTGCAACCACTAGTACAATTTCTCCTCTCATTTCTCCTTTGTATTTTTCTGCCTTCAAATGCACAGTTTCCAAATGGATTTAGAATAAACTTTTAAGTTCATTTTATGAGCTGTTCAGTTTATTTCAGTTCAGATGAGAAGTATGCTGTTGGAGACCCTTCTTACTAAAGCTGCTTCTCCCTAAAGGAGCCTTAGTGTGGGTGTGCCCTTCAGGTGGGGGTGTCGCATGCCCACCCTGCCATATTTGATTTGGAAAAGCACCCCCTAAAGTAAGCACCAGTCTGACCATCCCATTCACTGACCATAGTCTAGCGGTCAGCCAGACCCCCTCAACCTGCTGAGCATGAGCAAGACACCTGCAGCACCAGAGCTCAGGACTTCAGGTGCTGCTGGCAACAAGCTTCAAGCCTGTGGACATCAAACACACTGATGACCAAGCCTCTTGTCTTCTTTTAATCAACTGGTTGGAATGAGACCAGCCTGCCTGGTTTACCAGGTTCGTTTTCCTACAGCCCAATGCTTAGGTTCCATCTGGAGCAGGACAAGTATGTCTGGGTTACTATCCCTGGGTGTCGGATGGTGCCCAGCTCAATGGGCTCCTGGCTGAGGGTCCATTTGAACTCAGACCTCCCCTGGGTTCTCTTGCTTCCAACCCCACCCAGAGCTCCCCAGTGACAGCGTCATTTTCTGATTGTTTTTAGCTCCTGAGTTTTATGAGTTCTTTATATATTGTGATTTTTAACCCCTTATCAGACACATAACTTACAAATACCTCCTCCCATCTGGTAGGCCATCTCTTTGTTTTGCTGGTGGTTTCCTTCGCTGTGCAAAATCTTTTTAGGTTGATGTAATCCCTTTTGTTTATTTTTGCTTTGCTTCCCCTTGCCTGAGGAGACATTCAGAAAGATAAACTACTGAGACCAGTGTTGGAGAACATGGCCTATGCTTTCTTCTGGGAATTCTGTGGTTTCAGGTCTTAATTCAAGTCTTTAATCCATTTTGAGTTTGATTTCTATGTAGGGTGTGAGGTAGCAGTCTGGTTTGATTATTTTCCGTGGAGCCATCCAGTTTTCCTAACAGCAGTTCTTAAAGAGACCATCCTTTCTCCAGTGTACGTTCTTGGCTACTTTGTCATAAATTAGTTGTCTGTATGTTGTGGGTTTGTTTCTGGGCTGTCGATTCTGTTCTCTAGAATTGGCTGCTTAGAAGAGATTGGGTTCAATCTGAGGCTGCCAAGGGAAAAAAAAAAAAAAAAAAGTGGGTATTACATAAAGGTCTGAAAAGCCGAAAATCTCCATGTGGATTTGACTGGGGTGGAAGGTTTGACACCACTGGGAACAGGGAAGAACTGGGGCGGATCGCAGAGGGCGAGGAGGCAGGTTCAATGTGAACTTCACTCCCTGAAGAGGAGCAGGATGTGAGTCAGCAGACGGTGCCCTGCAGGTGAGGGGCAGGGACAACCTGGGTGGGGGCACAAGGGTCACTCGTCCACCCCACCTGTGACTTGGCTGCAACTCCCAAGCCCCAGCTCTGGTCGAGGACCACTTATGTGGCCTGGATCTCAGCCCTGCTGCAGGCTGCTGTCACTTCTGGCCACACTTCTCCAGTGTTTTTCCATCAAATAAATAAGCATCTTGAAGTGAATTTTGATAACACACCGAGAAAAGGCTTTACTGTTTGTCCGAGCTCTGACCTACATTCTTCACAAAAAATCATTTTAAATACATTTTATTTAAATGTCTTTGGTACTTTTCCTTGGATCCAGTTGTTCAAAGGCATTTAACAGAATAGTTTCATGGTTTTACAATCCACCCCCCACCCCCCAGCCAGAAGAACTGCAATTCTGAGATACTGGGGTGGGGCAGCCAACAGAGGAGAAAAGAGCAGTAAATGGCTGTCTTGTGCCAGGATCCAGCAGAAGGGGATCCCAGTGGCCAGAGGAAAAACACTCTGCAAACACCACTATCCTCAGCTGTAGTAGGAAGCAGTTAAAAGAAAGCACAGTAAATTGCTCTTTAACTGCTTTTCTTAAAGTGACTTGTGATGGGAGTGACTATACAATGGTAACTTGTTATTGTCTTGTAGCTCTGTGTCTAATGGGAGTGAAGCATCTACAAGTGGGACCCTTAGATCTTGTGAATTTTTCCGCATCACAGGCAGTGGTGTGTTTACGGAGTCAACCCTTAAAAATTTAGTCATAGGCTTCCCTGGTGGTCCAATGGTTAAAAAATCTGCATGCCAATGCAGGGGAAATATGTTCATTCCCTGGTACAGGAAGATTCCACATACTGAGGAGCAACTAAGTGCTGCAACTACTGAGCCCATGAGCCAAAACTACCAATGCTATGTACCTAGAGCCTGTGTGCCACAACCAGAGCCCCTGGTCTCCCCAACTAGAGAATGCCAGCATGCAGCAATGGAAAATTTTAAGAAGTCCTTCTACACCATGTGGGTAGTATACCAGTTGAACCAAAGATTAAGGCAAAAAGCCTGCAGAAACTATGACTGCTGTAGTTTTTACTCCCTAGGCTCTCAGCCATCTGGGAGGATTTGCAGCTTCTGTGGCACAAATGTGAACTCAGAGGACCATCCTGCGTTAGTGACAGTTCAGAAGATGCCTGGGAAATGTTCACTGATGCCTGTCAGATCCCAGGTGGTTAAGTATCAGGTGGAAGTGGTAAAGAGCCCACCGGCCAATGCAGGAGACATGAGCTGAAGGTTCAACCCCTGGGTTCGCAAGATCTTCTGGAGAAGGGCATGGCAACCCACTCCAGTATTCTTGCCTGAAGAATCTCACGGACAGAGGAGCCTGGCAGGCTACAGTCCATAGGGTTGCAGAGAGTCAGACACAACTGAAGCATCTTAGCCCAAATGCATGGAGAACCCCTAACACCCCTCCCAGGCTCAAGGGTGGGGACTCGAGGGACAGCTTTCCTTTGTCTGGGTCAGGAGGGTACTCCTACAGCGTCCTCCTTGGGATGGTGGTCTCTGATCTTTCAGGAACGCTTGATCTCTTTTTTGTTGACCACATTTCATTGTTTCTACTTGTACCAGTCACTGCCATCTAATAGACTCACTCACCCCTTCCTCTCTGTCTGCAGCCAGTGTGAAAGCGGTGCCCGCTAAACTCTGAGCTGAAGGACTTCCTGCCTGGTCTGATTTTCAGCTCCTTCCAGCCCTTTCAGAGAGGATCAGCATCTGTCACATGTTCATGTTAGATTTCCCTGCTAAGAGGAGGACCGCCTCAAGTTATCACAGCCCCGCAGTGAGGAGGGAGGCAGCTCATCCCCCACCCCTGCCAAAGCCTCCAGGGTCCAGAGCCCCACCGCCACTGTACAGACACACCTCCCCCTCCATCACAGACCGAGGCTCTTGCCCCGTTCCTTCCCCATGAGGTGGTCGGGGTGGACTTTGAGGGCCCTCTGGTGCACCAGACACAAAGCCAGCGAGGACTGGCCCAAACCCCACTATGGTTTTCACACCAGGCTGAGCTATTAGGCGTCCCCTTCTAGGCCCCTCCTCCAGGAAGCAGCTCCAGGGCCTGCAGTGCTGGCCGGGGAGGCTGCTGTGGCCATGGGGAGGGAGGGAGGGACGGAGGGACGGAGGGACGGAGGGACCCACCCACCCATCGCTGTGCAGAAGCTCCTGAGCACACAGGCTGAGGGGAAGACTCCGTGGCTTTACTCCAGATCAGAGCAGTGGACTTGAGCCATCCGGGAGGAATGTCGGGCAAGTCCCCTCCTGGTCCTCACACACTCTGCTCCTCCCACCTGGAACATGGTCCCGTGCTCACTGGCTACCAGTTCTGTGTCCTCCGGGGTCCCCCTGTATCCCCTAGGTCCCCCCGTGTCCTCCCAGGTCCAGGTTGGCCTTGCAGCACCTGCTTGCCTCATCCCACAGACATGCAGGGGCCAAGCCAGCTGCTGGGGAAACCCATCCAACAGGGCAGAATGGAGGGTCCTGAATTCAGAGGGAGAGACAGATAATAGACAAATATGTGTAGAACTTGTCAGGTGGTGGTAAGTGCTATGTAGGAAGAGAAGGCTGGGTGAACGTGAAGGTGGATATGAACAGGGGTGGGGGGATGGGAGGACCCACACATGCTGTGTCCTGCCCTCTCTCCGCCCCTCCACCGGTGAAGCATTGGACCTTGGGGACCAGACTGACCCCCCAGGCAGGCTCAGCCTGTGCACACACGACTCCCTCTGAACCCCAGTCTTACTGGGACAGTCTGGCCTGCTATGTGCCTACACAGCAGCCATCCACCAGCTCAACCTTGCAAGGACCCCAGCCTTGCACAAGGGAAGAGGGGAGGGAGGGAAGGGTCTGGCACCCCATCAGCACTGTGAGGACACTGATCTGCTGGGGAGACATGTGTTGAGGAATAAAGCATGAAGCTGCTGGTCCATGGCTGCCTGGTCCCCCTGGGCTCAAGGGCCCCCCACCAAACATGGGCACCTGCCTCCCAGACCAGAGGTGTTCCCAGCATGTCTTGCTTTCTTTCCAGTTTCCTGGAGAGAATCGACAGCGTCAGCCTAGTGGACTACACGCCCACAGACCAGGTAGGTGGGGTCGGGCCACGACTACAGCCCAAACCTGGGGAGACTGGAGGGTCTCTGCTCCCTGCCTCCCACCACCCAGAGGTCTGGGCTCCTCACCCACCCCAGCATCCATCCCTCTGTGAGGCTGACCCAGGAGCTGTTACCTGGGCCTTGAGCTCACCCCTGGAGTCTGTCTTCAGACTCCTCATCAGTTCAGAGGGGCCACTGTCCCCCCAATTCTGGAATCTGCAGTGGCTGATTGACATCCAAATGGATTTGGTCACCAGCAAAGAAACACCGACACCTGACTGGCTGCAGAGGTGTCAGATTGTGAAACTGTACGGCCTTCTCATCCCCTTGGGAATACAGCATCTTTTATGTTAGAGACTAGAAATACAGGAGAAGACAGAGTCTGAAACCAGCCAGCACCCACGGGAATCTGACCCAGAGCAAGAGCCGGCAGGACAGGCCCAGCTTCCCAGATCCCAGGTGGCTGTCAGGGACCCATGTCAGTAGAGGACGCTCAGGAGAGATTAGAAGAAATTCCTAAAGGAAAGAAAGCTGAGCCATCAAGAGTGTGCTGCTGCTGCTGCTAAGTCACTTCAGTCGTGTCCGACTCTGTGTGACCCCATAGACGGCAGCCCACCAGGCTCCCCCATCCCTGGGATTCTCCAGGCAAGAATACTGGAGTGGGTTGCCATTTCCTTCTCCAATGCATGAAAGAAAAAAGTGAAAGTGAAGTCCGACTGTTAGCGACCCCATGGACTGCAGCCCACCAGGCTACTCCATCCATTGGATTTTCCAGGCAAGAGTACTGGGGTGGGGTGCCATTGCCTTCCCCGATCAAGACTGTAAACCAGACCAATACATAACTGTGACCTTCCCTGGGGAGTGAGACCGAGAATGTTTGTCAAGTGTTTAATTTCCTTTTCTTTTCTGAGGGAGAGAACCTCATGGCTTGTGGCTGCTCCGGGGCCACCTCCTAAGGACGGGGTCTCTGGGTCTGCTTCCCTCTGTACCCCAGGATGACCCCTAAGGACAGGGTCACTGGGTCTGCTCCCCTCTCTCTGCCCCCAGGACCTCCTCAGGTGCAGAGTTCTGACTTCAGGGATTTTCGAGACCAGATTCCAAGTGGACAAAGTCAACTTCCAGTAAGTGTGTGGGCAGGACCCCTCGGCCTGGGCGGTGGGTGATCCTGGGTGGGCAAGCACTGCCACACCCCCATGCACACCCTGGAGTGCAGGTGGTCAGTGCAAGGAGGAAGGTAACTGAGCTCCACATGGCTGAGAGGGTGAGCCAGCCTGGCAGCCTGGGCAGGTGCAGAGGAGGAGGACACAGGCAGGGGCTGCGCTGGGGGGACAAGAGCCGAGAGCCACTGACTGACCGCAGGGCAAGGGCCGGGAGGAGAGAAACACTGGGTGTGGATGCCCAGCTGGGCCAGACCAGGGAGGCCCCATGGGGCCAGTCCACAGCGTCACCATGCAAGGAGAGCCTTCGGCTGGGGGAGCAGCAAAGGAGGAGCATCCACCACCACTGATTAACCCCCCACCCCATTCTTCCCCAGCATGTTTGATGTCGGAGGCCAGAGGGATGAGAGAAGAAAATGGATCCAATGCTTTAATGGTGAGTTCTCCACTCTCTCAAGAAAATGGGAATGAACCCACCTCCACTCTCACTGCTGTGTCTTAGCTGCTTCCCACTAGCTCATCATCAAGCACCTTGACCAAGGGTCCCCTGGACACGGGAGCCTGGCATCCTGGGTCACACTGTCCCTGCTGCTTTGGGGGTCAGGGTCACCAGTGCCATCACTGAGGGAGCTCTCCCTGGAGACACGGAGCATCACTGCTGTGAGTCACCCAGGTGTCCCTCTTCCCATCCAGACGTCACTGCTATCATCTATGTGGCCGCATGCAGCAGCTACAACATGGTCATCCGGGAAGATAACAATACCAACCGCCTGCGGGAGTCACTGGACCTTTTTGAGAGCATCTGGAACAACAGGTGAGAGGTGGTGAACTCGACCTCGCCCTGGGTTTAGAGCTAATACCACTCAGCACGGCCATCTTTGTTATCCAAGGGAGTCTTTCCTCGTGATAAATCTTCTCAAACCATAAGCAGTGTCCCTTCCAGCCCATCTAATGTGGAGACATTCATTGGGGGTGGAACTGATAGGAGCCGGTCAGGAAAATCCAGATCTCTTAGTTGGATATCTCTAAATCATATATATATGGTTCAAAATTGGCTTTGTTTGGGTTTTAACATTCAGAAAGCACCCATTCAAAGCATCCACTGATGACCAGATGACCCTTGAGCTCTTCCCTCGTCTTGTCAGCCACGTGATGGGTCCCCACTCAGACCCCCCATGTGCCAGCTCCTCGACCGATAGCCCCAGATGCCCACCTCTCTGTTCTGTTAGTGGAGCTTTAACTTCTCCTGCTTTTCTAATCCTTTACTAGTAAATTACACCACACAAATCCAAATGCAGTTATTCCCTACATGAAGCTTAGTTTTGGTACCAGTAAATGTACATCCTGGTGGAGCAGAGTTATCCTGGTGGAGAGTTTACCCTCATGGGAGTGTCAAGCGTGCAGATGGAGTGGGGGCCAAGGTGCCGGGCTGTTGAGAAACCCAAGCCCCTCACCGTGTCCAGAGGGCGGCAGGTCGCCTCACCCTGCTCCTGCCGAGGACCCACATCTGTCTCCTTCCAGGTGGTTGCGCACCATTTCCATCATCTTGTTCCTGAACAAACAGGATATGCTGGCAGAAAAAGTGCTAGCGGGGAAATCAAAAATTGAAGACTATTTTCCAGAGTACGCAAATTATACTGTTCCTGAAGACGGTAAGATTCTGAAACAAGTTATCTCAGAATTATGGGAAAGAATTGCTCTTTTAACAGCACTGCGACTATAATTCCCAATTCTGATGAAGCTAGGAAATTCAGTTAATTTAGATCAGTCATCTTGACTCCTGCTCACTCTAAGCTACTAGAGTATTCAAGTGTCCATAGGGTCCCATGTGTCAAAATTTCAGTCTGACTTGGTCCACACTGGGCAGGCGGAGGGAGGGCAGCTTGGTATGGGTGAGGGTTGACAGAGACTCTCTGCCTCCCGGGCTTGTGTGGGCTGGTCCGCATGGACCTGCCCGCTGACCCGCACAAACTGAGAGGGAGCCACTGTCTGAGCAGCCCTAGCCAGGCCTCTGCCCTGAGCCACCCGCTGCCGGCACCACACCATGTGAAGCCTCTGTCCCCAGCGATGACTCCGGCCACAGCACGGTGACTTCATCAGGCAACCAGCCGTCCCAGGAGGCCATCAGTGCTACAGCCTAGAAGGTCCCATCCAGCAAACCTTGGAGGATTCACGCCCCTTTTCAGGGGCTGCTTCTGGGTTTTGAGTTTCCTAGGCCACCCCCATCCTGCCCCCAGAGTCTGCAAGGAGGGGTTTGCTTAGAGCACAATAACCCCGCTCCGCATGGTTTAGTCCCAAATGGGATGAAGCAGAATGAAGGGGGCTTTCCCAGAGACTTCAGTTAGAAGGGAAGAAACCTGTCTAGGTCTCTGCACCAACTTCAGCCAGCCTGGCAGGGGCTCCCTAGGACGGAGAGCAGCTGCCCACAGGCAGCACCCCGGCCCCACGTGGCCCGCTGTGTGGTGGGGTCGCTGTTCACCTCACAGGCGGGGCCTGCTCTGACCTCTCCGGGGAACCAGCCTCCTACCCCCCTCACCCTGTCTGGTCAGCATGTTTCCTGGGAAGGTCTCAGGATGAGGCCTAAGGATGACTGGGGGGTGCAGATGGTCGTGGGGGCGGGACTCCCCGGTCAGTGAGAGACTTCATCTGATGTGAGTGGACCTCGTCTTCCAGCAGCACTCACGTCTCCAACCACTGCTAAAATCACAATGACCTGGGAGGAGGAAGGAAGATTTCGGCTGTATGGCCGAAGGCCCTCCACCTCTCATGCCCTCCGTCGAGCTGTATTCGTTTCATGGCTCTTAAAGCTCCTTTCATCTCCTACAGCGACGCCAGACGCAGGAGAAGACCCCAAAGTCACGAGGGCGAAATTCTTCATCCGGGACCTGTTCCTGGTGAGCACTTCCCCGCCCTCTGCCTTCCCGCTACTCTGCGCCCAGCCTCCCACGGCTCCTTTCCTCTCCCCAGAGTGAGGAGTGAGGAGCGCGCCGAGCCTCCGAGAGGTGGACTTATGACCTCGGGTCACACAGCTTGTCAGCAGCGCGGGTCAGGGTGCAGGCCCCGGGGCGGCCCCGAGNTCCCAGTCCCGCCAGGCTCAACTCAAGGAGTCCTGTTCATCCGCCCTGGGGCTGTCTGCGGGGCTCTCGTGACCACCGGGCCCCCAGCCACCTCTGTCCCCTCATTCCTCCCCCAACCCTGGTCTGTGTACGGGTGGAGGCCCCCTGACTCGTGGAGAAGTTGGAAGATGGGGAGACACACTAGCTCAGGCCTGACTCGGTGGTTGCCTTTCTGACCGGATTGGGCCCCCCACTCGGGGGAGACCCTGAGCCACAGTGGGGTTCAGTCCCGTCTCCAGGGGAGGCCAGCTTCAGCCTTGTTGCTGGAGTCCCTTGACCTTCCACGTGTCAGCAGAAAGCCCCCACTCACTGGGGCCATGTTCCTCCAGTTCACATGAGTTCCATCCACTGTGGTCCCCCAGACTCCACTGCTGTGGCAGCGCCTCCTTTAATAGGTTCTTCCTGTTGCTGTTTTATTGCTGGTTTATTACACTGTACAGACCACAAGATGTAATATTATTTTGATAACTAACTACTCAAGGAAAATCCCTATAGATCTTCGTGCCTTGACTGTGGCTGTCCCTGTAAAGAAACACGTTTCTGTTGTGCTGAACAGTCATCCTCATCACTGCACTGCTTTGAGGAAGAGAACAAATGGTGTATGTAGAGCTTAGGGGTTTATCGGGCTGGTACTCTTTATAATACTCATTGATCAATAGATATGTGTATATACATTTATATAAATATTTGTAAGTAACACACAATAGTCCTCCACCTCTCACAGAATGCCATGCCCACAAGCCTCTTTCAGAGAACCAGGGACATTTTTCTATTCAAAAAACATGTTTCTCCATTATCTGGCTATTTAAAGACTTGTTCAAGGCCACCTGTTCCCTTAGTCAAAGTTTCTGAACTACTTCCTTGAGCACAGGTCCCATCATAAACAGCAAGGAAAAGACAAGGGTTTCAGGCTGTGTCTGGCCTGGGGGCAGTCAAAGGACAGATTCTGATTTGCCTTTTGAAGAAGAAACATGACAAAACCTTTATTTAAAAGACGAATACAGCTGTTCCTCAACCCTGAAAGATCTGCAAATGCAGCCTTGTGAGCGCCATCCAGCACAAGACCTCAAATGCCGGCCTCGTCTGTCCACCGCTCCGAGGCTGGTGCTCTCAGGTCAAGGATAACCTGTTAAAACTGTCTGAGGTCATATCTTAACAACATGGATGCCGACATTAACTTCCATTTCGTCTTTATGGTCTTTAATGTTTTAAAGTTTACTCTCTAAAGCAGCATCTTACAATCTTTTGTAAACTCATCCACATTTACACACTAGTTTTCCATGAAATAAAGGATGACAGCTTTACATACAGTGCACCATCACATATTTTGAATCATTATCACTGAATTTGGGCTCCTGCCATCCTTGATTGTTCCATTAAACTCTCAGATGAACTGAGACTTACAGAGGGGAAACAATCTTCAGTTTCCATTGCATTTTCACAGTACAACATGAAGAGAATCTGAAGAGCTACAGCCCCAATATATACCCAAAAGAATGAAACTATTTTTATATGAATTATAATTCAACAATTCCCCTGTAACTAAACCTCCTATTTAGATAAGTCTGATTGAAGAGCTAGATTCTCTAAAACACACACACACAGATTTTATGAGGCTTAAAATTACCACAACATATTTATTTTAATACTAAAAGCCTCTTCCTGGTCCATTTCTTCGACTTTCTACTGACAGGCATTCAATTCAGATTTAACAACTTGGAGAGGAAATTACACTCATCTAAAAATCTAATTCCATTAATTTAGCACAGAAATAAAGAAGTCTGTGAGAACAATATATTCTTGCTTGTAGCATCTGTATTTTATTTTAAGCACATGACTTTATAAAACAGAAACTTGAGAACATTCACAGGAGGACAGACACAGACCCCACATATGTGTACAGCTGGCCTCCGTCCTGAGGAAGGGAGGCTGTCCAGTGCATGCCAGTGATCACACACAGCTTCTGCACACTGTACAGAGTCTCTGATAACACACATACTTGATAAACAAGCAGACAAACCTGGTGTAGAGACAGGTCCCATTTTTGCAGCTTGGGAACAACGCTGATCCTGCAGGGCCTGACACAAGTGATCTGGAACCCAGGAGTGGTGCTCATGGCCCACTGTAGTCTCAACGTCCATGAGCACCCCCCAGAGTTTATTTTCTTTGGCTTTGGGACTTACTCCTGCTAAGAGCAAAAGTCTGCTGCTACTCACATGGTCTTAAATTTTCTGAGCACCCTCTGACCAAAATGAAAAGGTGCAGACACAAGCCCAGTGGGGATTAACATGATGAGCATGAGGCACCCGGCTGCCACACAGTAAGTGGTCAGAACCATGTCTTCGCGCGGCAGGTAGCACTTGGCAAGGGCGTAGTCCATGGGCGTGATGCTGCCCTGGGGAGCAAGAAAGACCATCAGCTGCGTGGATGGCACCATCCCGCAGACATGACCAAGGGAGTGAGCCGCTGGGCCCGACGAACATGAGACCAAGGACTCTGCAGGCCACACTGCCCCCATCCCACATGCTGGGTCCCGGGGGCTGAGTGCACATGGCCCAGGAGCTGATTCCCCACTGAATCTAGCACCTAATATGGGGTGGGGAGGTCCTCTAAACCCAGAGGCCATGCAGGAGAGGATTCAGAAAGGCCTGGAGACTTAACTCAATGGTCATCCAGGAACAAACAGGACACAGCTGTTTTTCATGCCACTTGATGCTGAAGTAAGCAACCTATCACCTAGAAATCCATGTGCGTGGGGCATTTCAATGGGCCAGGCCTTTTTTGTTTTTTGGTAGACATTTTTGCTGTGTGGAATGACAGTGGGGAATGTTCATTTACTTTGAATTTGAAAGCAGAAGGTTTTCCACATCCTGTTATTAACTAAAAACTCCTGATGTGAAAGCACTATAACCTGGACATGGACTCAGGGCTCAAAGAAAGGAGATGAAGCTTTAGGTCATCACTAACATCCCTGACAAACGTGCAAGACCCGCAGCATCTGTCTGTCAGCACAAATAGGCGAGTGTGGAAAAGAAGACAGGATGACCCTGTCTCCTTAGAAAACAGAAGGCAGAGCTCCCGGGGAACTGCTGGCCTTGCCGGACGAGACACCATGAGATGGTCCCCTCGCCACCCCACCAGAAACAACTGTCCCCAGAGAGGGGTTCACGCTGCTGGGTGTGCTGGGAGGGGTGTGGTTACAGCTTCTGTATGTTTTCAGATTGCGGCAATTCATGCTGCAATTCAGTAGGTGATCAGTGTGCTGATTTAAATACTGTGGAAGCTTTGTGATGAAAATAAACATTCACATACCATGATGAAACTGGGGTTGTTTCTGTTCCTCCAACTGAAAGATGGCACACTGACCTCCAGGACGCCTGCCTTGTGCTGGACCTCGCAGGCGCTGTGCGTGTGGCCGCTGAGGATCAGGCGCGGCCGCAGCCACCACAGCAGCTGTGGTGAGAGTGGAGGCAGTGAGAGGTCACCGGGGTCCGGGGACACACACACACCCAGCAGCTCCCTCTGCCCTCAAGTCCTTCAGTCTTCTCAGACTCCGTCAAAAGTAAGCCCAGGCTCTGACAGAGAATCTATTTTTCCATCCCAGATTGCATGGTTTTAATTATATTTTCTTTTTTATAAATAATAAATCCATTTCATAAATGTATATTTTGTTTTATATATTATATATACCATATAGTATATAAATATTTGTGTGTATATATTTAGGAAGGACATTCTAATTAAGTCTTAAGACTCGACTCTTTAGTTTCATTCACTGTCCTAGATACATGTTGGTGGGGAACAGAATAAACAAGAGCTGAGACTATCATCACCCAGATCTTAGGAGTGGGTTTCCCAGGGAGGAAGAGGATGAAACGCCTGCGTAGGAGCCACCTACCCCACCCTGCATCCCCACACACCTTCCGCGAGACCTCCCAGGACAGCACATCATAGCGCTCCTTGAAGGGGGTGTACTTCTCGTCGGGGGGTGCTGCATCCTCCCCGGAGCAGTTGGCATCATTTCTCCGGTAAAGTGGGAAGTGCTGTCGAGACCAGAGAGGGGTCAGGGGACCGTGAGACCCAGCGCTTCCCCCACACACTCGCAGGCTGCCGGGAGGGGTCCCCTCACCTGTAGCAGGATGGGGGCCGAGGCCGGCAGCCACTGCCTGTCTCCACACCCGTGGGGGCGATGCTCCTACAGGTCAGAGGCCAGGCTCTTCACTCACTGGACACTGGATGGTGGGAGGGAGGGGGAAGCAAGGATGGCCGTGCCCCTAGAGTGGGGCAGGGGTTGGGGGGTGTCCTACCTCCCGAGAGCAGTTCAGCCAGTGAGAGATTTCCAGGAGCTCAGCCTCTGCCCTGGAGCAGATGTCACAGCCGTCCCCTTCCAGCGCGACACTGTTGACCATCACGAAACTGTGGAGAGACAGGAGGTCAAGCCATGGGCACTGGCGCTACCTGCGGGCACCTGCGCTCTGGGACCCGAGAGATCCCAGTCCTGTTGCACTGTGCCTGCAGGTGTAGACGATGCTAAGAGGACAAGACAGCATCTCTGGGAGTCGAATCCAAGATGGGAAAGGCTTTTCCACCCTGAACTAGTAAGAGGCCCCAGGTGACCACTACACTCGGCACCTAACTTTGTGTCCCTGGGCCTGGGAGGTAAGGTAGAGAGATGACAGCCACCCACAGCCCTGACTTCCTGTGGGAGTGACATGGAATAAGACAGCAGAGCCTAAGACCAGGCCAGGTGGGGTTGGGGCTGGGGGTAGGCGGGGAACACATCTGGCCAGGTGGGGTTGGGGCTGGGGGTAGGCGGGGAGGGGGTCCTGCAAAGCTAACTGGGCCAAAGAGCCCAAACCCAGATGACAGCAGGTCAGCTGAGGTGCCCTGGCACCTCTTCCCTCAGGGACATCATCACAGACCCATTAAATGTGCCATCATGTCCTGCACACATGTCCACTGGCCACAAAGAGGTGCCTGGCGTTTAAAGAACTGAGAGGTCAGTCGATTAACCCCATGATCTGGAAGACGACCATCGTGTTTACACTTTCTTAAGTCACATTCTAGGGGTCTTCGTTAAGAATTCACAGATAATACTCACTTAATTCCTTTCCAAGAAAACAGCCTTTCAGGGTTGAAAACTTTCTCAAAGCGTTTTATTCTGTATGTGTCCATCCTACATTCGATTGTGAAAAGAAATATTTTTCAGAACAAGTCATTCTTAAAACATCCTAAGAATTATCAAGAACACAGGAAAAATAACATCTAGGACCTGAAGGCCCAACCAGCACGTTGGTTCTGAGCTCCCACTCGCCCTGGGTAAGCAAGGTGCTGCTACCACTGTCTGACCTGGGGCCTGGAGTCTGGGGCCCAGGATGATCGACTTTATCCCCAGAGCTCCAGCTCCCTCACTGGTAGAGTGGGTAAAGCAAAAAAAATAACAGGTAAAGAAAGAGATTGAATGTATGGAAGCGCTATGCTCACAACAGGCCAGCGCCATGTAAACATCAGCTATTAAAGCCCAAACCGTCTTGTTCTCTGATTCCCAAAGAAAACTGGTCACAAAACATTAAGTTCAAGTGAGAACCACTCTGAGGCACATACAGCTCGGTGGTAGGGCTGGCAAGTGATGTGCAGGAGCCCCTAGAACCTGACGCCACAGGCAAGGCCCCCCAGGGCTGGGCAGGGGCAAGGCGCCTCCACTGACCACTCACTGGTAGTGGAAGCCGATGTCGTGGTTGCCAGCCACTGCCCACAGCTGCACGTGGGGCGGGTGTCGGAACACCTTCCAGAAGCGCCCCACATCGTCCGCCCAGGCCTGCAGAGAGAACCACACAGTTCAGCCCAGGGGACCACCCTGCCAGGTTGTGAGCGTGGGAAGGTTGCTCCCTGCCGGGATCAGGCGTCCATAAAGCCAATGTGCAGAATTTCTACCATTCTTTCCCCAAGACTAACCTAAGTATTTAACCTGGTGCCACGTTTGAATGAAACAGTTTATCTCCCCAAACCATCCTCTTCACACACCCGCTACTTCAATGGCACAGACATCCCCAGGCTGAGGATCTCCTCAGGTCGGGACATGTCCTAAAAATGGCTGCAGAAACATCCAGCTCAGGGTGGGCCCCCCAGGAATGAGGACCAGTGCCTCCCTCACTGTTACGCTCCCTGAGGCTGGGTGGCGGGGTGGGAACCAACAAGACGTGGGGGAAAGAGAGAAACCAAAAGGTCTCTCCAGGCTTTTCTGACTTTACTGTTTAAGCCTGAGATGATGTTTCAGTCCTTATTTTTATTAAGCGTAAAAACAAACTGGACAAACACTCTAGGCTGGATGATACCTAGCCGAACAGTAGTCAACTTTGTCCTAAAGTCTTAAATTTGGCCCAACCTAGGGAAATAAACTGGACAGATTCCTTCAGTACTTTACAAAGACTTTAACAAATAATACTTAGAATAACATAAAATTAGAAAAATATCGTATGTTCCCCTTAATTTTCTAAAGCAGCATTTATATCCAAGCTCACTCTACAACCAGTTGCTTTTTACACACAGTGTTTCCATGGTTTCACAATTAGTTCTGGACTAGATGAAACCAATGACTTGAGGCAGAAGGAGAAGGGGCAACAGAGGATGAGATGGTTGGATGGCATCACCAACTCAATGGACATGAGTTTGATCAAACTCTGGGAGATGGTGAAGGACAAGGAAGCCTAATGTGCTGTAGTCCATGGGTCACAGAGAGTCAGGCAAAACTTAGTGACGGAAGAACAACCAACACTGCAACCCCATGAACAGAGGTTCCCATCAAATCTGAACCAGGACTTTCTTTGTACAGCATTTGAAGTGTCCCAGTAAATTTCAATTAATTTTTTAAAATATCTTCCAAAACCATCTGGAAGATTTTTTTTTAATTAATTGAAATTTTTTTCAAGTATCTTCCAAAACTATCAGGCTTCCCTGATAGCTCAGCTGGTAAAGAATCCACCTGCAAGGAAGGAGACCCTGGTTTGATTCCTGGGTTGGGAAGATCCCCTGAAGAAGGGAAAGGCTACCCACTCCAGTATTCTGGCCTGGAGAATTTAATGGACTGTATAGTCCATGGGGTTGCAAAGAGTTGGACACAACTGAGCGACTTTCACTTTCACTCAGCTAAGCAGCAAGAATGGTGCTTTTCTTTCCCCCATTAATCCCAAGAATGCAGTAAGCCAAGCGTTCTCCAAGCCAAAGTGAGAAGAGCCTTACCTGCTGGTTCCTGGAAAGCTCACAGCANTGTATAAGAGACAGGTATAGTCCATGGGGTTGCAAAGAGTTGGACACAACTGAGCGACTTTCACTTTCACTCAGCTAAGCAGCAAGAATGGTGCTTTTCTTTCCCCCATTAATCCCAAGAATGCAGTAAGCCAAGCGTTCTCCAAGCCAAAGTGAGAAGAGCCTTACCTGCTGGTTCCTGGAAAGCTCACAGCACCTGGTCTCACCCCTGAGGGCAGAGAGACCTCCCACCAGCAACCCCCCCACCTCCCTTAGAAGGCCATGACCTCATAGGCAGCTCAGCCTCATAAGTGTTAACTCAAACCACACTTCAGTGTGCCTCCTGAACTCTGGGGACAACCCAGACGCTTCCCTTCTGCGGACCTTCCCTTCTGAGAGGGTCGTGGGAAGCATCTGCCAACCGTCACAGACGTCTCTTACACAGACAAACAGGACCCAGAACCAGCGGGGACATGGAGCCTACGACTGTGGACACTGGAGCCCCTGCACCCAGCACCAGGACTCCGCACGTCCTGGGCTCCCTGAACCTCAGTGCAGCCCCAGGCGTGGGGGTGCATGCCCACCTCGGGGGAGCTCCACTTCCCCTCATCGAAGATGTCCCCCAGGATGAAGACAACTTCTGGCTGCAGCAGCCACAGCGCTGTCTGGAAGGCTCGCTCCATCTGCCACTCCCTGGAGGCCAAGAGGAAAGGAGGGGTAGTGTGTTCCGTTTCTTGCCTACCTCACACCTCCCAGGGTTTAAAGCTCTGAGAGGAAATACAGTAGCCCTGCCTTCATCTGTCCAGCCTCCCCCACCCCCGCCCAGGGATGTCCCGGGGCCCCAGGACGCTCCACCCACCCCAGAAGTAAGGCTTATTCAGGGAGGCACAAGTGCAGCCAGGGTGACAAGAAGGGGTCATAAACAGGGCCACCAGGGCAGGAGGTGCCCCCATCAACCCTCTGGTGGCGTCACCCACACAGGTCAAAGTGTGGAAGCAACCCAGTGCTCACAAGCCCTTGAGGTGGTGGAGACAGAAATACATGGGGGACTATGAGACCCCACCTGTGGGAAGAGGCCTACAGACCTGCAGAAAACTGAATTTGGCCCAAGTTACCTCCGTAATTTGTCCAACCAGTGGCCTCTTATGGCCCCGAGCAGGTGGGTATCAGCCAAGAACATAGCCCTGAGCACAGGTTCAGGGGCCTTGGGGGCCCCAAGGGTGCCGGCACCTTCAGGGGTTTTCAGCTCGGGCCAGCTGCACCGGAAGATAACGAGGTAGTAAATCAGAAATTCACAGAAGAGAAGCACGGCCAAGACGGCGGCCGAGAGCTTCAGCAGCAAGAAGCCCCTCATCTTCAGCCAACGGAGGCACTGCCCCCTGACCCCTAGCCGGCTTGAGGCCATATCCCTGCCCAGGGGTGCTGGCAGCCAGAGACTTTCCACGAGGAAGCCAGGCTTCTGGCTGGGTGCGGTGGTGTCCACGTCTCCACTGTGTACCTGCAGGGAAGGGAAGGACCAGGTTATGTCTCCCTTGAGGACCCACCGTCAGGCACCGCCACTAAGAACCGGTGACTTCCAGAGCCTGTAACCTTCCCAGACCCACTGTCCTGTATTTTCACAAGGACAACCTGTCATGGCTCTGTACAAGGTCTCTACATCTGCAAGGGCCAGAGGAGCTATCAGAATGCTTCTCCCAACAAGATGACAGTTTTATCAATCTTTTAATGTCATTTGGTTCCCCTGGTGGCTCAGACGGTAAAGACTCCACCTGCAATGCAAGAGACCTGGGTTCCATCCCTGGGTTGGGAAGATCCCCTGGAGAAGGGAATCGCAACCCACTGTAGTATTCTTCCCTAGAGAATCCCATGGACAGAGGAGCCTGGCAGGCTATAGTCCACAAGGTCGCACAGTCAGACAGGACTGCGCAACTAACACTTTCACTTTCAGAAGTCCTTTGATGGAAGGGTGTTTGTCAAGGTCAGAGAAGAAAAACAAGAAAAGTCAACGATTAACAAGTAAGTGCCAATTCCAGGATTCCCCACCACCCACCTCCACAAAGATCAACAGGCTGTATGTAGCCCCCTATAGGGTGTTGCCTTTGGTGTGAATTTACCACTTCTCTACACAGGTTTTTCCACAAAAGAAGTGGATGTTCACAGGCGAGGTGCCCGCTCACTGGCTCAGAGTCAGGGTTGGACAGAGCCACAGCCATGAATTCTGAGTTAGGATTACACACGTGTCCAGAAACACGATTTTTCACCTGCATATCAGCCTTACGCTCTGGATGAGCCTCCTTCATGAAACATGTATATGCAGGGGTTTCTCTTCAGGAGCCTTTCAAACATTCAGATTCGCCTTCATTGTAGATGAGCTTTGCATCCACTTTTGACACACCTGAAGTGAAGGCCAACACAAGGGGGCCTCTGAGAGCTGGTCCTCCATGGAAGGCTCCCACACTGATGGTCAAGACAAGGATCCTGCATGTGGTGACCTGGGGGCCACAGAGAGCTCAGACATGGGAGACACCCCAGAAGCCTGGTGGGGTTGGGGCCTGGGCTGTGGAGACACTGACCACGGGTCCTAACAGCCAATAAATGCAGAAAACCCTTTCTGGGGAGGCAGTTTTCCAGGATGATCTAGGAACCTGCATCTGGTTGACACCAAAGGGACCAGGACACACTGTTTTGGACCTAAAACAATCTCCACTAAGTCCAGCTTGCAGAACGGTCCCCCTGCACCAGGAAAAGCCCAGCTTGCTCCACAGCAGTGCTAGTAACACACAACCACCAAGACATAGAAAACTGCACAACCTCACCTAAAACCAAACAGGGCAGCCAACAGGAATTTGCTGTACGTCTCAGGAAACTCAAACAGAGGTTCTGTATCAACCTAGAGGGGTGGGATGGGGACAGAGATGGGAGGAAGGTTCAAAAGGAAAGGGATATATGTACACCTATGGCTGATTTATGCTGAGGTTTGACAGAAAACAACAAAATTCTATAAAGCCATTATCCCTCAATTTTAAAATATATTAATTTACAAAAAACAGGGCAAAGAAAAATAAATGAAAGGCATCTGCTCTCACTGCCCATCTTCTCTCAAAAGGCCTAGAATATCTTACAATCCTGAAAGCTAAGGCCCAGCAGCAGCTGAAACTTGTGACGACCTGATGTCCCACAAGAACTGGGAGGGAGCGAGCCCATCCCTGCGGCCTCTGCTCAGTGCTTCCCAGCTTCCCAGCGAGGAAGCCTGAAAGACAAGTCGAGTGGCTCCTCCACGCCCACTGCTCTGTCACGGAACCCTGCTCCCGGCAGGCGTGGTGGGGACGGAGAGCTTAGAGTAAGTACAGAGAGGCGACATCCCAGCTGCTCAGCTGGGCAGTGGACACAAGAGCAGGATGGGACAAAGGAGAGGGGGGACACAGGAGTGGAGGGACACAGGAGAGGGGGGACAGGGGCAGGAGGACAAAGGGTTTGCAACTGGGCACCGCCCACCGCTGTCAGCATAGATAAGGGCCCAGAGCCCTGCCCTTCCCCAGGCTCCATGTTCTCTCCTCCATAGAGAGCCCTTCAGCCAGAGGACCTAGAGGGAAGGAGGAAGAAAAGGAGGAAGGAGGGGCAGCAGGCCAGCCCGCTGGTACTGAGACATGTCTTCCCAAGAACACCCTAAGGCCACGTGACCCTGGTAGAGTGTGATCACTGAAAATTACACAGAACTCCCCATAAGAGTGAAACCATATTTGACAACTTCTGACACAGAATCCTTCCAACAGAATTCTTTTTCCTCAAATCTTGGAAATGGCTCTTCCTCTTTCCAAAACTCACTGTGTTTTCCATCAAAGTCAAGTTCCCTTATCATCTTCAACATCGGCCACAGCTCGCCCTCTTCACCTTCTGAAGTGAAGGCAGTGTTTCCAGGGCTGATGGAGGAGAACAGGGCTGGGCTGGACTCCAAGCCCCACACTAGGGGCCCGGACGCCACTCCCACCACAGCCGTTTCTGAGAGCTCCCTGCTCTCAGGGAACCAGCCTTACCACCTGGCCCAGCTGGAAGGAACCTGCAGCCACAGATGCCAGGCACTGCCCTGCGGCCAGCAGTGCTGCAAAGAGCAAGACCGAGTGGCCCTGGCTCCCCTTCGTGCTTCACCCTCCACCACACAGACAGAGCCGCACTGACCTGTGAGAACTGACTGCAGCTCCACTTGGGGTCCTCAGTGAGTCCCCGGCCCCCTGGGCCTCACAGGGTCTCAGCACCCACCTCCCACTGCTGCTTCGGACACTGACAGAATGTTCACAAAAAGTGCTAAAAAAAAAAAAAAAAAAAAAGTCCTTCTATTGTTGATGGGAAAATTAACCAACAGTTCATCCAAGAAAGAAATGGAGAATTTTGTTGAAGCCAACCTGGGAGTCGGTCTTTTGCTTCTGAGCAAGGGGTCATGCATCAAATGTCTCACTGACAGTTTACACAATGCAGACCAGCATGTACAACTGGTGGGTGGTGGGTCACCAGGCCCTAAAGGAAGAAGAAGGAAGCCCCTCTCTCAAGAGGGCTGGTCCGTGCAGGTGCAGAGCATGCACTAAAGTGGGGAGGAGGCCCAAGTGGGCAGAGAAAAATTTTATTTTGAGGTTTTCCTCATCTAGCCATCAACTATAAATTTTATTTCATTCCCATGAGGCAGGCTTATCAGAATGAGATAAGAGTCAGGCTCACACCCTGAGGGAATCCCTCCAGCTTGGTAAGAGGAACCAGCGGGTCCAGGGAAAGGCCAGTGACCGGAGGGCCTAGGAGCCGTGGCCACAGGGCTGACCCCACTTCTCCACCATTCACTCCGTAACGCTTCTCACGTTTCACACCCGAAGCCCCAGATCCTTGACTCACTGAAAGTAAACCTCATCTCAACCATAACAAAACCAATGACCTAAGATCCTCACAGAGGTTCAGGAACCAATAACTGAAGCCGCCCGCCTGGCCAGGCAGGACAGTGACCACCTGTATGAATTATCTCACAACAGAAGGTCCCGATAAGGATAAGAAAGAATTTGGGAGGGGCCAAAAGGAGGGAGGAGATGCCAGCCCATAATACATTCCAACCTCCCAGAAGCCCTCAAGCTGGGATGAGCCTTGTCTGAGATGCCCTCAGCACCGGGAATTGGACCTAACATGGGCCAAACAAGATGACTGTCCAGTGATGACCCAGAAAACTAACCCATCACCATAAACCCTGAGACTGGGAGCACAGGGCGGAGCAGGTCTCCTGGGTTCCCTGACTCCACTGTCCTCCCGCTGGTGATCCTTCCCAGTAAAGCCTTCTGCTTCATCAGCCTTCATCACAGCCTCAGGGCGTGAGCCTGACTCTTATTGTGTCCTCAGACAATTCACTTCTGAGTGTTAGATAAGAGCCCACCCTCAGGCCTGTGAGGGGTCCCCCTTCTGTAACACAGCCACTGCCTTAACCACCAAGTACTACCGTCCCCTTCACGTCCAGGCACTCAGAGGCGAATGCAGAGAAAATATGTCCTTTTCTAGACTAACCTGGGTGGTGGGGATGTCTGGTCCCTCCTCAGAGCTGCCTGGGCCCAGATGCCACTGACCTCTCCTGTCTACTTGACAAACATGTGCTTATCCATCTGTACCACCAGTCTGTAAAATGAGGAAGAGGGAGGTTTGGATAAAGGCTATATTCTCGGTATTGCCTTCTCATGATAAATGATGAATCATTCTGTCTATATTAGGCTTCCTTTGAGTTAGCAGGTTTGGGCTCAAAAGGCAAAATTAATAAAACGTTATTGTTTTCTGTCTCCATGTTCAGTATGTCAGTTTTACTAAGCTCATCAAATTTAACCCAGCAGGAGAGCCATACAGGCTGCCATGTAAGCTCCCACTAGTGGGGAAAACAGTATGGTGGCTCCCCAAAAAATTACAAGTAGAACTACCATAGAAAGAAAGAAAGTGAAGTCACTCAGTTGTGTCCGACTCTTTGCAACCCCATGGACTATAGCCTACCAGGCTCCTCTGTCCATGGGATTTTCCAGGCAATAGTCCTGGAGTGGATTGCCATTTCCTTCTCCAGGGGATCTTCCCAACCCAGGGATCGAACCCGGGTCTCCTGCATTATAGACAGACGCTTTACCGTCTGAGCCACCAGGGAAGTCTACCATATGATTCAGCAAACACACTTCTGGGTACACAGTGGCTTTCGGTATATTCACATCGTTCTGCAAACATCACCTCCATCCATTTCCAGATGGAAACTCCACATCCATTAAGTAACAACTCTTAATACACCCAAATGTCCTGAAAGCAGAGACTCAGATATTTTTACCCCATGTTTACAGTAGGCTTCCCTGGTGGCTCAGAGGTTAAAGCATCTGCCTGGAATGCGGGAGACCCAGGTTCGATCCCTGGGTCGGGAAGATCCCCGGAGAAGGAAATGGCAACCCACTCCAGTACTCTTGCCTGGAGAATCCCATGGAGGGAGAAGCCTGGTAGGCTACAGTCCATGGGGTTGCAAAGAGTCAGACACGACTGAGAGACTTCCCTTTCACTTTACAGTAGCACAGTTCACAAGAGCCAAAATGTGGAAGCTACCCAAGGGTCCACTGACAGATGAATCATGGATAAACAAAATGTTGCAGAAACTTCTAATTATTAATGGAGTACCGTTTAGCCCTTAAAAAAGGAAAGAAATTCTTACCCAGACCACAATGTGGATGAGCCCTGAGGATAGTATGCTGAGAGAAATAAGCCAGTCACAAACAACAAACACTAGATGAGGGCCAGGTACATGAGGGCCCGACAGCAGTCCGTCCCATAGACACAGAAGTGGGATGGTGGATGCCAGGGCATGGGATGGGGAGGATAGAGAGTTATTACTTAATGGATGTGGAGTTTCTATCTGGGAAGAGAAAAAAGCTCTGGAAATGGATGGAGTTGATGGTTGCAGAACAATGTGAATGTACTAAAAGCCACTGAACTGTACACTTAAAAATGGTAAAACCTAGGAGATAGCAGACCACCTGACCTGCCTCTTGAGAAATCTGTATGTAGGCCAAGAAGCAACAGCTAGAACTGGACATGGAACAATGGACTGGTTCCAAATCGAAAGTGAGTATTTCAAGGCTGTATATTGTCACCCTTATTTATATGCAGCGTACATCATGAAAAACGCTGGACTGGATGTAGCACAAGCTGGAATCAAAGATTGCCGGAGAGATATCAATAATCTCAGATATGCAGATGACACCAACATTATGACAGAAAGCGAAGAACTAAAGAGCCTCTTGATGAAAGTGAAAGAGGAGAGTGAAAAAGTTGGCTTAAAACATTCAGAAAACTAAGATCATGGCATCTAGTCCCTTCATTTCATGACAAATAGATGGGCAAATGGTGGAAACAGTGAGACACTTTATTCTTTGGAGGTTCCAAAATCACTACAGATGGTGACTCCAGCCATGAAATTAAAAGACGCTTGCTCCTTAGAGGAAAAGTTATGACCAACATAGACAGTATATTAAAAAGCAGAGACATTACTTTGCCAACAAAGGTCCATCTAGTCAAAGCTATGGTTTTTCCAGTAGTCATGTATGGATATGAGAGTTGAACTATAAAGAAAGCTGAGCACCAAAGAATTGATGCCTTTGAACTGTGGTGTTGGGGAAGACTCTTGAGAGTCCCTTGGACTGCAAGGAGATCCAACCAGTCCATCCAAAAGGAAATCAGTCCTGAATATTCACTGGAAGGACTGATGTTGAAGCTGAAACTCCAATACTTAGGCTACCTGATGCAAAGAACCGACTCATTTGAAAAGACCCTGATGCTGGGAAAGATTGAAGGCAGGAGGAGAAGGGGACCACAGAGGATGAGATGGCATCACTGACTCAATGGACGTGAGTCTGAGTAAGCTCCAGGAGTTGGTGATGGACAGAGAGGCCTAGTATGCTGCAGTCCACGGGGCCACAAAGAGTCGGACATGACTGAGCAACTGAACTGAACTGATGGAGGTTTTGCCACAATTTTTTTAAAAAGAAGACAAACACATGCACACAGAGGACCCTGTAAGTTAACAATATCCTATAACAAAGGCTTTTTTTCTGATTTAAATTCACTACTTTTGTATTTTTAAAAAGGAAAAGTCTCCAGAAGTTGGATTTAAGGAATCCTAAACTGAGTCATTTTCTCACGTTTTAAAGAATGAGACTCGTTTAAAGGTTGACTTGTGCTTCCCCAAATCAGAGCGCCTTTACCTGAAATAAAACACAAACGTGTGTTTTATGGCTGAATAATCTTTCGTCAACTAGTACTAAAGCGGAAAATGCATCACTTTCTGGAGGACACAGTGGCTGCCACCCCCCCCACACACCCCACCCCGGACACCGAGCCTGAGCCAGGGGGAAGTAAAATGCGCTGATAATCTAGCAGCTGATGACCCACATTACGTGATTGGTCAAGAACAGTTTCTTAAGTTACAGTGTAAATATTTGCATAAAAAGCGCATATACAACTTCGTTCTGTGTGGCCCAGCACTCAAGGAGTAGTAGCTGCCGTCCGTCACAGGAGACAGAATATTTCATGCACTGACTCACCTCCGTGGGGACCGCAGCTCGCAGCGCCGGAACAGCAGCGAACGGAAGCACAAAAGCGCGGCGCGCAACCTGCTCCCCGGGCCGACAGGCAGACCCGGGGTCCCAGAGGCCCAGCTCCGCGCCGACCTCGGATCGCGGGCTCCACCGCGCACTCGGTGCGCCTCCTTCACTCGGCCTCAGAGCGGGCAGCGTGCCGAGACCTGCCCGCAGCGCCACGCACGCTCCAATCCAGACCCGCAAGCTGCAGGCGGCCGGAGGCTGGCGCGCTGGGCGGGGCCCGAGCACCGCTGGGGAGCGGGAGGGCGGGGCTCAGGGGCGGGGCGTACGGGCGTAGGGGCGGGGAGCTCAGAGACAGGGAGTATGGGACATGGGGCGGGGCGTAGAGGCGCGGGGGCGGGGCGCGCGGGAGAACCTGGGCTTCTGGCGCACGAGGCTGCGCTGCACCCGGCGCTGGACTGGCTGAGAAACCTCCGCAGCTCCAGGGCTTCCCCTCGGCTCTGGCACCCGGCAGCTTTCTGCCTGGTCTGCGTGGCTCAGCGCTTTCAAGAAACAGATGTGGAACAAGTGAGACAGACATCATAGTCACTGTTTATCTGGGGTTTTCTTTCTTAAATTTTTTATAAAAATAAAGCTGACATGTTCTCCTTTGTCAAAATGCCCACACATCATGACTTCAAATAATCCGCAAAATGACCCTGTAAATCAAGAGCAACCATCACTGTGTCAAGCAAACAGAAGCTCAGAGCAGTGATTCAGAATCTTCCAAACAACCAAGTCTGGGCCGATTTTCAAATCTGAACACAGTGATGTACTGTGTACGGAGATGTAATATGAGAAATCAGAAAGCAGTTAGCAAGATGCCTGGTATATGTAAGCGGTAAGTGATATTATTAATTAAAATTTTGTAGTATTTCCAAATATGACCAGATGAACAATTTCAACATCTCCAGACCACCAACACAACCGGACTCTTCATGACGCAATTAAGAGGTAGACATCAGTCACCCCAAAATATTCCCACTGAGAAAGAAAGGGGAAAATATGAAACCTGGCCAAGCCTAGAACTACAAGCCTAAGGAAATACAGGGACCAAACGAAACTGTTACGTGACACAGCAGAAAGTGAGCAGTGAACCCAGGGTGCGGTAAGCATGCAGAGCAGACGGCCCACTGTCTTTATTCCACGAAGGAGTAGCATCACAGCAGAAGGGAGGAGGATCTGTCTTTGCAAATCAGACAGGAAATAAGGCAGCCAAAGCAGATCATGGCCTGGGTTGGGTCGTGTGTGGGACAAACTAGCTTAAAAAAAATTTTTTTTTTTTTTTTTTAAAAAAAAAAAAAAAAAAAAAGTCCTTCTATTGTTGATGGGAAAATTAACCAACAGTTCATCCAAGAAAGAAATGGAGAATTTTGTTGAAGCCAACCTGGGAGTCGGTCTTTTGCTTCTGAGCAAGGGGTCATGCATCAAATGTCTCACTGACAGTTTACACAATGCAGACCAGCATGTACAACTGGTGGGTGGTGGGTCACCAGGCCCTAAAGGAAGAAGAAGGAAGCCCCTCTCTCAAGAGGGCTGGTCCGTGCAGGTGCAGAGCATGCACTAAAGTGGGGAGGAGGCCCAAGTGGGCAGAGAAAAATTTTATTTTGAGGTTTTCCTCATCTAGCCATCAACTATAAATTTTATTTCATTCCCATGAGGCAGGCTTATCAGAATGAGATAAGAGTCAGGCTCACACCCTGAGGGAATCCCTCCAGCTTGGTAAGAGGAACCAGCGGGTCCAGGGAAAGGCCAGTGACCGGAGGGCCTAGGAGCCGTGGCCACAGGGCTGACCCCACTTCTCCACCATTCACTCCGTAACGCTTCTCACGTTTCACACCCGAAGCCCCAGATCCTTGACTCACTGAAAGTAAACCTCATCTCAACCATAACAAAACCAATGACCTAAGATCCTCACAGAGGTTCAGGAACCAATAACTGAAGCCGCCCGCCTGGCCAGGCAGGACAGTGACCACCTGTATGAATTATCTCACAACAGAAGGTCCCGATAAGGATAAGAAAGAATTTGGGAGGGGCCAAAAGGAGGGAGGAGATGCCAGCCCATAATACATTCCAACCTCCCAGAAGCCCTCAAGCTGGGATGAGCCTTGTCTGAGATGCCCTCAGCACCGGGAATTGGACCTAACATGGGCCAAACAAGATGACTGTCCAGTGATGACCCAGAAAACTAACCCATCACCATAAACCCTGAGACTGGGAGCACAGGGCGGAGCAGGTCTCCTGGGTTCCCTGACTCCACTGTCCTCCCGCTGGTGATCCTCCCCAGTAAAGCCTTCTGCTTCATCAGCCTTCATCACAGCCTCAGGGTGTGAGCCTGACTCTTATTGTGTCCTCAGACAATTCACTTCTGAGTGTTAGATAAGAGCCCACCCTCAGGCCTGTGAGGGGTCCCCCTTCTGTAACACAGCCACTGCCTTAACCACCAAGTACTACCGTCCCCTTCACGTCCAGGCACTCAGAGGCGAATGCAGAGAAAATATGTCCTTTTCTAGACTAACCTGGGTGGTGGGGATGTCTGGTCCCTCCTCAGAGCTGCCTGGGCCCAGATGCCACTGACCTCTCCTGTCTACTTGACAAACATGTGCTTATCCATCTGTACCACCAGTCTGTAAAATGAGGAAGAGGGAGGTTTGGATAAAGGCTATATTCTCGGTATTGCCTTCTCATGATAAATGATGAATCATTCTGTCTATATTAGGCTTCCTTTGAGTTAGCAGGTTTGGGCTCAAAAGGCAAAATTAATAAAACGTTATTGTTTTCTGTCTCCATGTTCAGTATGTCAGTTTTACTAAGCTCATCAAATTTAACCCAGCAGGAGAGCCATACAGGCTGCCATGTAAGCTCCCACTAGTGGGGAAAACAGTATGGTGGCTCCCCAAAAAATTACAAGTAGAACTACCATAGAAAGAAAGAAAGTGAAGTCACTCAGTTGTGTCCGACTCTTTGCAACCCCATGGACTATAGCCTACCAGGCTCCTCTGTCCATGGGATTTTCCAGGCAATAGTCCTGGAGTGGATTGCCATTTCCTTCTCCAGGGGATCTTCCCAACCCAGGGATCGAACCCGGGTCTCCTGCATTATAGACAGACGCTTTACCGTCTGAGCCACCAGGGAAGTCTACCATATGATTCAGCAAACACACTTCTGGGTACACAGTGGCTTTCGGTATATTCACATCGTTCTGCAAACATCACCTCCATCCATTTCCAGATGGAAACTCCACATCCATTAAGTAACAACTCTTAATACACCCAAATGTCCTGAAAGCAGAGACTCAGATATTTTTACCCCATGTTTACAGTAGGCTTCCCTGGTGGCTCAGAGGTTAAAGCATCTGCCTGGAATGCGGGAGACCCAGGTTCGATCCCTGGGTCGGGAAGATCCCCGGAGAAGGAAATGGCAACCCACTCCAGTACTCTTGCCTGGAGAATCCCATGGAGGGAGAAGCCTGGTAGGCTACAGTCCATGGGGTTGCAAAGAGTCAGACACGACTGAGAGACTTCCCTTTCACTTTACAGTAGCACAGTTCACAAGAGCCAAAATGTGGAAGCTACCCAAGGGTCCACTGACAGATGAATCATGGATAAACAAAATGTTGCAGAAACTTCTAATTATTAATGGAGTACCGTTTAGCCCTTAAAAAAGGAAAGAAATTCTGACCCAGACCATAATGTGGATGAGCCCTGAGGATAGTATGCTGAGAGAAATAAGCCAGTCACAAACAACAAACACTAGATGAGGGCCAGGTACATGAGGGCCCGACAGCAGTCCGTCCCATAGACACAGAAGTGGGATGGTGGATGCCAGGGCATGGGATGGGGAGGATAGAGAGTTATTACTTAATGGATGTGGAGTTTCTATCTGGGAAGAGAAAAAAGCTCTGGAAATGGATGGAGTTGATGGTTGCAGAACAATGTGAATGTACTAAAAGCCACTGAACTGTACACTTAAAAATGGTAAAACCTAGGAGATAGCAGACCACCTGACCTGCCTCTTGAGAAATCTGTATGTAGGCCAAGAAGCAACAGCTAGAACTGGACATGGAACAATGGACTGGTTCCAAATCGAAAGTGAGTATTTCAAGGCTGTATATTGTCACCCTTATTTATATGCAGCGTACATCATGAAAAACGCTGGACTGGATGTAGCACAAGCTGGAATCAAAGATTGCCGGAGAGATATCAATAATCTCAGATATGCAGATGACACCAACATTATGACAGAAAGCGAAGAACTAAAGAGCCTCTTGATGAAAGTGAAAGAGGAGAGTGAAAAAGTTGGCTTAAAACATTCAGAAAACTAAGATCATGGCATCTAGTCCCTTCATTTCATGACAAATAGATGGGCAAATGGTGGAAACAGTGAGACACTTTATTCTTTGGAGGTTCCAAAATCACTACAGATGGTGACTCCAGCCATGAAATTAAAAGACGCTTGCTCCTTAGAGGAAAAGTTATGACCAACATAGACAGTATATTAAAAAGCAGAGACATTACTTTGCCAACAAAGGTCCATCTAGTCAAAGCTATGGTTTTTCCAGTAGTCATGTATGGATATGAGAGTTGAACTATAAAGAAAGCTGAGCACCAAAGAATTGATGCCTTTGAACTGTGGTGTTGGGGAAGACTCTTGAGAGTCCCTTGGACTGCAAGGAGATCCAACCAGTCCATCCAAAAGGAAATCAGTCCTGAATATTCACTGGAAGGACTGATGTTGAAGCTGAAACTCCAATACTTAGGCTACCTGATGCAAAGAACCGACTCATTTGAAAAGACCCTGATGCTGGGAAAGATTGAAGGCAGGAGGAGAAGGGGACCACAGAGGATGAGATGGCATCACTGACTCAATGGACGTGAGTCTGAGTAAGCTCCAGGAGTTGGTGATGGACAGAGAGGCCTAGTATGCTGCAGTCCACGGGGCCACAAAGAGTCGGACATGACTGAGCAACTGAACTGAACTGATGGAGGTTTTGCCACAATTTTTTTAAAAAGAAGACAAACACATGCACACAGAGGACCCTGTAAGTTAACAATATCCTATAACAAAGGCTTTTTTTCTGATTTAAATTCACTACTTTTGTATTTTTAAAAAGGAAAAGTCTCCAGAAGTTGGATTTAAGGAATCCTAAACTGAGTCATTTTCTCACCTTTTAAAGAATGAGACTCGTTTAAAGGTTGACTTGTGCTTCCCCAAATCAGAGCGCCTTTACCTGAAATAAAACACAAACGTGTGTTTTATGGCTGAATAATCTTTCGTCAACTAGTACTAAAGCGGAAAATGCATCACTTTCTGGAGGACACAGTGGCTGCCACCCCCCCCCCACACCCCACCCCGGACACCGAGCCTGAGCCAGGGGGAAGTAAAATGCGCTGATAATCTAGCAGCTGATGACCCACATTACGTGATTGGTCAAGAACAGTTTCTTAAGTTACAGTGTAAATATTTGCATAAAAAGCGCATATACAACTTCGTTCTGTGTGGCCCAGCACTCAAGGAGTAGTAGCTGCCGTCCGTCACAGGAGACAGAATATTTCATGCACTGACTCACCTCCGTGGGGACCGCAGCTCGCAGCGCCGGAACAGCAGCGAACGGAAGCACAAAAGCGCGGCGCGCAACCTGCTCCCCGGGCCGACAGGCAGACCCGGGGTCCCAGAGGCCCAGCTCCGCGCCGACCTCGGATCGCGGGCTCCACCGCGCACTCGGTGCGCCTCCTTCACTCGGCCTCAGAGCGGGCAGCGTGCCGAGACCTGCCCGCAGCGCCACGCACGCTCCAATCCAGACCCGCAAGCTGCAGGCGGCCGGAGGCTGGCGCGCTGGGCGGGGCCCGAGCACCGCTGGGGAGCGGGAGGGCGGGGCTCAGGGGCGGGGCGTACGGGCGTAGGGGCGGGGAGCTCAGAGACAGGGAGTATGGGACATGGGGCGGGGCGTAGAGGCGCGGGGGCGGGGCGCGCGGGAGAACCTGGGCTTCTGGCGCACGAGGCTGCGCTGCACCCGGCGCTGGACTGGCTGAGAAACCTCCGCAGCTCCAGGGCTTCCCCTCGGCTCTGGCACCCGGCAGCTTTCTGCCTGGTCTGCGTGGCTCAGCGCTTTCAAGAAACAGATGTGGAACAAGTGAGACAGACATCATAGTCACTGTTTATCTGGGGTTTTCTTTCTTAAATTTTTTATAAAAATAAAGCTGACATGTTCTCCTTTGTCAAAATGCCCACACATCATGACTTCAAATAATCCGCAAAATGACCCTGTAAATCAAGAGCAACCATCACTGTGTCAAGCAAACAGAAGCTCAGAGCAGTGATTCAGAATCTTCCAAACAACCAAGTCTGGGCCGATTTTCAAATCTGAACACAGTGATGTACTGTGTACGGAGATGTAATATGAGAAATCAGAAAGCAGTTAGCAAGATGCCTGGTATATGTAAGCGGTAAGTGATATTATTAATTAAAATTTTGTAGTATTTCCAAATATGACCAGATGAACAATTTCAACATCTCCAGACCACCAACACAACCGGACTCTTCATGACGCAATTAAGAGGTAGACATCAGTCACCCCAAAATATTCCCACTGAGAAAGAAAGGGGAAAATATGAAACCTGGCCAAGCCTAGAACTACAAGCCTAAGGAAATACAGGGACCAA
The DNA here is from genome assembly GCA_006410675.1 of Oreotragus oreotragus. NCBI lineage: Eukaryota > Metazoa > Chordata > Mammalia > Artiodactyla > Bovidae > Oreotragus > Oreotragus oreotragus. The sequence continues at coordinate 209,530 of SJYX01009925.1, forward strand.
ACGAAACTGTTACGTGACACAGCAGAAAGTGAGCAGTGAACCCAGGGTGCGGTAAGCATGCAGAGCAGACGGCCCACTGTCTTTATTCCACGAACGAGTAGCATCACAGCAGAAGGGAGGAGGATCTGTCTTTGCAAATCAGACAGGAAATAAGGCAGCCAAAGCAGATCATGGCCTGGGTTGGGTCGTGTGTGGGACAAATTAGCTTAAAAAAAAATTTTTTTTTTTTTTTTTTTGAGATTTGGGGACTTCCCTGGAGGCTCAGTGGTTGGGACTCCACGCTTCCACGTCAGGAGGCATAGGTTTGATCCCTGATTAGGGAATTAAGATCCCACATTCCACCCGCACTGTATAGCAAAAAAAAAAAGTAATAAAAGATTGGGAAATTTGGATTTGGAATGGATGTCAGGTGATTGTTATTGTTCAGTAGCTAAGTTGTATCCAACTCTTTGCAAGCCCATGGACTACAGCATGGCTCCTCTTTCCTTCACTATTTCCCAGTGTTTGCTCAAATTCATGTCAGTTGAGTCAGTGATACTATCTCACCGTCTCATCTCATTTATCCATTAGGCTCTATGAACTAAATGAGTAGGTAGCAGATTCAAAACCCACAGACAGAGCTCATGGGAAAACAGTCTGACAAGCTGTTCCCATTGACCCCTAGATGTAAGGGGAGTGAGAATGAACCACAGAGCGCTGCAGCCTAGGTGACATCAGTGTGTGTGTAGGTAGAAACAGGAGCAGTGAGGAACCTGATGATCCTGAAAACAGGGAACCAGCATCAATTTCCCCAGAAAGTTGAACAGCTTTCTGGGGAAAGAGCAGCAGAACAGCAGGGAACAGCAGCTGAACACAGGAAGGGTTTTTCCTCCTCTAGGCCTGAGGGGCTGGAGCAATGCTTCTTCCAGGACAAGACCCCACATGGAGGGGGACCCCCTGGGGGAATGAGCACTTGCAGGACAAGGAGGAGAGACAGACAGTAAGGAAGACATGCCGATAACACTGGGCACGAGGGACTTGCAGAAGGCAAGCCCTCACTCGTTAGCCCGCCGATGACAGCGACTGAAGGCATTGAGACAGCTGACGTCAGTTCAGGAATGAGCGTCAGCAAAGAAGTGAGGTCAAAAGTCACAAAGTTATCGGAAAAAAAAAAAAATAGAACAAGAAGTAGAATAACATTCTTGCAGACAATGAAAGCATACCACAGTGGTATGCCCACAAAATAGGCCAAAGCTGTCACCTACTATTTCAGAATAAACTAAAGACATTTAGAGAGTGAGAGACAATGTGAATCAAAATTAGGAAGAAATAGAAATAAAAGAAAAAATAAAGTCTAAAGGAATGAGAGGAACTAAACATAACCAACAACACCTTAGGAGAAATGGAAACTGAAAAGAAGAAAATTTTTTTTTTTAATTTTTTTAATGAAGAAAGGCAAATAAGTTTGAGAGAGAACAAATACTGGGGACAGCCAAAATCATCCAGCAGATAACAAGAGTCCCAGAAGATAAAAGTGACATGAGATAACAGTTCTAAAACCTGCAATTCAAGAAAACAAATGTTCCTGAAATATGAAATCTATATACTTGAAATATAAGGAAGGGAAACACTGCATACCAGAGAATATCAATTCAGAGTGCGCACGACCAAGACATATTCTAGTAAAACTACTGAGTTTTAGATAAAAATAAAAAGGAAGTATCTTTGGGCATCCAAGCAAAAACAGCAAGTGACTTATGAAGGAATAGGATTTAGTTTATCCAGCTTCCCTGGTGGCTCAGATGGTTAAAAAAAAAAATCTGTGTGCAATGCAGGAGACCCAGATTCAATCACTAGGTGGGAAAGACACAACTGAGGGACTAACACTTTCACTTTCAGACTGTGAGCTTTATGCCAGCAGAGAATATGTACAAATACTTAAGATTTTGTGAGGAAAGAAAATATGAGCCTAGGACTTTACATGCAGCAAAAGTGAATTTCAAATATAAAGATCATAGGCAACTGTTATCAACATGCAGGAATTCAGAGAATTTAGTTTCCGTGATTTCTTCCAAAAAACAAGCTTCAGACCATCAGACTGACAAGGGAGAGATATTGCTATAAAAATAGGAGGTGAACATCAAAGTCATAGTGTTATTTGAATTAAGACCATTTTCAGGTTAAAAGAGAGAGAGTGGTATGTAATGGTATCAGTTCAATTCAGCTCAGTCACTCAGTCATGTCCAACTCTTTGCGACCCCATGAATCGCAACACGCCAGGCCTCCCTGTCCATCACCAACTCCCGGAATTCACTCAGACTCACGTCCATCGAGTCAATGATGCCATCCAGCCATCTCATCCTCTGTCGTCCCCTTCTCCTCCTGCCCCGAATCCCTCCCAGCATCAAAGTCTTTTCCACTGAGTCAACTCTTCGCATGAGGTGGCTAAAGTACTGGAGTTTCAGTTTTAGCATCATTCCTTCCAAAGAAATCCGCTCTGACAAAATAGATGTATACAGCTCTTTATTGATACAGGAAGAATGGAGAGCAAAAATGCAGAAACAAATTCCTGTTTTCAATAGCATATTGGTAGCAATGTTATTGATAGTGTTATTCTAACACTGTTGCTTGTATAACAGGATGAAGCAGATTATACCTATGGGTTTCCCTGGTGGCTTAGTTGATAAAGAATCTGCCTGCAATGCAGGAGACCCGGGTTCCATCCCTGGATTGGGAAGATCCCCTGGAGAAGGGAATGGCAACCCACTCCATTATTCTTGTTTGGAGAATTTCATGGACAGAGGAGCCTGGTGGGCTACAGTCCATGGGGTCTCAAAGAGTCGGACACAACTGAGCAACTACCACTTTCACTTTCATTGTAATTCTATTAGGCCCTGATGAAAAATGAGTGTAATTGGTTCTTTAATGTTTTCTTTAGAGATCCAGGGAAACTTTTTCTCTTCTCTCTTAACCTTTCTATAATTTATAGCGATTTGGTAGATTATACTTTTATAAACAGACACAAACAATCCAGAAGCAGACCCAGAGCGTCTAGGCTTGGTTCACATTTCCAGGTCATATTAGACAATTTTCTAAAGTCTCTGTAGGTAGAAATTGCCGGTGTCATCATTGTGGAAACACTGCCGTGACATCCGGAGAAGAGCAAGGGTTCGAAATCTCTCAGCCAGAGCAGCTGGATGGGCTGAGAAGGGCGACCTCTTGGGAACAAACAGAAACAGCAGTGGACCCAGCATCCACAGGGGGTCACCCCCTGGCCGAATCCCTCTGTGAGGAACAGGGAGCTAACAGGGGTCTGTGGCGCAGGGGCTGGCCAAGGCCTGGGATGGGGGAGCAGGGAAGGCTGAGCAGAGAAGGCAGTGTCCACACCACCACTAGGGGCTGCTCCCAGGGCAGGGTGGGGGCAGGGATCTAGGTGACAGCAGGCAGGTCAGGAGCTCAGCATCTCTGCAGACTGGATAGTCATCAGGGGAACAGTTGATCAATACAGGTCCCAGCCCGCACCTGTGCTGTTTCTCTAGGGAGCAGAGGCCCCGCCAGACCGGGCAGTGACAGGTGTTTCCAGCCCAGCATTGGAACCACAAGAGGCCTGAGTCCCTTGGTAGGTGTCCTTCTTCAGAGCACATCACCACCCTCTGCCACCTGTGAAGGTGGGATGTTTGTCAACAGAAGGACACTCACATAGCTCTCTCACTCACGCCTTTCTTCTGGGTGCACAGCAGATTCTCCAGAAATGTTTTTTGTTAATTAGAAAGGAGAGGGAAAGACTGACAGACAGGGAGGAGGAGGGGTGGGAGGAGGGGGATGGGGAGAGAAAACAGTAGACCGATTAAAGCAAGGAAGAATGGAAAGAAATGAAAGAGAGACAGCTGAACAAAAGAGAGGGAGGAGGGACATCATTCTGATGGGAATACACGCACACACACCATACACAAACCACACACACCGCACACACCACACACACCACACACATATCTCACACACCGCACACACTGCACGCACCTCACACACCACATTATGATCATTTCCAGCTACACTTACTATCTTAGCCCTTCCTGAAACATCCTTTAGGGTAACCAAAGATAATGGTTGGGATAACTCTGCATATTTGGGGTTAGAATTATTTGTATCTCTAGGCTCAACTAGAGATTGCCACTAGTGCACAGTTGGTAAAGAATTTGCCTGCAGTGCAGGAGACCTGGCTTTGATCCCCAGGTTGGAAAGATCCCCTAGAGAAGGAAATGGCAACCCACTCCATTACTCTTACCTGGAGAATTCCATGGACAGAGGAGTAGGGTAGGCTGCAGTGCATGGAATTGCAGAGTCAGACATGACTGTGCGACTAACTTTCACTTTCACTAGGCTCAACTATTCCATGGAATTGCAAAGACTCGGACATGACTGTGCGACTAACTTTCACTTTCACTAGGCTCAACTATTCTTTGCTTTTCTCTGAAACATATTCTAAAAGACAGAGGGGTTCAAGACCAGTAATAGTCGGTTAGAAGCATTAAGGCGATCAGGTCATGAACTTACTAGTTGGGAGCCCATTACTTCACGACCAAAAGGAAAGACTCAGCGTCTCCAGCAGATGGCGCAAGCTGCCCTCTGCCAAGATGGGACCTCACCCTGCCTTCCGTTAGTGTCAAAACATGTTCTCTCCTCTTGGGATGGTGGAGACAATGAACCCTAACCAGGTAAGAGGCTGGGTTAGGAAAGAAATTGGTCAGCAGGACCCCAGGGGACACCAAGTAGAGAAGACAAAACCTGGAGGCTTTTACACTTATTTCTCATGTTAAACTATTAAAAATATGTACTGACTGCACCAATAATCTGTTCCATTCACATCATTTGGGGCTCTGAAAAAGTTAAGAATTCTTCCAGAATAGAGCTTTAAATTAAGCCCCAAAGAGCAACAAAATACTAGGAGTTAGGACATCTGAAAATATTTTTTTCCTGGCAGGATAATTGGTGCAGGGCTCATAGTGAAGAGAGGTTTACCGTAACAGATAAACCAGTTCTGAAGGAAACCTCAGGGCAGGTGACACTAACTGGGGGTTACTGGGACCAGTCAGTGTTCCTGCTGCATCACTGGCTATTGCATCCTGAGCTCTGGGCTGTGCGTTGTCTACGAGCAAGCAGACAGCAGAATGGAAAGATTGACGTCTCCGCACAAGAGGCAGGGAACATGACATGTATTCTTTGGAATCATCCTCAAATCTGAGCCGGAAAGTAGAGGTTTGTTAATCCACTTCTTAAACGTCTATCCTCACGAGTTTCCAGAGAAAGTTCGGAAGCTCATGACTGTGACTAATTTCAATGAACAGCTAAGCTGTCAGCACCAGCAGCCTCTGTCCCCTCCCATCCACTGATGTGGCTAACTCTCTGCAGCTGCTTTTACTGTCAGCTCGCCCCTAAAACTTCACTTTCTAAAGATATTTTAAAATGTAAAAGTAATACGTTAACCACAAGACATTTGAAAATACTGAAAAGTTGCAGAGGAGAATTACCCAAGATTGAGTAGATACTGGCTCAAGTCAAGGACCTGGGGTCTGGGACCCACATCCTTGGGCTAGGGGCTTAACTCTGGGACTTAACTCTGGGATGAAGAAAGGAGTCCAGCCCATATCATAGGGGACTAGTTTCAGTTATGCTTGTACAGTTGTGGTAGCCAGTTGTCAAATCACATGCTGTTTTATGCTGCTTCAACTGCTGTTAGCTTGTTTGATGGCATCAGGGCACCTGACTTGCTGGGTTTTGAAGTCTGATTCATCAGGTAGAAAAGAACAAGGACGTGTGCGGGGGTTTTCCACCATGACGTTTATAACATGCCCCGTGGAAGTGTTTGAAAGAATCAAGTGCTACATTCATCATTACAGCCTGAACTACTTGACAGTAACTTGGTCAAGTTTAGAAATGCTGTTGTTTGGGAGAACTTCCTCTAATTTATGCACAAGTTGAGGGTTGATTACAGAACAGTCATTGGACTTGCTGACATTATCAGACCATTGGATAGATTAATAAGACTCACAAGACTCTTGTTACATATTAACAAGAGTCTTGTTACATAAAGCTCAAAGAGGACTTCCCAGAAGGTCCAGGGGTTAAGACTCCATGCTTCCACTGCAGCAGGCATGGGCACGGGTTCAATCCCTGGCTACAGACTAAGATCCTGCATGCCTCATGCCACCCCCCAAAAATCTTGAAGAACATTTGGATTTGAGTTTTATATATATATATATATATATATGCCGTGCCACACAGCTTGCATAATCTCAATACCCCAACCAGGAATTGAACTGGACCAGAGCTCTAACACCTAGGTGACAGGAGAACTGAATTTTATGATTTTAGTTCATTAAGCTGGGGAAGGCAATGGCACCCCACCCCAGTACTCTTGCCTGGAAAATCCAATGGACAGAGTAGCCTGGTGGGCTGCAGTCCATGGGGTCGCTAACAGTCGGACAGACTGAGCGACTTCACTTTCACTTTTCTCTTTCATGCATTGGAGAAGGAAATGGCAACCCACTCCAGTATTCTTGCCTGGAGAATCCCAGGGATGGGGGAGCCTGGTGGGCTGCCGTCTATGGGGTCACACAGAGTCGGACACGAA